>OZ012668.1:1490000-2090000 GCA_963942505.1 Lordithon lunulatus
TTTAAATCTAACTGGTCTATTTAAAAGAAACACAAGATAGAGAAACATGGAAAAGGAGATATTGGTATCTAACTAGTCTATGTAAAAGAAACACAAGACAGAGAAGCATGGAAAATAATGGAAAGAGGCTTAAATCCAGTGGATGACTGAGGACTCAGCCACTAGTTATTCACTCCTGGATGTAAGCTTCATCCATTGTTTTCCATGCTTATCTGTATATCTCTATCTGTATTGTGCTGTCTTATATAATCTCTTCAGAGGGTCACTATCGGGCCGCATTCATAAGTCAGTTCATTAATTTAGCCCAGGGCACTGTATTGCGCTAAGCAAGTATGTTGAGATGTTCTAGTTTTATTCCTTGTCATTTCCAACAAAATTAAATCATTTAAAAAATATCTAAATACTAGGGTAAATTTTATTTTCAAGGTATAAACAAAATGTCTAAACAGTATGATATATTTTGTATTATTAATAATAAGAGCAGCCTTAACTGTAATTCAAATATTTTTCGCATATACCCAACCAATTTACTAATATCATTGATTAATCATGACCGTGTTGTCGCATATAGAAATGGGCAAAAGTTGACCGACAGAGCCATCGGTAGGTCGCAACCGCAAACACCAGGACGTTCACAGACGTTGAACATCTATGTGATGATTAATCAATGCTAATATCATATATATATATATATATATATATATATATATATATATATATATATATATATACTAACGTCTGAAAAAAGTCGTACACACATTGTTTGCATTGTGTAATTTTTGTAACAAGCTGTTATCTACATGACAACTGATATCAGTTTGGAAAGTAAATAAAACTTCAGTTTTAATATGACGCAGTTTAACACTCAAATAAGTATATATTATGTTATTTCAAATTATTTCTTTTACGTAAATGAATTCACTAACGAAACAGTCTCACGACTAATAGCCCTATAAAGTTTTTTTTTTATTTACTGAAAGTGCAAAGTTGACAGAAACAAAAGTCTGGATCACACAACTGCAAATTTTAATGTGTGTATATTTGGTCACATACAGTATGTACGACTTTTTATTGGGTTTAGTAATATATTGAAGTGCCTTTCGTTTATCACACTGGGCTGGTACGGGCTTATTGTCTTTTGTTCTATTTGCCGCTTCATTCTACCCCCTTACAACCGGCGGCGCACAACCACAAGACCTGATACTACACGCCACGGGGGCGACTAGCAATGATAAACCATGCTAAACAAAAGAGTTGAAATCTCTATTTTGTTTATCACTAAATATTTGAGAAAGTCAAAGTATATGGTATTAGAGATGGAAAATCTGACCTATTTCTGAGATTTGAATCATCGACTCTGACTCTTTCCCGAGACTCGCTCACTGATTCGACTCATTGACTCAATTTACATTATACTAATTTATGAGACAGCAGAAATATTTTAAGTCATATTAAGCAGGAAAGCTAGGTATCGTCTTGGATATCCGAAATGAGTGAACTACAGCGTTCACTCATTCAATGAATTTTGTTTGGACTGAGAGCCGCATATGGTTCACTCATCGAAATACATATGGACCGATGAGTTGGGATTCGAATCCCGCAATTTTTCTGATTCGAATCACTCACACAGTCCTAAGATTCAACTCACTGAATAGGCTCACTCATGAGTTACCCATCTGTATTTAATATAGTCGAAATAACTATTTTTTGGAAAATCTATGCGTATGGATATGTCCATGAACAAAATTGCAGGTTTTTGTTCATGAACATATACATACGCATCGATTTTCCAAAAAAAAAATAGTTATTAATTTCGACTATATTAAAGAAAGATTTGTAGGTAATTTACTTCAGGTTACATTTAACATTATTTTGAGTGCGGTTTTCATTTAAAACATCAACAAAATCATCTTTAACTTCAAAACATGCCGTGCCTCCAGATATTAGACTGGCAGCGAATGTTTAAATGATATTTATTTATAAATCACACCACTAGCGCCATCTGTTTATAGTAATTGGAACTAAATCAAATTTATTCAACATGTTTTACTATTTTTAACTTCATATTTTATACAAATACATTTTAAACATTAATAATAATGAAAATAATAATAATTTAAATTACTTTTGTATAGTAATGGAGTATGAATTATTTTTATTTGCGTTTTTATTTTATTTCGATACTTAGATATCGTTTTTAGTTATTTTTCTAATGTTATAGTAATATAAGTAACTCGTATTAGGCCTTGTGGATTATTAAATACTTGTTTTGTCCCGTAATTGAACAATTTTGATATTATGTACTACTAAAGTCACAAAAAAAGTCGTACAAACAATGTTTGTATAGTGTAATTTTTGTAACGGGCTGTTATCTATCAACGTGACAACTGATGTCAGTTTGAAAATTAAATAAAACTTCAGTTTTAATATGCCGCAGTTTAACACACAAATAAGTACTTATTATGTTATTTCAAATTATTTCTTTTAAAATGAATACACTGGCGGAAAAGCCTTACGACTGAAGTCAATATAAAGATAGACGTTTTTGTCCAAAGTTGACAGTACAGTAACCTGTAACAAATGTCTGGATCACACAACTAAACATTTTAATGTGTGTATAGTTGGTCACATACAGTATGTACGACTTTTTATTGGATTTAGTAGTATACCCCCTTTATTTGGCCTGAGGTGGGGAATCTTAAAAAACGCCCGGGAGGTCATTAAAAGATTCTCCTCCGGGAAGTGCTGGATTTCGAGTCATCTAGGGCCGACCTACCAGCTAAACCCCACCTCCATTCTCAAACCAATATATTCCTACATATGGTAGCCACATATCTGTATATATATATATATATATATATATATATATATATATATATATATATATATATATATATATATATATAGTGAAGTACTTCTTGCCATTGTCGGCTATCTGAATGAAGAATCACCAGATGTATCAATGTTAATTAATAATTTCTCAAAAATTTCACTCTCCGGTGGGACTTGAACCCACGTCTCCGGCTATCGCGGCCGTAATTGGACATAAGAACATCTCACGCGCTATCCACTACCACCCTCCGTGGCGCAGTTGGTAGCGCGTCGGCCTCGATAGCCGGAGACGTGGGTTCAAGTCCCACCGGAGAGTGAAATTTTTGAGAAATTATATATATATATATATATATATATATATATATATGTATATATGTATATATGTATGTATAGACATATACACACATACACACATGCATACACACATACACAAGCATGCGTTTAAATATAAAATTTCCTCGTTTAATTGCTTTTTAATTTGCGACTTGCAAACACTCGTTCGCAGAAAAAAAGCACATGGATAGCAAATAAAACTCATGCAAACTTCCATAAACATCCCCCCATGCGCCCGGCTTATTTGCAACAGCGGCTGATTTAGGGCGCGCTGCCCGGAGAGTTTGCGAATGAAAATCCGTTTTATTATGCGCTTTATATTAAAATTTATGCGCACGCCCGTGCCCCGCGCTGGGGGGGCGGCAGCGGGCACGAGCGAATAATCCGCTACAACTACATCCGCCGGCTGCGAAGTTGCGAGCAGCAACACGAAAAACACATCGGGTTATAATCAAAAGCGGGTAGACTGGTTCGTTTATGAATTATTGTTTTTGTAGTTTGTATCATTTTATGAAAATATGCTTAGTAAAGATTTTCAGAAATTTTCATGATATATTTAGAAATTTTAAAATATATAATTTAATCATAAAGGTTTAAAATGAGGGTATAAAACTAAGATATATCCAAATAAAAGAAGAAACATACAATAGCACGATACAAAAACAAATTTAAAAATATATAAATTGATCATGGAGGGTTAAAATAGGGGTATAAACTCAAGATATTTTTAAATGAAAAAAGAGACATACAACAACACGATACAAAAAGTATAAAACTATAAAAAGAGTATTATTTATCTGATAAGCTTCCAAGTTCAATCATTTGTAAAAAAATCATGCTAAAACATATGGTGTTAATTATGCTTTAAAACAAGATTTTCTGTTGTTATTTTCTACAAAAACTAAAGTATCTATGCCAAAAAATTCTAGTCGCGTTACATATCTGAAATTCCTTCCAGTTAAATAATTCTTAAAAAAATTGCAATAGATAATAATAATATTTTTGAGATTAGTATTATATTTTCATTAATTATGCTTTAAAACAAGATATTGTATGATTATTTTCTTCAAAAACCAAAAATCATATGCTAAAAAGTTCAAGCCACGTTACATTTCTGATAATATTTAAGTTCAATCGTTTGTAAAAAAAAAACGTACTAAAGGATATTAATATTTTTGATAAAATTTATTTTATTTCGTGTTCATTATCCTTTAAAACAAGATATTCTGTTGTTGTTTTCTACAAAAATTAAAGTCTCCATGCCAAAAAGTTCTAGTCGCCTTACATTTCTGAAATGTCTTTCAGTTAAATAATTCGTAAAAAAATCGTAGTTGAAAATATTAATATATTTGAGAGTATTATTATATTGGGCATTAATTATGCTTTAATATAAGATAATGTATGATTATTTTCTCCAAAAAACAAAAATCATATGCTAAGAAGTTCAAGCCACGTTACATTTCTGATTTGCTTTTATGTTAAATCATTTGTAAACAAATCGTACTAAAGGATATTAATATTTTTGATAAAATTATTTTATTTCGTGTTCATTATGCTTTAAAACAAGATATTCTGTTGTTGTTTTCTACAAAAATGAAAGTCTCCATGCCAAAAAGTTCTAGTCGCCTTACATTTCTGTAATGTCTTTCAGTTAAATAATTCGTAAAAAAAATCGTAGTTGAAAATATTAATATATTTGAGAGTATTATTACATTGGGCATTAATTATGCTTTAATATAAGATATTGTATAATTATTTTCTCCACAAAATAAAAATCTCATACTAAAAAGTCCAGGACACGTTACATTTATGATATGCTTTCAAGTTCGATCATTTGTAAAAAAATCATTCTAAAAGATATTAATATTTTTAAAACAATTATTTAATTTGGTGTTAATTATGCTTTAAAACAAGATATTTTGTTGTTATTTTCTACAAAAACTAAAGTATCCATGCTAAGAAAATTCTAGTCGTGTTACATTTCTGAAATGCCTTCCAGTTAAATAATTCGTAAGAAATCGTAATAGAGAATAATAATATTTTTGAGATTAGTATTATATTTAGAATTAATTATGCTTTAAAATAAGATATTGTATTATTATTTTCTCAAAAAAACAAAAATCTTATGCTAAAAAAATCAAGCCACGTTACATTTCTGATATGCTTTCAAGTTCAATCATTTGTAAAAAAATTGTGCTAAAAGATATTTTATTTTTTAACACAATTATTTCATTTGATGTTAATTATGCTTTAAAACAAGATATTCTGTTGTTGTTTTCTATAAAAATCTCCATGCCAAAAAGTTCTAGTCGCCTTACATTTCTGAAATGTCTTCCAGTTAAATAATTCGTAAAAAAATCGTAGTAGAGAATATTAATATTTTTGAGAGTATTATTACATTTGGCATTAATTATGCTTTAAAACAAGATATTGTATGATTATTTTTTCCAAAAAACAAAAATCATATGCTAAAAAGTTCAAGCCACGTTACATTTCTGATATGCTCTTTAGTGTTCAATCATTTGTAAAAAATCGTACTACAGGATATTAATATTTTTGAGAGAATTCTTAAATTTTGTTTTAATTATGCTTTAAAACAAGATATTCTGTTATCATTTTCTCCAAAAACTAAAGTCACCAAGCTGAAAAGTTCTAGTCGCGTTACATTTCTGAAATGCCCTCCAGTTAAATAATTCGGAAAAAAAAAACGTAGTAGAGAATATTAATATTTTTTAGAGTATTATTACATTGGGCAATAATTATGCTTTAAAATAAGATATTGTATGATTATTTTCTCCAAAAAACAAAAATCATATGCTAAAAAGTTCAAGCCACGTTACATTTCTCATATGCTTTCAAGTTCAATCATTTGAAAAAAAATAATGCTAAAGGATATTAATATTTTTGAGACAATTATTTTATTTCGTGTTAATTATGCTTTAAAACAAGATATTCTGTTGTTGTTTTCTATAAAAATTGAAGTCTCCATGCCAAAAAGTTTTAGTCGCCTTACATTTCTGAAATGCCTTCCAGTTAAATAATTCGAAAAAAAAAACGTAGTAGAAAATATTAATATATTTGAGAGTATTATTACATTGAGCATTAATTATTCTTTAAAATAAGATATTGTTTTATTATTTTCTCCAAAAAATAAAAGTCTGATGCTAAAAAATTCAAGCCACATACATATGCTTTCAAGTTCAATCAGTTGTAAAAAAATCCTACTAAAAGGTATTATATTTTTGAGGGAATTATTACATTTGATATTAATTATGCTTTAAAACCAGTTATTGTGTCATTATTTTCTACAAAAATAAAAAATCTCATGCTAAAAAATTCAAGCCACGTTACATTTTTGATATATTTTCAAGTTCAATCAATTGTAAAAAAAATGTGGTAACAGATATTTTATTTTTGAGACAATTATTTCATTTGATGTTAATTATGCTTTAATATAAGATGTTCTGTTGTTATTTTCTACAAAAACTAAAGTATCCATGCTAAAAAAAGTCTAGTCGCGTTACATTTCTGAAATGCCTTCTAGTTAAGGGGTTATATACCTTTATGTGCGGTAAAATTGAGGAATATTTGAATTTTTGTAAAGGTATGTAGCAATAATTTTTTTACATCAAAATTATAATTTATTAATAGTACGTTTTTTAGTGAACAAAATAAGTATTAGTTTATTTAAAAAATTTCATAATTGGCGGAGTTATAGCCCTTTCCCCGAAACCCTCTTTTTTTGATGACGCTTGCGGTGATCATCATGTAAGTCCAGCAGGTCAATTGAAATCATAAAACCCAATAAATTTCACTAGTATAGGGACCTTCCTAGTAGTTGAACGATTATTTAAATAAAAAATTATTTTTTTCAGCACACGGGAACGTTTTCCCCAAAATCTCAATGTTTTGAGCTCTAAAAATTTTATTAAAAAATTCTTATTTGCAAAATAAAAATTTATGCATAAAAAAGGAAACGTTCACGGACTGACAACATTAATCACAAACAATTTAAAAAAAAAATGAAGAAGATCGATCAAACAGTTTTTCGGCAATCGTGATCACGGCAAAGGCACTTTTTGGAAAACACCATTTCGAGATAATCGAGTTAGCGTGTAATTTTGTTTAGGGAACCCATACTGCCATACCCGCTTCGAAACGCTGTAACTTTCGATCTATTGCTCGGATCTCCATGAAAATTTCGTAAAATGTTCTCAAAGAGTTTTACTTTCAGATAAAGCAATAACAAAAAATCGAGTTTTTTAAAGATAATAAAGGTATATAACCCCTTAAATAATTCGTAAAAAATCGTAATAGAGAATTTTAATATTTTTGAGAGTATTAATACATTTAGTTAGTATTAATTATGATTTAAAACAAGATATTGTGTCATTATTTTCTACAAAAAAACAAAAGACTCATGCTGAAAAAGTACAAAAAATACTGTGTTCGTTTCATTTCTGGCAATGTTTTATATGGTAACACATTTTAAATAACTCATAATAAGTCTTTCGCCACAACCAAGTAAGACATTTTATTAACAATTGAGTAGCTAACTCGGTTTTTTCCATATAGAATGCGCCTTGTCAGACAGATTCTTCTCAAACACCCCTCGAGGGTAAGATCTCAAGTCATACACATTACTTAAATCAGGCTTCCTGATTGTCTTCACGACTTATCAGACACTGCAAATTGTACCCTGTGCCATCGTTATGGATTAAAAATGATTATTGTAACCAAGCGCTGACATATATTAAAATTCAGATAGTGAACTGTAACCATATAAAACTTTTTATATTGCCACATTACTGATGCACATAACGTACATAGAAATTTACAAAAAAAAACATTACGCATTTGAATGTTTCACAATTTCTTTTCATTTTCTTTAGTTCGTCTGTCAAGCTCAGACCGTATTATCAATCACTCAAATGTGTACAACATGAACGGACGTTGCCTTTCCTTTATAGCGAGAGAAACTTCGGAACTTGTTAAATGCACCGGCGCATTCACCAAAACGAACTGAAGTGGAAAATAAAATTATTATACGAATTCATATAAAAATTATATTTATACTACTACTGGTAATTATGCATTCACTCACTTTTAGACTGAATTGGATAGAGGCGTGTTCACTATTTAAATCCTATTAGTCCTGAATTTTAATTTTTTTTTCTTTGTTAATTATTCTTACGCTTATTATCGCACATTGAAATTCAAAAGTTTCTAAAACTGCACATGGTTTTATTTTAAAATAACTTGTTGGAATGAAATCTAGTGATAACATATAAATAGGCACAGTAAGTAGAGGCTTGTAAATGTTATGGTGGCAAATGCCACCGGCAAGGCGAAGAGGGTTAATAAATAAACAGACAATACAAAAAATATTCTATCTTTATAGCTATCAGTATATATATATATATATATATATATATATATATATATATATATATATATATATATATATATCCGCAATCTCAGCTTGTAAGTACTGGCTTACTGTACAATAATTCTCACATTTTAATATTGAACTTTTGAACTTTTATTAACTTTTAACTTTATATTATATTATAACTATTCATTCACTATTTTTAGCTTCAAATTCATTATAACTTTTATATTCTGTACGAAGATTATTGTTAACAGTTTGGTTTTTTAGTAAATCCTGATGATGCTCTGGATTCAGAGCGAAATATCGATCTAAAGAGAAGAGGTTTCTTTTAGCCCTAATCGCCGCATTCCCAACAATCTCCCTCTAACTAGTTTTTCGGCGAAAAACTACCCTCAACTATATATATATATATATATATATATATATATATATATATATATATATATACGCGAGATGTTATTAATATCTTAGTGAAATGTCGATACTTGTAATGTCGCGCTCTCTAAAAGTCATTATCGTTATCATTTACCAAAATAATTTCAAGTTCATTTTATCTTATATAATTATTCATATTATCATATATATAAAAAAAAACATTTTTTTAAATAATCCACAACTTCTGCCTCTTATTCGAGCAATTCTTCATCACAAAAGAGCGCGCGTTCTTTTTTTTTCTTCTTCTTCCGTTGTATTTGCGCGTGCCGGCAGCTGTGAATTTTATTAACGTAACGACGAGCATCGTCGTCGCCGCCGCCGTCTTTGAAGCGCTTTCGTACAAACGGATCCCTTTATTTGGCTTATGAAATTTATTTGAAGACGAGTTTTCATCCGCGCGCGTATTATCAAATTGAGATGCATATTTTTTGAAAGCTATTGCAGAATATTTAATATGCTGTAACAGCAAATTTTGATAATTGTTTCATATATATTATAACGAACTTGAACGACGTGAAAGAACATAACTTTCACGTCGTTCACTGTAATTGGGCATATCTTATAGCTCTTTATGGATTTTGCATAAATATTTACACGCCTATAAAATTCAAAACTCAGAAATTCCTCGTTCAAACGTGTAATAATAATAATAATAATAATAAACTTTATTTCTCATAGATTGTAGCACAATAATAAAATACATTTAATACAGATACAATAAAGGAAACAGGTCAATATAAAAACATAAGTACCACTACAAGCCCAGCATGAACGAATAGTACTCTTCCTTGTCGTACGGCTCGACAGTTAACATGACCAATTTAATCTAATAAATCAATCTAACACCATTAGTTTTCTTTATGTTTTTTTTTAAATTGGGTATATTTATACAAGCCAACCACAATTAACGACCTAAAGAACAATTGGTTCATTTTCAACATTTTCACTAACAACAGTTATATTAACATCGGTGTCTACATTTTTCGGTCTACTACTCTTTGGTTTATTAATAACACAACCAGTTTCTTCTAATTTTTTGATTGAGGATTAATTAGACCGATTATTAACATCACGAATTTTGCAAATATTGTCCATCTTCTTCTTCTTCTTCTTCTTTATGTCCGTATCCGCGTAAATTTCATAAAGATGTAACGTTTTCAATTTTGGTTAAAAATTGATTACATTCTCAACACATATCTACTTCAACGTGAAAAATTTTGCGAACGCAATTTCCTCACGGTAAACATCGCCACTTTTATTTCACCGCCGCCGCCATCACCGCTCACGGGGGGGTTATTTATAGAGTGAATGCCTGTTACGCGGTGATAAGAAATGCGACGCTATGAACAACGGAGAACGAGGCGAGATCAGTACAAACCTTTCAATGGGATAATATTTGATTGGACAATTATTCGCGGAAAGTAGCGGCGCGTGTTTGACCCAATAAATACCATGTTCTTCTATAAACAGTCCTTGGGTGACGAGGAGAGTCCTATATTGATTCAGCCTCACCCTTATTTGCATGACTGCCTGCAATGTGGGTGGGTCAGCGATCCAAAAATTAAAAGAGCAAGGGTGTTTTATTAACCTTTTAGCTATGAGAACCGAAGAGATTAAACAAAAACGAAATAAATTAAGTATAACATATTATTATAGATTTTATAAGATATTATTATAGATTTTCGTTTGTCAAAAAAATAATGTATTTATTCATCAATATTAATTGCAAGGCTTGCAGCCAAAAAGGGGTTTTATAAAGTTGGACTGATAAAAAGTATTCAAATTTCAATTTTAAAATTTCCTCAAAAATATGGTTTTCGTACATAGTATGTCTTTAAGTATGGTTTGATACTATTTCCATGCACTTTGTTGAATGGGGGATATATTTAAATTTTGGAGCTGACGACTTTTTGCCCCAAACTAAAATTTAAAATCCTCTTGCTGTATTGTATCACGGAATTTTCGTTTTTCAAAAAAAAAGTATTTATTCATCAATATTAATTGAAAGGCTTGCAGCAAAAAGGGGGTTTTATAATGTTAGGAAATTGAAAAAAAGTTTTCAAATTTCCTCAAAAATATTGTTTTCGTACATAGTATATGTCTTTAAGCATGGTTTGATACTCTTTTCATGCACTCTGTTGAATTGGGGATACCTTTCAATGTTGGAGCTGACTCCTTTTAGCCCCAAACTAAAATTGAAAATCCTCTTGCTGTATTGTATCACGGAATTTTTGTTTTTCAAAAAATTTTCTATAACAGGATTCACATATAAACATGATCACAATTAAAATTTGACACGTCAAAAAACAGGTACATATAATACATTCTATTATATGAAGTTTTGAAATTGTGACGTTAGTATGAAGAACATTTTTAGTTCAAATAAGAAAATTAATATAAAAAAACAAGAAATGGGACTTTTTTTCTGACAAACTAGTACAAATGAAGCGAATTACACCGTTAGTTTTTTATTAACGCTACACGAATAGATCGTTACTGTCGAGTCTGGGGATGAAAAACATGGAGTGGACAATTATGGAAGCCGTCAGAGCAATATCGCGTAACACAGGATCAATATTAAACACACACAACATATATATATTGGGTACAGGGGGAAGCGAGAGAATGGAGCCGCAAATGCGCCAATATCAATAACCGTCCCCATCGTATATATGATCGCTATACACAATGGCGCACGTAGCGCGACACAATTAGCCGCCCCCGCGTCTTCTAAAGCGAGCGCGCGCGTAAAAATACGGCCCTGGGGGGATTTAAGGGATGCCAGGCGACTTCACCATTCATGTATGCAGCCGCCCGCCACCCCGTGTGAGCAGCGGGAAATTGTACCTGCCACAGTGGCGACCATTTGTCTTCCTCAGGACGCGCTCACTGCTATCCCGGTTGATTGACAAAGGGCGGATTTTTACGCGCAGCTATTTGAAACGAAACAGACGGGATTGAATATTTAGATTATATACAAGTCGGATCAACCTAATGGCAGCTCGGAAGGGTGTGTTTGTGGAGGGTCTCTCGAAAACATTTATTGGAAAACACTCTTCATTTATAAACAGTGCTTGTATAAAATAACTCTACTTTAAATCTCGCTGCAAATTGGACTACCATTAGATGTATTGCTGTATTGGGAATACAAATATTAGCTACAGCACGAAATTGATAACAGCTACAGAAAAACGTCTACTCTCAATCTATAGGGCTAAAAATACACTATGTTTTGACACACAAACCTTCTTTCTACCATTTGAAATAGAGATGCTACAGAGTTTAAACTGGGAAGAACATGCATCCTCATGTTCACATTTTCTCACGAAAACGGCAACAGTTACAAAAAAAATTTCTACTCTCAATCTATTGTGCTAGAAATACATTATGTTTTGACATATAAACCATTTCTCTACCATTGGAAATGAAGATGCAGAGTTTAAGCTGGGGAAGAACATGAAATTTCATTATATTAATAATTTCTCACCGCCACAACACGAAAATGGTAAGAGCTAAAGAAAACCTCTATCGTCAATCTGCAGAGAAAAATACTCTACATTTTCACTTGACAATCATCTCTCTAGCATTTGAAATAGACACTACATAGTTGAAACAGGAACACAAATATGAAATTTCATCATATTCACATTTTCTCACCGCTACAGCACGAAATCGATAACAGCTACAGAAAAGCGTCTAGTCTCAGTCTATAGGGCTAGAAATACGCTATGTTTGGGCATATAAACTATTTTTCTACCATTTGAAATAGAGACGCTAAAGAGTTTAAACTGAAAACAGCATACATTTCTTCATATTTACATATTCTCAACGCTACAGCGCGAAAACCGTACGAATTAGAGAAAAGCGTCTCAATCTCAATCTATAGGGATACAGATACTCTACATTTTTATATATAAACTATATATCTGTAACATTTACAATATATGCTACAGAGTTTAGTTTAAACAACAACTGACGTGTTACAATTAAAATAAAAAATCTTCAAAACATTACTAGTTTTGGAGACTAATTACTAACAATTTAGAATAAAAAGCTGGTTATTTTTGCAATTAGCACTTAAATATAACCAATATCATTCTCTTTCTTTTCTGTCACAAACATTTCATTAAGTTTTCCAGTGAAATAATTATCGAAATAAAATCAATGACATAAATTAATATTTTCTGGATAGTTTTGGATAGTTGGCTGGAGGGTAGCATCGCTACAGATAGTTAGGCCTCAAAATGGGCCCATTGTGAAACCTCCCTTTAAGGTTACTCACTCGTTCCACCAGTTAATTTTGCATGCGAGCTGCAAAACTCTGGAGTCTGGTCATTAATATCTTTCTTTTAAATCGATCAAAATTAAAAATTAGTTATAAATACGAATGTATTTTATGTTTAAATTAGTCAAACATAGCGCTTTCATAGTCGTACACCTAGTATTTGTATTAGTAACTTAAAATTGGTTAAATTAATGCCCCCCTGCGTCTTTTAGCGTCGTCCAGGGGATTCGTTTGAGATGGCGTGTGCACTCTCGCCACGTGATCGGTCAGCAGATGCGTCTCATTTACTAATGCCCAGTGAATAATACAACTAGGGGGGCAGTCGGGCACACGTAGCCCTAATTGATTGCGTCACGAACACCGAACGCGCAAATGCTCCCCATAAATTAACCCCGAGGCCGGCACAACGAGGTAACTAACTCGCGCATCTTGGACCTGGCAGGAGACTAATGGAGATGTTACAGGGGGGAGCTACCCGTTACAGCAACTTTAGATAAGACAGATAGAATTTAACGATTAATATTATATAATTATTATTATTAAATAGATAACAGCTACAGAAAAGCGTCCAGTCTCAGTCTGTGGGACTAGAAATATGCTATGTTTGGACATATAAAATAAACTATCTTTCTACCATTTGAAATAGAGACGCTACAGAGTTTAACAACATGAGTTTCTTCATATTCACATATTCTCAGCGTTAAACGGTACGAGCTAGAGAAATAATCGTCAATATGTAGAGCTAGAATATATATTTATGTGCATATTTCTCACATTTATTTTAAACATTCTTAACCCTAGAAGCACAACGTGGAGTTTGAGTTAAATTAGCAACAACGTAGCGTGGAGAAATTCCTATTTATTTTAATTGTCGGTACTGGTAGTGATAATTCTGTATCAAGGAATGCTAAACAAAATTTATTTTTCAACTATGAATAGTTCGCCTTTTGAATTGAGGTACAGAATTTTTCTAGGTTTTAAAATAATCAGTGGACAAAATAAAGAGGATTTCCATAAAATTGATTACAGATTAGATATATCTTGTATTAATTGCTCTGTTATTAGGTTACTTTATTGAGCAGTAAAGATATTAAAAATAAGATAAATAAATATTGATAAGATATGACTTGATAATACTGTATCGAGGAATGCTAAACAAAATTTATTTTCCTTTTGAATTCAGGGACAGAAATTTTCTAGGAATATAGTATATAATCAGTGGACATATTAAGAGGATTTTCATAAAAAGTGGTTATAGATTAGATATATCTTGTATTAATTGCTCTATTATTAGGTTTCTTTATTGGGCAATAAAGATATTAAATATAAGATAAATAAATATTGATAAGATATGACTTAGTCATATCTTATCGTCGGTTCCTATGACATCGCATTTGCCTAACAAATTATCGTAAAAGAAACTACTATAATCAATAAAAATATTATTATGATAAAATATAATAAAATTTGCAGACATTTTAAATTGCTAATCACACTTGTAATCCCTATAAACCTCTCCGTTCTCACTCAATCTATTCACAGTGATAATTTAAATGTCGCTAACCATTAATAACAGAACCCCCCCTGGCTTTAACATTAAGCAAACGACATTTCGCATGTCCCGCCGTTATTAAGAGCAAAGCATACAGCTGCCATCTTTGGTTGGGGGCGGTTGCTCGCGGGCGGGCTTTTGATTAAATAATGCCCCCGCCGACATTCCGCGACGCTCTTCCGAACGAATTAACATTCCTCCGTTTTGCATACCCGGAATATGAGCGGCGGCGGGCAATTGCCCTACTGCTACTAGTGGAAATCACGACGGGCCCTTTTAGTTAAAAAACTTTCGTGTCCTTTAATTAATACTTGAGCTGGAGAGCACGAAGCGGGCGCAATGCAAATCTGAAAACAAAGCGACCCCGCTGGAGTTATTGTAATTGTTTTTCTGTTTGCTCCGAGTTTTGGGAACGTCGGGGTTGGTTTGTGTGTGGAATCGATTTGTTAGGACGGCGGGAATTATTTTAGTAGAAATTTATTTGAGTTCGGACTGAAAGAGTTTATTTCAACATAAGTAAATCAGGTATTAACTAACAATAAAAAGTTGGTGAATTTATTTTATATTTTTAAACAATAAAATATTGAGCTCAAATTAAATTTTGCATATTTGCATGAATATTTAATAATTTTCATGGTAAATAATAATATTTAACATGAAAATTATTAAATATTCATGCAAATATGCAAAATTTAATTTGACCTCAATATTTTATTGTTTAAAAACAAATCTCAAGTTTTGTCAAGAAAGAAAATACTGACTACTGCTAAATATTTAAAATCCTTACTACTACTAGTTGAAATCTACTGTTCACTATGAAATAATTGCAATAATAATAATAATAACGTCGGCTTTTTTATACTACCGAACATTTTTGATCAACACAGCGATCGCACCCCACTAATTAATACACGGACCAGCCAAACGAGTCGGCGTTATTTAAATAGATACATAATTTTATTTATTTATTATAAGGAACATTCCCCCACAACTAAGTCAGAAAAAACAGAATGTGTGATAAAAATAAATTAATAATAAATGTAAAAAAACTTTCCTCCTTGGGGGTATATATATAGAATTAATTTTATTATGGCATCATTAAGTTTTAATTTCAAGAAATGAATTGAATTTAATAGAAAAGTTATATGTCTTGAATTTTCCCACGTTGAGACTTAATTAATAGTCCAAATTAAACAAATGATGCTTTATTTTGAAGCTAAATAAGTGCCAAACATAATTATATTATTATATAGTTTGAATTCCAAAAATTAAATATATTATGATTTTTTTAACAAAAAGTTTTTATCGAAAAGTTATATGTCATGAATATTCCCACGTTGAAGCGTTATTATTTGGCCAAAATAAACCAGTAATCCTTTATTTTGAAGCTAAATAATTGCCAAATACAAATATATTTACATTTAGTTTTAATTTCAAAAATTGAATACATTATGATTTTTTTTAACAAAAAGTTTTTATCGAAAAGTTATGTCTTGAATATTCCCACGTTGAAACGTTATTATTTGGCCAAAATAAACAAATAATGCTTTATTTTGAAGCTAAATAATTGCCAAACACAAATATATTCACATTTAGTTTTAATTTCAAAAATTGAATACATTATGATTTTTTTTAACAAATTTTATTATCGAAAAGTTATATGTCTTGAATATTCCCACGTTGAAACGTTATTATTTGGCCAACATTAACAAATAATGCTTTATTTTGAAGCTAAATAATTTCCAAATAAAATATATTCACATTTAGTTTTAATTTCAAAAATTGAATACATTATTATTTTTTTTAACAAAAAGTTATATCGAATAGTTATCTGTTTTGAATTTTCCCAGATCAAGACTTTATTAATTGACCAAAATAAACAAATATTACTTTATTTTGAAGCTAAATAAATGCCAAATATAATTGTATTATCATTTTGTTCTAATTTCAAAAATTGAATACATTATGATTTTTTTAACAAAAAGTTTTTATCGAAAAGTTATATGACTTGAATATTCCCACGTTGAAACGTTATTATTTGGCTAAAATAAACAAATAATGCTTTATTTTGAAGCTAAATAATTGCTAAACATAAATATATTCACATTTAGTTTTAATTTCAAAAATTGAATACATTATGATTTTTTTTAACAAAAAGTTTTTATCCAAAACTTATATGTCTTGAATATTCCCACGTTGAAACGTTATTATTTGGCCAAAATAAACAAATAATGCTTTATTTTCAAGCTAAATAATTGCCAAACACAAATATATTCACATTTAGTTTTAATTTCAAAAATTGAATACATTATGATTTTTTTAACAAAAAGTTTTTATCGAAAAGTTATATGTCTTGAATATTTCCACCTTGAAACGTTATTATTTGGCCAAAATAAACAAATAATGCTTTATTTTGAAGCTAAATAATTACCAAATACAAATATATTCACATTTAGTTTTAATTTCAAAAATTGAATACATTATGATTTTTTTTTTGACAAAAAGTTTTTATCGAAAAGTTATATGTCTTGAATATTCCCACGTTGAAACGTTATTATTTGGCCAAAATAAACCAATAATGCTTTATTTTGAAGCTAAATATTTGCCAAACACAAATATATAAACATTTAGTTTTAATTTCAAAAATTGAATACATTATGATTTTTTTTAACAAAAAGTTTTTATCGAAAAGTTATATGTCTTGAATATTCTCACGTTGAAACGTTATTATTTGGCCAAAATAAACCAATAATGTTTTATTTTGAAGCTAAATAAATGGCAAACGTAATTAAATATAGTTATATCACATAAAGAAATTTCCGATAAAATATAAAATGAAAAAATATTGAGGTAGATCCCCCCCGAATTACATTTCATGGTTTTTCAGAGGTTTTCTGTGAAGTTAAGGTAAATACCCGGTGATTAAACTCCTCTGAGCTACTTCCTTGACCGGCGGAAAAGCTTCACAAAAAACTTCTATCTTTCTAGGGCTATCAGCCCTAGAAAGATAGAAATTGTTTGTTAGTTTTTACTATTATTTTTATTATTATTATATAAAAAAAATTAAAATTCGTTGCTAATTGATAGAAACATATGTCTTAATATTGAATTTAAAGAAAAAAAACATATATACAACTAGCTGGAGAACAATTAAATGAACAATATTACCGCCCCCCTCGCCCTACTTCTCAATATTGACCATAAATCAAATTGAAAATGTCTTAGTGGCGTCGCGACATTTCGCGATGCAACTTTTAAAATGTCAGCGCGCGTTTGAAAGGTCACACGCGGACCGTAATGGCGGGCGGAATTTCATTTTCAGACCTGAAGTGATGGATGGGCCCCAGGAGGACCAGCTCCCCGGTGTATGCCTAAAATATGTTTTTGATTGAACAAGAGCAGTATAAATCTGAATAACGCAACAATCGAATAACTCACAACCGTCTGGAAATATATGTCCATAAACTATAGAATAAGTAAACTGTACACAATATTCATATTGTTAAGTTAAGACATGGCTTCGCGATCGACTTGTTGGCCACCCCACCCCTGCTATACTGAATATGGAAGCGAAAACCTAATCACTTACGTTGAGATATTTGCGTCTATATAGACCAACGTATATAGCAATGTCCCACTAAGGGAGGTTTTAGAGGGTTTTTAAAAAAGGTAATATAGTTGCATACAGTTAATAACTTTTAAGGGTAATAAATAAAAATATACAAAATATGAGAATTAAACTGCAACACATACATTTTTCCTGCCATTGAATTTCTGTTGCGCAATAAAATTTTATTATTTATTAATACAACTGTGTTTTGTGTATTAAAATGTACCAGTGAATTTCACCTATTTATATTATTCAAAACAAAATATCGGTTATTATATTTTTATTATGGATATTATTTATGAACTATGCACTGTTTTGTCGGTTTATTTGTTAGTATTTTAAATTATTTTTTCACGATTTGAGTTCGTATTTCAAATGTAATAATTAATTCAAAATAATGCTGAATATCAAAATATAACGGCATTATAATTCATTGTTGAATACTATTGTCCATTGAAAAATATATATATAAAATAAAACAAAAAAACTTCCTAACTTTATAGCTATCAGTCCGAGGGTTTATCCGTTTATTAGGGTTTATCTGGTAAAGGAAGAAGCTCAAGTTAGTTGTATCACCCGGTATTTACCGTAACTTGACAGAAAACCTCTGGAAACTGGGAAAGGTGATTCGCGGAATTTGGCCTACAGCGGGGTCTGAACTCTCGCCAATGCTCAGTACAAGGCGGACGTAGCTTGACGTGGCTAGACTAGGCCACTCATTGAGCTGGGTTATAAAATTAATTTTCAACAAACTAACATCCTTGTAATTTTTCTGAAATAGAGAGTGCTCTGTCTTTTGTGAATACTAAAGAATGGATTCGACGCAAAAAATCTAATTAATTTTGACTAACAATAAAAATTAGTTATTAAACTAAACAAAAGGATAACAATAAAATATGGATCATTATTGTTGTTTTTATTTTTATTTATTTTATTCAGTTATTTATTATTTTTAATATGCATGCTTGGTATCATTATTTATTGTGCAAGAAGGGCCAATCTGTTTTTTTTTTGGACAATAGGACCAAACTGATTTAAAAGACGTAATACTAATAGTCGCCTACACCTTACGGTAGATATTTTGTAATTTGCCACCAGTGGTACATGTACTCCAGTTTGAGAACCTATAGTATACCGCATGTGCAATATATTTTTAAAATAATTGTACCAATGTACCACTAGTGGTACATTAAGTTGTTGCAGGGAAATGAAATTTCATATGCAGAACTTCTTGGTCAAAAATGTAAATTAAATCTACATAACATTACATCAAACTGGGGCACATGTACCACTGGTGGTACATGTACCCCAGTTTGAGAACCTATGGTATACAGCATGTGTAATATATGTTTAAAATAATTGTCCACCATACAATTTCAAATTTATTTCTCCCCCGCAATCAAAAAACGTAATACATCCGGCACTATCTACAGCAGCAAATTGTAACTTACGGTGTCCATATATATATCTGGCACCGAACCACGGCCGAGAGAGATTAATGTGGCCCCTGTAAAGGTCCTGTTACAGGGACACGCATATTTCACGATTTGCTCCTGTGCAAAATGGAAATGACCGCGCGGCTGTAAATCATCGCCCAGATATCGACCGTCCGGAAATTTGCACAGCCCGAAAACTAATTCTGATGAACTTTGGCAAAAGCCGTCGCATTTTATTAATGGCTGCCACCTACCGATGACTGCTGAAAGGGTTGGAACACGCTTCGCGTAATAAAGCACAGTTGGTGAATACATGAGTATGATTAACACCAACAGAACTGTTGGTGTTAATATCTAATTATTGGCGTATAACTATTAGTTTATGCAATAAGTCGTGGGAGTAAATTGATAGGTCAATTATAACACAGTTATTTTTGAAATGTTGAAAAAATTTTAGTTTTAGAGGAGTTTAATCGCCCGGTATTTACCATAACTTCACAGAAACCCTCTGAAAACTGTGAAAGGTGATTCGCGAAAATTCGTTCCCCACTGGGGATTGAATTCGGGCTCTACAATGCTCAGTACGAGACGGACGACGCCTCTAACCACTCGGACACTGAGCTGGGTCTATCTTTTAATATTCATAGTTTTAATATAATGGAATAAAATTACAAAATCGGGAGCTATTGGTAATCGAAATCAAGGACAAATGGTTGTTTATTTGTTTATTATTATATATGAAATCATTAGGGTGTCCATTGATATAGTAAGCAATGGAAGACAGAAATATGTTGTAAATGCAAATATTTGTTTAAATCTGTACAAAATATTTCCACAACCGCACTAATTGTGAATTATCTTTTATTGCACTAGTTGCTATTCGATTAAAATTCCTAAAATTGGTTCATTTTGGTTATTCATATGATTATTTTGAGTACTAAAGCGAACGATAATTAGAGGTGGCCAACTGTAAACAGAATCCCCGTTCGGCAGGATTAAATCTGGCTGGCGCGTTCCGTATGTAAAACGCGTCCGGTCGTTTTGTGCATTTCGTGTCATGGCTATTTGATCACCTGTGCGCGTGTTAACTGTCCACCCCCGCAACGGTGCTAACGGGTTTGGCGTGTGGCACGCGCTATCTCTTTGATTAAACCCGGACCACAGTGTAAAGGGGTTATTCAGAGAGTAAACAGCCCCAATAAATAATAGTGAAGATTATATAATGTTTTTGACTAGGAATATTTTAACAATCGCTACGAAAATAAAAGAAAATTATTTATGGATTTCTGAAAACTTATTAATATGCATAAAATAATTACGTATATTAATAAGTTTTTAGAAATTCATCAATTCATTCAAGGTAAAAGGAAAATAGATAATATATATATAAAATTATTACAACCCGTTTGGATATATAGTAGATTTATGTACAGCTCTAATTTTAATAGAAAATATTTAAATAAAACGATTTTTTACTTTGTTTCACTAATATTGGATTGTTAGGCGTCTACTTTGTGATAATTCATTTTAAAGGACAAATAAAACGATTTTTTACTTTGTTTCGCTACGAAAATTAAAGAAAATGTTTTATGAATTTCTAAAAATTTATTAATATGCATAAAATCATGACGTATATTAATAAGTTTTTAGAAATTCATCAATTCATTCAAGGTAAAAGGAAAATAGATAATATGTATAAAATCATTACAACTCGATCGGATATATAGTTGATTTATGTACATCTCCAATTTTAATAGAAAATATTTAAATAAAACGCTTTTTACTTTGTTTCACTAATATTGGATTGTTAATTGTTTGTGATAAATCATTTTAAAGGATAAAAAAAAACGATTTTTTACTTTGTTTTTTTTATCACACTTTGCAACTAGTTTCGGCTAAGCTCTAGCCATTTTCGAGCTCCTCCAATGGCCGAAACTAGTTGCAAAATGTAACTGAAGTGTGATAAAAAAAAACAACGTAAAAAATCGTTTTATTATCCTTTAAATTGAATTACCACAAAGTAGACGCCTTAACAATCCACTATTAGAAAATATTTGTTTGGATAGTTCTGTATAGTTACCTAGAGGGTAACACAGCCACAAACACATACATAGTGTAGCCATTTGGTATTCAAAACTTTCCTAATTGCAGTTTACTACCCAAAACCATCCACCAATAGGGAAATTAAAATATTTCCACCACTCATACTGCCAAATTCATACCTTTATGTAATTTACTTAATAACAACACTCATATTACCAAATTCATACCTTTATGTAATTTACTTAATTATATTACCTCTGCAGACTTAATTAATGAAGCTTTTTTCCTCCTATTTGCTCGAGCTCTAACTCAAAGTGTTTCTAATTGAGTTCGCTAATGAACCCCGAGCGGCGAGCCGTCGGTTTGCATTTGGCACAATCGGCGGAGGCGGCTGCGTTCTTGAGCAATTAGCCGCTCTCCGGAAGAGACAGTGTCAGTCCGAGCGACTACCAGGTTACAGGTTATTTCCATTACAGCCGTGTAACCCGTTTAGCGGGGAACACTTAGCGCCCGCCATGCCCGTTAATCGCCCTAATGCAGATTGATACGTAATCGAATAAAGTACACCGAGTTTTTTTGGGCCAGGATACCTCCAGGATCAATTTAACTTTACTTGCATTTAAAGTAAATGAGACAAACATAGTTACGGTTACTTTGATTTATTAATGTTTCTGTTTGTAATTGCTATGGCTTGAAGATTCAATGTAGTTTTATTGCATTTACCTATATATATATATATATATATATATATATATATATATATATATATATATATATATATACATATATATATATATCAAAAATCTACCCATTGCTATATTACAAAAATATTGTTCAAATTATTACTTCTAACAAAGAATTACAATCTTCTATATTCTATAAATATGGATTTTGCTTTTAGTTTTGCTTTACCGAAGATCACAATGCTCTAGAGCAGGTCGACGAGTTGATCACAAAGCCAATTTTGGTCGATCGATGTCTTAACTACTTAAGGTAGATACGTGTGTTTGAACATATATTTTTCTTATCTACCCATAGCTCTTACTGAAACACAGTATATTTCACATCTGTCCCTCCCCACTTAGACTTTGCTTATGATAGCAAGTTGATCGTGATACATATTTCAAATAATAAGTAGATCTTATGTAGACAAAAGTTGACCAACCCTGATATATAGGGTATAAAGATATTTTTTGTATCTAACTAAAGTTTTTTTTAGCGATTTTCCATGTGTATTGTTGAAATAATAATCTAGATGGGAAGATATCTTGGATTCCACATTATGGATTTTGATTATAAGGAAAATATCTATTTTCTTATAAAAAAAAATGTAATACACATGCATATTTCAATATCACATCTATAAGAAGCCTTTCGCATGCAGCGGGGATTAACTTTCCCCCCATTCCGGTAAACGCCGCAGTGAATTTATTCGCTCGCAAGCACACCACTACGAAGTCGACTTTAAGCGCCGGAAAAACTTAAAGTACACTCAGGTTTCCTTTCCGTTCCCGGTGCACATCGGATTAGCGGGGAGGGAATTTGCGGCGGCGGGTACGCGATTGATGCGATTCCCGATACGGCGCTGCGAAATAATTTCGAGATGGAGGGATGCGCGCGTATATGAAAGCGGCACGGATTATGAAGTATCGGTTAAGTAGATAAAAGCTTGCTTTCTGAGATCTGCGGATAGTTCGTGTAATGATCGCTAGCTTTTGCGTGGTAGCAGTAAAACGGCTGGTGCCTAGTCCCTAAAACTTCATGACATGATTTTTTTAAATACATTTCTTTTCAAATTAATTATCTTATTTATATGCTAATCAACATGTAATACAAAAATATCTGGTGTGGGCTTCACATGACTTTCCGAATTAATTACGTAATTATATATATATATATATATATATATATATATATATATATGTATATATCAAAATAAAATCCAAATATTTCATAAGAGTACATCACCACATAGCTAATGCAACACAAAAAGAAATAACGTCACAGCAATATACATATAATTAAATAGAAACTAGGAAGTATTCATTTATTGAATATGATTTAGATATTCTTTATATATTTATTTATTTATTTATTAACGCTATTATTAGCATTAACAACATACATGTATATATATATATATATATATATACAAATCAGATCATGCATTGTAATGCCTTAATATGCGTTAATCAATCTTTATTTAACTATCGACCAATACATGGGTACGTAATTAATATTATAAATTTAAAAAAAAGAAAAGCTTCTCCGTGTTGTCCATGTATAAACGTCATATAAAATGGCTACAAGTAATTCACCAATACGGTATATAATGTGTAGTTAAGTAAGTTAGTAAGTAATTTTAATAGCAACACCATCTAGAGTATTTCTATAAAGATATAATCCATTTTTATACTATATTTATAATTATTTAAACATATTGTTGTCCTGTAATTTTAAAATATTTCTGTTGGAAAATAAAGACTTATTATTATTATTATTATTATAACCTCGTGTTATTTTGATTGCTTCGCCCTGATGGATGTTGCTATGAAAGCTAATATATTCAGAATATACTTGTAGCGCATAATATTGCTCATAATTACTCATCTAATTTTAATTATAAACGTACGTTGTTTGCCAAAATAAGTATATAGCTATTCAAAACTGAGTGTACTAAACTAAAATTAAGCAAATCCATTCCATGTGCTTTTATGGCCCATAAATCAGCAATGCATACACAATTACAACCCCTCCACATCATTCCATTGTTATAAATATTAATAGTTTTGTATGTGGTGTGCGAGCGCTTAATTACAACCCCCCCAAAAACCCCGCCTGACCGAAGATCCCGCGATTCCCGCCATGCATACCATATCAGGTGCCACATCACTGTGAATATGTTTGCTTGCAGGACACGGACGCACTTCCCCTCCCGGGTCGCCTAGGCAACGCGCACCGTTACGTCACGACGGGATCCTGCTGACTCACACACAGACTCCTGCGGAGGGCCACAACTGTGCGTGCTCTCGCAAAAGGACGAACGGATGGATGCTGGCTGGTGAGTAATTTTAAGAAAAGCTGTAATATACTACTAGTGGATAGTTTGTGGGTTAGTGATGGGGTTGTGTTCATGTGTGTGTGTGTGTGCCCGTGTGTTTCTGGGGGGATGTTTTGTGGAGAGACGATGGGCATCAATCGATCAGTATGTCGCGCGCACCTCGTAGCGAAATGACGGAGATTAAATTGCGAGTTCGGGAAAGAGAGCTACTGAATAATTGAGTGGGTTGATTTATTGCTGGATAAACGTGAGGTTCTTTCTTTATTAATATTTAAGAAATACAATGCCATGGAATATGTTACATAAGATACTATCATTTTATGTCTGTGGCTTTAATATATATGAAATAAGGGATGCAGATTTTATATTCATACTTTATAATAGGTGTTTGTATCATTAAATGTGTAAATTATAAAGAAACTTTTTGAAAAACGGCTAAACATAAGAAACTACTATCATTTATCATTAAAAGTCTGTAAGTTTAAAATCAATATAGCTAGTAAAATAAGGGTTGTGACTTATATACAACATTCATTTATATTTAGAATAAGTGCTGACATTACTACACATCTTCCATAATATACAAATTATACAGAAACTTCTTGAAAATCAACCAAATATAAGTTACTATTATCATTTCAAGTCTGTACCTTTAAAATCTGTAATTACGTTAAAATAAGGGTTTCAGATTTATATTGGTCATTCATTTAGCTATAGAATAAGTGCTTGCATCATTAAATTGTTTCGAGAATATGCAAATTATAGATAAACTTATTGAAAAACAGACAAACGTAAGGTACCACTAACATTACATGTCTGTAAGTTTAAAATCTGTATAGCTAGTAAAATAAGGGTTGCAGATTTATATTCAACATTCATTTTGATTTAGAATAAGTGCTGACATTACTACGCATCTTTAATAATATGCAAATTATAAAGAAGCTTCTTGAAAATCAACCAAATAATAACGCGTCTTCATATTTGCCTTAGTCTGAAAGACCACGGTCGTGGCCTCTTGTACAAGTTTGTATATCTTGTATGTATGTATGTTACAATAAATATATCTTCTTCTTCAACCAAATATAAGTTACTATTATCATTTCAAGTCTCTAACGTTAAAATTTGTAATATACTTGAAATAAGGGTTGCCGATTTAGATTCTACATTCATCTAGCTTTAGAATAAGTACTTGCATCATTAAATAGCTTCAAGAATATACAAATTACAGCAAAACTTCTTGAAAAACAACAAAACATAACATACTACTATCTTTAGAAGTGTGTAAGTTTAAAATCTGTAATATCATCGGAATAAGGGTTACAGATTTATATTCTACACTCATTTAGCTTTATAATAAGTGCTTGCATCATTAAATCGCATCGAGAATGTGATATACGTTGCAACTTTTTGAATAATAGCCAAACGTAAGATACTACTATCATTGCAAGTGTGTAACTATAAAAACTATAATTTCATCGAAATGCGGATTGCAGATTTATATTCTATACTCATTTAGCTCTAGAATAAGAGATTGCATCATTAAATAGCTTCCAGAATATGCAAATTATAGAAACTTCTTGAAAAAAGCAGCCAAACGTAGAATACTAGTATCATTACAAACGTGTAAGTTTAAAATCTGTAATGTCATTGAAATAAGAGTTGCAGATTTATATTCTACATTTATTTAGCTTTATAATAAGTGGTTGTATCTTTAAATAGCTTCCAGAATATGAAAATTACAGAGAAACTTCTTGAAAAACAACAATACATAAGATAGTACTATCATTACAAGTGTATAAGTGTAAAATCTGTAATGCAATCGAAATAAGGGTTGTAGGTTTAGATTCTACATTCATTCGACTTTATAATAAATGGTTGCATCATTAAATAGCTTCTAGACTATGAAAACTATGGAGAAATTGCTTGAAAAACAAGCGTGTAAGTTTAAAATCTGTAATGTCACCGAAATAAGGGTTACAAATTTATATTCTACATTAATTTAGCTTTATAATAAGTGCTTGTCTCATTAAATAGCTTCCAGAATAAGCAAATCACGGAGAAACTTCTTGAAAAACAACAAAACATAAGGTACTACTATAATTACAAGTGTGTAAGTGTAAAATCTTTAATGTCATCGAAATAAGGGTAGCAGGTTTAGATTCTATATTCATTTAGCTTTAGAATAAGTGCTTGCATTATTAAATAGCTTCCAGAATAAGCAAATTACTGAGAAACTTCTTGAAAAACTACAAAACATAAAATAATACTATCATTACAAGTGTGTAAGTGTAAAATCTGTTATATAATCAAAGTAGGGGTTGGAGATTTAGATTCTATAGTTATTTGGTTTTAGAATAAGTGCCTGCATCATTAAATGGCTTCAAGAATATGCAAATTATGATCAAACTTCTCGAAAGTCAACCAAATATAAGATACTATTATCATTGCAAGTCTGTACCTTTAAAATCTGCAATGGCATCGAATCAGCAGTTATATATTTAGATTCTACATTAATTTAGCTTTAGAATGAATGCTTGCATCATTAAATAGCTTCAAGAGTACGGAAATTATAAAGAAACTTGTTGAATAATAACAAAACATAGGATACTACTAACATTACAGGTGTGTAAATTTTAAATCAGTAATGTTATAGAAGAAAACATTTAAATTCTACTCATTTAGCTTTAGAATATAGAATGGAATCATTAAATATCTTCTAAGATATGTAAATTATAGAGAAATTTCTTGATAAAGAGCCGATTATACAATACTACTATGCTTACAACTGTGTAAGTTTAAAATCTATAATGTCATCAAAATAAGGTTTACAGATTTAAATTCTACACTTACTTAGCTTTAGAAAAAGTGCTTGGATTATTAAATAGTTTCCAGAATAATCAAATTATAGAGAAACTTCTTGAAGAACAGTCAAACGTAGAATACTAGTATCATTACAAGCGTGTAAGTTTGAAATCTGTAATATCGTCGAAATAATGATTGCAGATTTACATTCTACATTTATTTAGCTTTATAATAAGTGCTTGCATCGTTAAATAGCTTCCAGAATATAAGAATTGCAGAGAAACTTCTATAAAAACAACAAAACATAAGTTACTATGTACTATCATTACATATGTGTAAATGTAAAATCTGTAACATTATCAAAATAAGGGTTGCAGGTTTAGATTATATATTCATTTAGATTTAGAATAAGTGCTTGCATCATTAAATAGTTTCCAGAATAAGCAAATTATAGAGAAACTTCTTGAAAAACAACAAAACATATGATACCAATATTATTACGTCTGTAAGACTAATATGTGTATGGCCATCGAAATTAGGGTTGCAAATTTAAATTCTACACTCACTTAGCTTTAGAATAAGTACTGGCGTCATTAAATATCTTCCAGAATATGCAAATTATAGAGAAACTTCTTGAAGAACAGCCAAATGTAGTATACTACTATCAGTACAAGCGTGTAAGTTTAAAGTCTGTAATGTCATCGAAATAAGGGTTGCAGATTTATATTCTACATTTATTTTGCTTTATAATAATTGCTTGCATCGTTAAATAGCTTCCAGAATATGAAAATTACAGAGAAACTTCTTTAAAAACAACAAAACATAAGTTACTGCTATCATTACAATTGTGTAAATGTAAAATCTGTAATATCATCGAAATAAGGGATACAGGTTTATATTCTATATTCATTTAGCTTTAAAATAAGTGCTTACATCATTCAATAACTTCCAGAATAAGAAAATTACGGGGAAACTTCTTGAAAAACAACGAAACGTAAGTTACCACTATTATTATAAGTCTGTAAGACTAATATCTGTAATGCCATCGAAATAAGGGTTGCAAATTTAAATTCTACACTCATTTAGCTTTAGAATAAGTACTAGCGTCATTAAATATCTTTCAGAGTATACAAATTATAGAGAAACTTCTTGAAGAACAGCCAAATGTAGTATACTACTATTACTTCAAGCGTGTAAGTTTAAAATCTGTAATGTCATCGAAATAAGGGTTGCAGATTTATATTCTACATTTATTTAGCTTTATAATAAGTGCTTGCATCGTTAAATAGCTTCCAGAATATGAAAATTACAGAGAACTTTCTTTAGATACAACAAAACATAAGTTACTACTATCATTCCTAATGTGTAAGTGTAAAATCTGTAATATCATTGAAATAAGGGTTGCAGGGTTAGATTTTATTTTCAATTAGCTTTAGAATATGTGCTTGCATCATTAAATAGCTTCTAGAATAAGCAAATTATGGAGAAACTTCTTGAAAAACAACAAAACATAAAATACTACTACCATTATAAGTGTAACATTTGCAATGTCATAAAAATAAAGGTGGCTTTCTTTATATAAATTAATAAAATAATGTAATATTCTAAAAAAAAAAAAATAGTGATAATAAGAATAAGAATAATGCACACTAAAATTATTCACAAATTAAGCTCATGTAATTCTGAGACCGGGCAGCTGATTTCATAAAAATCTGAGTATAAGTACTAAAACGCAAAACAATAAGACAGTACAGTAAACTAAATAGATAGAATCCAGTTTATAACCTACATATATAACTATAACAGTTCCTTCCAGAGGTGATTAATTAAATTGTTCCAAAGACTTTGTAGTTTTATTTTATAGCCCATATAAGATTAGAGTTGCATTTAATTGTCATTGTGATGTTTAGAAATTTATATCCAATAAAATACAGTTGAAGCGAACGTCTCTGTGAAATGTCTTTTGTAAATCGAATTGTGCGTGTAATCCTGTAAACCCATTTGTGGTGACGCGATCTTATCGACTTTTACGTTTGTTCTGCTTCTCACTGACAACTGATGAAGTTTCCGGTGGTCTGTCGTTTTAGTTAAATGTAAATCTCAGTTTAAAACATAAAATACATTGTGATTCAACAAAATATTCTATTATTGTCACGCTAGATTATAAAATATTACTTCCTTTGTCCCAAATAATGGTATACATTTCTTCAAATTACTTTGATTATTGAAATTTTTAATGAGTTTATAAGTTTCACACATTTTAACATAATTATATACACATATAGTGCAATTTTTTTTTTAAATTTATTAATTCACGAAAAACACAAAAAATGTGTAGGTGCAATTTTTTTATATATTTTCTAGAAATTTCTCGTGGAATATTATTTATTTGTTTATTTAATATGTTTTGTTTAAAATTGTGAAGAGAAAAATATATTCCACTTGCCGCTATTCGAGTAAAAAATTATATATTTATATGCTGTCAAGTATCTTAATTTTTGGTAATTTCAAAATTTATCTTCGACGCCATATATATTGATTAATATTGAATATTATATAAATATTTAATTTTTATTACTATCCTTATAGAAAATTGTTTAATAAGTGGATTAGATTTTACTTAAAGCGAAAATGGGTTCATTCAAATTCTGATCTGCTAAAATGAATGAAATTTTCAAACATTATTTTGAGAGAGACAGAGAGAGAGAGAGGGTTATTTTTATTTCTATTTGTATTTTTATTTTTATGTATTTTTGTTGTGCTTGGGTATAGTGAAGAGCTTTTGTGTGAAGAAAATACCAATAAACGTCCTTTTTTTTTAATACAAGTACGAATTCATCACTTAGCAATTTACATATCGTCGCTTACAGAGCAACACCACGTATCACAATTTTGAACAATTTTATATTCATTATTATTCACTAATAACTAACGTAAACTAGCTCTAGCAAATCTCACAAATGACTGAATAATACTTGCATTTCCACCGATTTAAATCCGATAATAATTGCAACATTATGATATAGAGCTTATATTGTATGTGCTTTAATACTATTTTCGCACAGCGAGCTTAAACCAGCCGAACACTGGAACTAAAACTTGTAAGAGATTAAAATCTATTTTCGGTGCACTGTTTACCTGTAACAAATAAATAATCTGTTTGAATGAACAATGTTCGGAATATAAACGCAGATATACATTTATACGGATAAATAAAACTGTGCCCTATTAAGACTACAAATTACAACTTTATTCGCATTTGTAGTATGCAAATTATGTAATATGCAAATTTTTATTCACTGCGGAGAAACGAGATTATATTCTGGGGAAATAGACCGGATGTTAATAGAATGTTCGCACATCAAATAAAAGGTGTATGAATTTATTATTTGTATTGTAGGATTTGCTTGATTTTTTTTTATTGTCTGAATCTTACAAAAAAAAACTTCTATCTTTATTGGGCTATCAGCCGTGAGGCCTTTCCGCCGGTCAAGGGAGAAGCTCAGAGGAGTTTAATCACCCGGTATTTACCTTAACTTCACAGAAAACCTCTGAAAAACTGTGAAAGGTGATTCGCGAAAATTCGCTCCCTGCTGGGGATCGAACTCAGGCTCCGCAATGCTCAGTATGAGACGGACGACGCCTCTAACCACTCGGCTATGAATCTTATATAATACAATAATAAATAAATTATTGTAATTGCTTAGTACGTTTTTCTATTTGTTCATTCGTAGCGAAATACATCAACATTTCGTTCTGAATATTGATCTGCTTTAAGGGGTTCTTGGCTAAATACATTCCTTATACTTTTAAGAAATTTTAAACGTTTAATCATTACAAAATGTATTTCCGAAGTTATTGCAATTATAAGTGAGCGGGCCGACCCGAAACTCACGTCGCATAAAGGCACCTTACACGATCAATATTACTGTCAATATTTTAGAATATGGACAGTATTATTGTGCAATAATATGTTTAAAATATTCATTATTCTAAAATATAAACATTATTACTTATCGTGTAAGGTATAGTAACGATGAAATGAAGAGAATACTCATGTATATCTGGACAATTGATTACTTGATACATATAAAAGGAGGATTCAATCAAATACTACCAGTACTAGGATTGACAGCATTATTGACCGTGTAAAGTGCATAAGACAATTTTTTTTTGTAGAAATGAGAACTTTGGTTTTTAACGAAATTTTGACTTTTAAAAATGTATGACCAATATTACACATACACACACATTGTAAAAGTTTAAATAACATATATTTTGATACCTTTCAGTAGACTTTTTACTGAAGATAAAGGACTGTCCTCTTAAATAAAGGACGTATGGTCACCGTATGTATATATTACAATTCTATAACTGGCTATCGACCTTCGGATCTTTGTATGATATGTTAGTGTATGTGTACGTGAAGGACTTGCTACTTCAAAAAATCGTCCCCGAGTTTGAGTTTGAGTGTCGTTAATTGTATCACAACGATAAATGGTATCGGCAGTATCGACAACCCGGGCTGAGATTCGAACCCATTTGCTAATCTAATCACTGCATTACTTAGGCTAATCTAATATTTACTGAAGATTAATATTAGCTGAAATAACACGTAGGAAAAAGCAAGACCATTTGATTTTGTAAATAAATTTACTGCTAATTACTATATTATTATTATATCCTGCTATTTGTTGACTACTAATCAAAAAATTAATATTAAAAAGTGTCGCCCAACGTGGGGCTCGAACCCACGACCCTGAGATTAAGAGTCTCATGCTCTACCGACTGAGCTAGCCGGGCTTGATTTTTTCAGATGAAATCTTGTAAAACCACCAACATTTTGATTTATTTTTAATTTAAAAATTAAAAAACACTTTGTGTTATGATTTGTAACATATTCAGTATTAAAAACGATGTAGTATTAATGATTAAAACTTCAATAGAGTCGTTTCAATACATTAAATATTACGCTTGTGCTAATAAAGTTGCATACAACAATATACATTTTTATGTTTTAATATTAATAAAACTGTTTACTGTAAGTGTCATTCGTTTATCACTCTGGGCTGGTGCGGGTTTATTGTTTCTTGTTCTATTTGCCGCTTCCGATGCGCATAATTCTATCTCGGCCCTTACAACAGCCGGCGCACGACCGCAAGACCTGAGCGATAGTGTACGCCACCGGGACGAAGATTGTTTTTCTATGTATTTATTTCTTATTCCTACCATTGTTATCGGCGCTACACACATTTCGAATCAGGTTTAGAATTGCAGCCTCAACTCAATACAAAGAAAAATATTGATCTGAGAGACGGTATAAAAAAATCGCAATTGGGACCACTTGAACATGATTTTTTTTTGTAACAAACGCTCCCTATCATTGTGAGAAGGCAATTAATTCAGCAGCGGCGGTGTAGGGGGCGAATAAATGCACTAGCCCTGGCGATGAAAAGGTGGGCCGTAATTTATCGCCCGGCTAAACGATGTATGGGGCCGTTTTTCTTACAAACCCGGCTTTCAATAAACGCGTTGGAGGGAATTCGATTAATGATACCAAGATTCCGATGCCGGTAGTTACATCTAAAGTTAGAAATATTGCTAATGGGGGAGAGAGAAGACGCCCAGTGCCTGCCCGAGTATACTAAGAGAAAGAAATTGATAAATATACAATAACATCATATATCAATTGGCTACCAATCAAAAGTTACTGTGGCCAAGAAACAAGACCTTATTACTTACTACAATTTAACATTTATAAAATCTTAGATTGTGGTGTGCATTAATTTCGGATTAATGAGCTTTTCAGTATTTGTGAAAAATAAAAATCAACTTTATATTATTATTATATATAAATAATAATTATCGCAAAACAACGGGACTATTGATAGTTGGAAAACAATTAAAAAAAAGTTCGTGACTGCGGAATTCCAAACATTTAAATAAATTTATAAAGTAGTTTATCCTGAATGTTTCGTCTATATTAACAATTTTGTATCTTTTGAAACCGTAATAAGGATTCAGAAATCTATAACGAATAAAAATAAACATAGTAGACTTAGATAGTTTCACTTATTTTGAAGATACAACCTTTCAAATATGAGCAAACATATAAATAAGTTTATAAAACAGTTTAGCATGAATTGTTCGTCTATATCAATAATTTTAAACCTTATTAAGGATTAAAAATTTATAAGGAATAAAAATAATTATAGTGGACTTGGATAGATTCACTTGTTTTAGGGGGTACGCCTTTCAAATATGACCAAAAATATTAAAAAAATATAAAGTTGTTTAGTTTGAATGTTTGGTCTATATTAACAATTTTGAATCTTCTGCAACCTTAATAAAGATTCAAAATTCTATAAGGAATAAAAATAAACATAGTAGACTTGGATAGATTCACTTGTTTTAAAGATAAAGCTTTCCAAATATAACCAAACATATAAATAAAATTATAAAATAATTTAGTCAGAATTGTTCGTATATAATATAAATTTTGAATCTTCTAAAACCTTAATAATGATTCAAAATTAAGGAATAAAAATAAAAATAGTAGACTTGGATAGACTCACTTATTTTGAAGATACAGCCTTCCAAATATAACCAAACATATAAATAAATTTATAAAGTTGTTTAGCCAGAATTTTTGGCTATATTAACAATTTTGAATCTTCTAAAACCTTTTTAAGAGTGTACAATTCTATAAGGAATAAAAATAAACATAGTAGACTTGGATAGACTCATATGTTTTGAAGATACAGCCTTCCAAATATGACCAAACATATAAATACTTTTATAAAATAGTTTAGTCTGATTTTTTCGTGTATATTAACAATTGTGTATCTTCTGAAACCTTGATAAGGATTCAGAATTATTTAATGAATAAAAATAAACATAATAGACTTGGATAGACTCACATATTTTGAAAATTCAGCCCTCCAAATATTATCAAACATATAAATAAATTTATAAAGTAGTTTAGTCTGAATTGTTCGTCTATATTAACAATTTTGAATCTTCTGCAACCTTAATAAGACTTTAAAATTCTATAAGGAATAAAAATAAACATAGTAGACTTAGATAGCCTCACTTGTTTTGAAGATATAGCCTTCCAAATATAACCAAACATATAAATAAATTTATAAAGTGGTTTAGCCTGAATTTTTCGTCTATATTGCCAATTTTGAATCTTCTGAAACCTTAATAAGGATTCCAAATTCTATAAGGAATAAAAATAAACATTGTAGACTTGGATAGATTCACTTGTTTTGAAGATACAGCCTTCTAAATATTACCAAACATATAAACAAATTTATAAAGTTGTTTAGTCTGAATTTTTCGTCTATATTAACACTTTTGAATCTTCGGAAACCTTACTAAGGATACAAAGTTCTATAAGGAATACAAATAAACATAGTAGACTTGGATAAACTCACTTGTTTTGATATAGATACAGCCTTGTAAATATGACCAAACATTAAATAAGTTTATAAAGTAGTTTAGCCTGAATTGTTCTTCAATATTAACAATTTTGAATCTTCTGAAACCTTAATAAGGGTTCAAAATTCTATAAGGAATAAAAATAAACATAGTAGACTTGGATAGATTCACTTGTTTTAGGGATACTGCCTATCAACTATGACCAAACATATAAATACGTTTCAAAAGTATTGGATTGTTAAGGCGTCTACTTTGTGATAATTCATTTTAAAGGATAAATAAAACGATTTTTTACTTTGTTTTTTATCACACTTCAGTTACACTTTGCAACTAGTTTCGGCTAAGCTCTAGCCATTTTCGAGCTCCTCCGATGAGAAAAGTAGTTTTGCCTGAACTTTTTCCATGCATCAACAATTTTGAAACTTATAAAATCTCAATAGATCTTCAAAATTTAATCTGGAATTTGACTTTGTACAGTAGGGTTAGAGAGCTTTATTTTTTGTACCATATAATAGACAAAAGCTGAATATTTGAAAATTATATACTCGCTACATACAATTTTATTTATTTATTCTCGAGTACACTGTGAGATGACAGCGTCCATTAGACGATTTTAGCGTAATAGCGGATGCGCGTTTCCCGGTCCCCCCTAAAATCCCCCCGCTCGCCGATCTTGTTTCCGCCACCGACAACGACGATCGATTACGCCGCGCGCGTTTGAATTAATTCGAATAACGTGCGGGGGCGGGCGGGCGCTCGGAGGCGGCCGTAGAGATGAATCTACAAGATGAATCGTGCCCGTATTCTTCAAGGGTTGCAATTAATTACTATTATTCTTCGCGCACAGAAGAGATAAGTAATAAAATCTTGAGACAAAAGCGGCAGTCCATTAATGATTACTAACAGACTTTTAATGGAGGCATCATTTTTTTTTGTATTAAAAATAATACTACTGAGTGCAATTTAATTTTTTTATTGATTGAAAATATATATGAAATATTCAAATATATATATATATATATATATATATATATATATATATATATATATATATATTTATATATATATATATATATATATATATATATATATATATATATATATATATTTATATATATATATATATATATATATATATATATATATATATATATTTATATATATATATATATATATATATATATATATATAAACATTTTTTTTATAAGAACTCGGCTTTTTTAAAATTAATAATATAACCATGTTTCTATTTAATGTATTTTCTATGTTTTCCCAGCATATATTCTCTTGATACACTCTGTTTTTGCTTTCATTAATTATTTTTCTCAATGTATTATAAAGCTAATCCCGACAACAGTGGAAAATTCATTTTTGATGCCAGTTTTTCTGTTGTTAAACCCTGATGACAGTTAGATGGTAGATTAGGCTATTATTAAATATATGGTGTGGTTATCACATTTTTAATTTCAATTTCATTACTAGGTACTTTTAACATGCGACATCTTAGATAGTATGTGTGTATGTATGTGTGAATGTATGTGTATATGTATGTGTGAATGTATGTGTGTATGTATGTGTGAATGTATGTGTGTATGTATGTCTGTGAATGAAATTCCCGAAAAAGAGCACAACGAATCACAATCAAATTTGGAAATCGGATGAGAAAATGAGCTGGGGTGATCTTATGAACACAAACGGTCCACTAACAGAAAAGAAAACTCGATAAAAGCGTTTTTTGCGTATATGTTGAGGGGCCCCGCTAAAAACTGAACGCGCCACGGGGAATTAACCACAATAGTTAATTGCCCGTGGCGCTCATCAACATATGTCCAGAAAAACGCTTTCATCGAGTTTTCTTCTGGTCATATTTGGAAAGCTGTATCACTAAAACAATCTATCCAAATCTACTATGTTTATTTCTATTCCTTATTTATTTATTTATTTAATATAGACATCTACAATTTAACAGAAACCAATTACAGATGATATAATAACAACATAAGAAATAAAATTTTGAATCGTTATTACGGTTTCAGAATATTCAAAATTATTAATATAGATAATTAATTTAGGCTAAACTATTTCATAAATTTATTTATGTTTGGTCATATTTGAAAGGTTGTATCCCCAAAACAAGTGAATCTATCCAAGTCTACTATGTTTATTTTTATTCCTTATAGCGCAGAAAAACGCTTTTATCGAGTTTTCTTCTCTGTTAGTGGACCGTTTGTGTTCATAAGATCAACCCAGCTCATTTTCTCATCCGATTTCCAAATTTGGTTGTGATTCGTTGTGCTGTTTTCCCGGAATTTCGTTCACGTCATACATACACACATACATACACATACATACACACATATATACACACATACATACACATTCATACAATACAATACAATTTTGGAACACTTTCAAAAATGTTAAAAGTTTGACTGCCACAGTTCGCAAACTGCGTCCAATTTTTGCTGGGCAAAATAAGTGACGAAAACGCAAAACGTATTTCAGGAGAAGAAAATTCATCCCAAACGTGTTTGGTGTGGATTTTAGGCATCATTGGGCCATTTTTCTTCGAACGCGTTACCGGGAATGCACAAATAGTCAATGGCGAAAGGTATATGGTTATGATAACACAGTTTTTTGAGCCTGAAATGGATGATATGAATTTGGAACCACATGTCTTCGATAACCAGAAGACATGTGGTTCCAAATTGACGGTACCACCAAACAATGTCATTATTTCACAAGACATTCCTTGGGTGGTGTAATCTCCCATTTTCGCGAGTTATACCAAATTCCACCAACCAAAAGTAATCTTTTTGCTTGCATTATAGTCGGTAGCGATTTTGGAAATGTCGATTGTTTTTTAACTTTCGATAGTATGGCCGTTGCCCGTCTATGATAGTAAAAAATTCTATCTTTATATGATTACCAGCTTTTCTGTTATTTCCAATTATTAAAATAGTTTTGATTTTGAGATAGAACTGTATGATATTACGTTGATGATACATAGTTATTAAAATAGTTTTGATTTTGAGATGGGGTTACACTTTCACAGTTTTTCAGAGGTTTTCTGTTACCGTTTTCACAGAAAACCTCTGAAAAACTGTGAAAGTGTAACCCCATCTCAAAATCAAAACTATTTTAATAATTCTGTATCATCAACGTAATATCATACAGTTCCACTACTTCCACAAACTGTGCCAGACACATTTTTCCAGTCTCTCCTCCCCACCAATTGCCCCCCGTTTAGCCGAGAATTCCATTCCCCTTTTTGCTTATCAACAATTCAATTGAACATTCAGGGTCAGCCCAGTTCAAATAATAATTCAATAGGTAATCTGTTTTGAAAATCAAATATTTAGTGCGGACGTTGTCGACGGCGGGGTCGTGTGTTGGGGGGGGACTGGTGCGGAGGCAGTCGTCGGGCGATTGGCGCGTTCCCGAAATCCCGCCGGGTGTGCGCGCGGGAGAGGAGAGGGACCGACCGGGAACAATCTGGTGCACGCACAAACGGGCGAACTTTTTGCTCCATTTTCGAGCGGGACTCGGTGCGGGCAACGTCGCGCGTTCGTTTGCACGGATGTTTCGCGATATTTTTTTTTTGTATCCGAGAGTGTGGTTGAGGGGGTGTCCGACCCGGATTTTCTCATATGGAGTGCAAGTGGTGAGTAGGATATTTATATGAGGTTGTTTGGATGTGTTACGGTGACTGTTGTGGGCTAATGCTTTTGTAATTGTGGCGTGGCTGAATGAGTGCTCGGTTTTAATGCATAGAGGAACGTGAGGTTTAATTATTGTTGAGTAGGAATTCTTGAAATGGTTCAATGCTGTAGGATTTAATGATGGTATTTATACGGCTATTACTGCAGCACGGAGTGTATGCATGTTTTATAATAATAATAATAATAATAATATAGTAATAATCTTTATTAATTGGGCGCCTATCTGCAGAAAGTGGACGCCTATCTGCAGAAAGTGGACGCCTATCTGCAGAAAGTGGACGCCTATATGCAGAAAGGGGAGGCCTATCTGCAGAAACGAACCAACCCACGGAATATATTTGTTTCTCTTACCTTTATACTCATGGTAAACAATTTAAAAAATATAGCTCTAACGCCAGGGGTACGATTTTTGACCGATTGCTATTACCATGCGCTATAATACGTACATATTTCATAGCGCTAAACTAATAGAATGAATAAAAACATTAAGTCTCGCATCTTGACTAACTTTTGAGTCAAGAAATTGTCTTGTCTAAAACGACCTTTAAATCGTTGCACCAAACAAAAATCGGATTTTAAAACGATAAGACTGTTTTACATTGTAAGACTAAGCAAGATCTACATATGTTTGGTGCAACAGAATAAAAAAAAGACGTGGTTATATATAAGACTAGCTAAAGGTCGTTTTAGACAAGACAATTTCTTGACTCAAAAGTTAGTCAAGATGCGAGACAATCTAAATTGTCTCGTAACCTACAGCAAATTATTTGAAATATCGAATGTAAAAATATAACGCCTTCTATTTGTCAAGGACAAATTGTATGGAAGGAGGATATATGAATTCATTTCTTGAACAACTTTTGAGCTAAAAAATTGTCTTGTCTAAAACGACCTTTATATAACACGAGCTTATATAAAACGAGCTCTAAGATTCGTTGGAGAAACCGGGCGTAAAGCTGTGGTAATTCAAAGTTAACCTGAGATGAATAGATAATTCTTAATTTATATAAATATTTGTATAAATTTTTATATAAATCTGTTTTCACAACTTGAACATTAGATGAATTGGTTCCTTTCTGCAAAAAGGCGTCCATTTAATGTCTTACTGTATTTGTTACAAGTCTGTAACTGGCTATCGATTTTCGGGTTCTTCTTCCATTGTCTTACATTTTTAGGTATTTTAATTTTCTTTACTAAATCTAAAATCTCAATAGGTCTTCAAAAATCAACAAGTAATTTAAATTTGAATAGTAGATTTAGAGAGATTTATTTGGTTTAGAGATACCTGCCTTTCAAACATGATCAAAATAGCAATGGCAACGTCGCATTATGTGTCATAGTTGTTAAAAGTGAAGTTAGAATTACGGATTGGAAATTAACTCCAGAGTCACCTGCTATATACAACCTTTATAAAATTGTTTATAACTTTCCATTTCCTTGCCTCGTGTACCTCTGATTATATATGGCAACGTCGCATTATGTGTCATAGTAGTTAAAAGTAAGGTTAGAATAACGGATTGGAAACACAAGAGTTACCTGCTTTATACAACCTTTATAACTGTGTATAACCTTCCACTTCTTTGCCTCGTGTAACTCTGATTATATATGGCAACGTCGCATTATGTGTCATAGTTATTAAAAGTGAGGTTAAAATCACGGATTAGAAACTAACTCGAGAGTTACGTGCTTTATACAACCGGGCCATAAATCACTATTAAAAAGAAATTTCCATCTTTATCAACCCAAAGGCTTTTTCGCCGGTAAAGAGGGGAGTGTATTTACCGTAACAAACCGTTCACAAAAAAATATGTTGATTCACGAAATTTTGCCCACAATGATTTCGCTTTCTAATGCTCAGTGCATGACGGACGATCCTTCTAACCATTTCATTCATTTCAACAAAAATATTAAAAGTGGACTTAAAAATTTGAATCCGATTTTTCAACAAAAATATTAAAAGTGGACTTGAAAATTTAAATCCGATTCTTGTTTCCTTTTATAAGCCCGAATAAAATAAATAAGCCTTGTGTGAGTGTTAGAAACAAATGAAAAACAGTAATTTGAACTTCAAATCCCCCTTTTAATGAGCATTAAATTGTTTTGTATAATTATGTTTTTTTAAAGTAAAAGGTTGGCTAAAACAAACGCAAAACAATCCCTGCCTAGCATCCTTGATGTATAAAGTGCGTTGGATGTTACATTATTATTATTATCATCATCATTTCAAGCCCAGCAGCACAGTCGAGATTTACCAGATTGCAAACATTGCACACACACCCTCTCTCCACATGTCCTCCTTTCAACTCTAAAGCTATTTACGTGGTAATCCCCATGAATATCATTCCGTCCCCGGGGGAGGCTGCCGATGCGAACAATGCGAAGCGGTATGCGGCCCCCGGAGGCGGGCAATTATAATCCGCGGCGTCCGAACGGCAGAGGATGCCCCCGCTTAACTCGCCCTAATAAAAGGAAACAATTATGTTGTTGCCAGCAATTAACGGGTTCGGAATGCGCTCCCTGCGATATCGCGGGCATTACTCACGTATCCGGGATCAAAATACCACACACAAACATACACGCATACACACACACACATGCAGGCACACACGGATGTGTGTCAGTATCAGCACGGTTTGGACCTCATTATCAGCGACCACAAACGGGGATCTCGCTCCAAAAATGAATCGCCATTGACCTCGTTTGATTACAACTTGATTGATATGTCTTTTGGGTTTCGTCACAAAAATGCATTACGATCTCACTTAAATTGTGCACATATACTTATACAGTGTCCGCTAGAAACTTTGACATATATAGAAAACGAGGGCTACTACAAAATTTCCCTCAATAAACATTTCTCTAAGATAAATAACAGAAAAAAAAACAAAATAGAAAAATACAAATAAAAATTAAATGTATATAAGTGTGAATCCACCCCTTACCATATGGGTGTGCATTGCTAATTGATATAGTGCCGCTAGATGGCGTTTAGCTTTCCTCCTAGGGGGTTAGTTGTATCATTTTTTTAAAATAAAATACTTATTTGTTTCTATGCCTTCTTCCTCCACTACTTAGTGTGGAGGAAGAAGGCATAGGAGTGAATATGTATTTTATTTAAAGCTCCATTGCGGTCCATTTTCACAAGTCTTTTTTGTAAATTTAAGGCAAATATCGCGTGATTAAATTCCTCTTGAGCTTTTCCGTTAAAAATAGCTTGGACTCGGCCTTATACAAGGTGCTTTCGTTTAACATTACTAGTCGCCCTGTGGAGTGGTTGCAACGGACGATGTGCACATGAAGAGTGGCTTGCATGACAAATAGAACAAGAGACAATTTGCCCGGAGAAGCTCACAGTGATAAACGAAAACAGTTATAGATAAAAGTTTTTGTAAATTTAAGACAGATTCCTCCGAGCTTTTCCTTTAAAAATTGCTTGGGTTCGATCCTATAAAAGGTGCTTTCGTTTAATATTACTAGTCGCTCTGTGGAGTGGTTGCAAGGGACGATGTACGCAGGAGCTTGCATGACAAACAGAACAAAAGACAAATTGACCGGAGCAGCTTGCACGACAAATAGAACAAGAGACAATTTGCCCGAAGCAGTTACAGTGATAAAGAAAAACAGCTATAGATAAAAGTTTTTGTGAATTTTAGACAAATATCTCGTGATTAAATTTCTCTGAGCTTTTCTTTTCAAAATAGCATAAGCGCGGCCCTATAAAAGGTGCTTTCCTTTAACATTAGTAGTCGCTTTGTGGAATGGTTGCAAGGGACGATGTGCGCATGAGGACGAATAGAACATGAGACAAATTGCCTGGAGCAGCAAACAGTGATAAACGAAAACAGCTATCGATAAAACATTTCTTTAAATTAGATCGGAAATGTTAATTTTATTTTGTTTCGATAATATCCTGCATACATTTCTTCTAACGCTCAAAATTTAATCTAAACGTGTGCCCCCATATAATACAATCAGAAGTGATTTACCAAACTGCCAGCGACTGTGCTGTACTCTCGTTTAGGTATTCATTATATTTCTTTTTCGGGGCGTGATGGGGCGCACAATGCACGCTTCCGCCCCACATAACAAGATGGTTAATGTGTAGCCGTCGTATGCGGGTCTCCAGAATTAGGTTTCCGTTATACAATGGAAACTCTCATTCTGATGAATGCGGGGAGACATTCCGCTATTCTCGGTTCGCGGTTCTTGCTCATCATCCGCAGCGTTTCATTCACTTCAGAATATGGATTTTTCAATTACGTGGCAAACGGGTGTACTTTAATTGAAAAATAAATTAAATATACAAGTTTTGTTTATTAAAAGTTACATCATGAATTAAATTAACTGATAGTAGGTACCAGGAAAAAATAATAGTTGAGACATAACAAATTTGTTAAACATTAAACACGCAAGTATCAGGGCAATTTGGGGATTTTTTTGCAGTGCCACAAACAAAGTTGTAAAAGGAAACAAAATTCACATTTAACTTCTAGTTAGATTTTTATATCTTTTTTTAAATTTTATAGAATCAAATATTCATATCAAGTTTAGGGTCTACTAAGCTAAATGTGAATTTTGTTCTGTTTTACAACTTTGCGGCGGTTATAAGGATGACAAATTTATTTATTTAATCGAATGCCTATTTACCGTATTTTGGTGTAAGGCTGTTATGTACATTATATATATTTTTACCAAGGATAGCAAAACAAATGCGAATTAAGTTCGTTTCCGGTGGTTATGGGGATAGCAAAAACAAATACAAAACTACATTTTCAAACTGAATAATCCCTTTGAATATTTTTTTATACAAATTTACAGAAGAACGTAACAAGTCCAAACTTAAAATACGATGTTTCCCTTTTTAATGTCTTCTGCAATAATTTAATTTTAAATGTTTTTTCTTAAAAGTGTATTATTCTTTGTTTTTCCCACCTCCAGAACTAATTGCAGAAGACATTAAAAAAAAGTAAAAAAGAAATGGTATTTTATGTTTGAAGACAATTTCATGCATCAAAAATTGTCCAAGAAAGTAATTAAAGGTCGTTTTAGACAAGACAACTTCTTAGTCAATATATTGAGGTCGTTTTAGACAAAATAATTTCTTAGCTCAAAAGTTGTTCAAGAAATGAATTCATATATCCTCCTCCCATACAATTTGTCCTTGGCATATAGAACGTGTTATATTTATTCATTCAATATACCATCCAATTCAATATTTCAAATAATTTGCTGTATGATAATTTAGATTGTCTCGCATCTTGACTAACTTTTGAGTGAAGAAATTGTCTTCAAACATAAAATACCATTTCTTTTTTACTTTTTTTTAATGTCTTCTGCAATTAGTTCTGGAGGTGGGGAAAACAAAGAATAATACACTTTTAAGAAAAAACATTTAAAATGGGAAAAAATCGTATTTTAAGTTTGGAGTTCTTTTACGTTCTTCTGTAAATTTGTATAAAAAAATATTCAAAGGGATTATTCAGTTTGAAAATTTAGTTTTGTATTCATTTCTTGAACAATTTTTGATGCAAGAAATTGTCTTGTCTAAAACGACCTTTATATATGATAAAGTAATATTATAAACCATACAAATTTTAATATACCACAACACATGTTGCACCTCTCATAGAAATTTATACTTTTAAATCCGTATAACTTTAGGGTGGGCAACGTTTTTTTTTTATGTGTTTACTACAGTCCAAGAGGGGGGTAGATTCTTCTTAAGAATTAGCATATGTTTTCGTGCGGCCGACGCGCTTGGAGAGATTTCAAGAAACCTTACTACGAGGGGTACGTTTATTCAATTCCGGGTACGGATCAAGCACGTGTTTTTCCCTCCCCGATGCAAATTGTAAGATCGTGTGGCATTGAATTGGGACACACAATGGTCCACACAGATGTTCCGAAAGCCGCGACCAGCTGCCTGCACAGTACGCCTAATGAGACTACCAAAAAATATTTCAATAATAATCATAATAGAGAGTGTGAAAAAAAATTCGGTGCGCCTGGGAAAATAACAGCAAGCACATGTGTGTGTGTGCTCCAGCATGTGGTGATCATCACTGCCTCCGTGGGGGCCTGTGAGATTATCGTGGGAGTTGTTGCGAGTTTTTGTTATGATTAAAACGTACGTCCGCTACAGTTTAGCTTCTCTCGCGAGCGGGTCAGCGTGACTCATGCGATAACGTTGCGAGGCGCAGAAATGTTTATTTTGGGCAGCACTCGAGTTAATTATTATAACACAACACTTTATTGGCATTCCAATTGCTAAAACGCGGTTACTTATATAATTGAGTTGTTTTTAATTCATGGTGAATGTATGATGTAACTGAGGGTTCGCAGAATACAATAGTTTTTTTAAATTAAATAAGTAATTCTTTTTGTCAACACATATAACATACTCCCTAATTATAACAAATTTAAAATTAATATTACTTTTTCTATCTATTCAGGGTGTCTCAAAAGTATGAAATTTATTCGATAAAATCTTTATTTATGTAAAGATATGAGACGCGGGCAGTTTTAGCAAATGATATATGAAGCGTCACAGTGTGCTTCGACGTAGCGATTTTGTGAATTGAAGATTAAATAACACTTACAACAGTAGTTAACGCAGAAACGTATGAGATTATTCTTAGTTAGTCATATTTTAGTGTGGTGTAGTTTAAAAGTTCGAGAAAATAAATTAAGCCTTCTTTTTGATGCGATACCTACTGAAAAATATATTTACAACTAAATTTCCCATTTCAGCTTCACAAAACTATTGATAATTCGATTATTGTAGTGTACCACTTGCTTTACTTATTGTAAAATTTGTAATTTCCATTTTTTTGGTATTGTTACCGTTGGGAATAAATAAATAAATTTGTATCCTTATTTGGCGTTTTAAAGGACAACGCAATGCAAAATACTGAAACTAAAATTCTCCACAGCTCGACAAACAGTCCATCATCCACAAACCGGTAGTTCATTTCAAGTACACATCAATAGTTTCCGTTGGAAAATCTCGTACCCACAGTCCGAAAATACATATGAATGAACCCCAACAGTATCCCTCAACCATCAATGAATTTTAATTGCCGTTTTCAATTTCTTTCAAAACACCAAACGCCCCGAAAATCCGTCCCTTCGACCCATTTCCGACAAGCCGCCGGCTACCTGGGATTAGGGTCGCACGCTCATATTTGCATAGACCGCTCCTTCCGCTTCTCTCAACTCTTGTTGTTCGGACCCTTCCCGACTAGCCGAGGGAGAGAGCACGCCACTCGGCCCCCCCAGAACAATAAGCCCTGATTACATCGATATCTGGATGGTCCTTGACCCCGAATATTCTTCTGGTTTTATGTTTCACCAACCACTCGAGAAGCTTTTACGGCCGCCGCGGCGCTCCATTTACTAGTTTTATTGCGCAAAATGACGGAGAAGAATGAGGATATAATGAGAGTAGTTCAAAAGTGTACACTTTATGCCGTATTTAATTTCTATAAATTTTCTTCTTGCGAGACTTATTAACTAGAACGGTTTTCGGTTGCCGGAAGAAATAGATTTATTGTGCTCAAGTTTATTAACCCTTTATTGCATATTGAGTACATAGATATATACATACCAGATTTTTTCGCCCTTATAAAATGAATCAAAACTACATGGTGTGACATATTTGAGACTAGTGCGGGAAATAGCATTAATAGGAAATGAAATGTCTTAGGACATGAGTACAACAAATAATTTATTATAATAAATGCACCTATTATAAAGTTTATTTCAACTTGAAATAATGAATGCACTAAATAGAAATTTACTTAATTTGTATTATGAATAGGTTAGTATATTCTAAACAACATTTTAGAATATACTAACCTATTCATAATACAAATTAAGTAAATTTTTATTTTTATGAATAAAACAAGTAAAAATATATACTAAATGATAATTATTCAATCCAAATTATACTATATTTGGATGCCTTGCCAATTGTCTAGTATACGTATACGTATTTAGTATACGTTTTTCAACTGCATCCGCAAATGTCTTGCTTGTATAATGAATTGGATATAAACAAATTATACATTTTGGGTACATAGTGTATAAAATAGGACTAACCAATTCTCTTATTTGAAAATTTATTGTAGGATAACGATAAATTACATAATCTTGTATCATTTGTGATTTGGCAAATATAAATGATTTGTATGTCGATATAGAAAAAATAACGAAATATTTTTATGAAACAATAATGCACAAGTAATAATACTGTATTGTCTGCTACTACTTTGTAACTATATAATGTGAGTGAAGCTTTAATAAACGTTGACACAATATAATTCCATTTCTCCCGGCGAAGCAGAAAATCGCGAGAGCATTCATTTCAACATTATCGGGCCGCTTAGGATTTCCTCCTCCGCTTCCTGCCACCATTCGAGCTGACTGTTATATAAGCTTATCAATCCTTATCAATATCCACACACATACACACACCCAAGCAAACATCACGAATGTAACACACTGTGCTCGATTTCATTGTGTGCAAACATTCCATTGCAAGTCTCACTCGAATTTCATGCTAGAGATAAATTTATAATACATATATATTTATTATCAACTTTCATTTTAGATACAGCAAAACCTAACGGTCGTAAATTGTAGCTTGTTTTTAATATAAAATGTATTGCCGGTTTACTTCGCAGATTTTAATTTTCATTCTCTTTAAGATTGGTGGAAATATTACGCCCGGTTTCTCCAACGAATCTTAAAGCTCGTCTTATATAAACTCGTCTTATATATAACCATGTCTTAAAATTTTATTCTGTTGCACCAAACATATGTAGATCTTACTTACGCCCGGTTTCTCCAACGAATCCCAACTAGTTTAAGACCGTCTTAAAGCGTTGCACTAAACAAAAATCGGACCTTAAAACGATAAGACGCTCTTACATTGTAAGACTAAGTAAGATCTACATATGTTTGGTGCAACAGAATAAAATTTTAAGACATGGTTATATATAAGACGAGTTTATATAAGACGAGCTTTAAGATTCGTTGGAGAAACCGGGCGTTAGTCTTACAATGTAAGACCCTCTTATCGTTTTATATCCGATTTTTGTTTGGTGCAACGCTTTAAGATCGTGTTATTATTAAGACGGTCTAAAACTAGTTAAGATTCTTTGGAGAAACCGGGCGTTAGTCTTACTATGTAAGGCCGTCTTATCGTTTTAAGATCCGATTTTTGTTTGGTGCAACGCCTTATTATTAAGACGGTCTTAAACTAGTTAAGATTCGTTGGAGAAACCGGGCGTTAGGATTACATAACCGGGAAACTATAGGACTATCGATAGTTCAAAGATAATCGAAACTCTCCTACGACTAATAAAAAATAAACCTTTTAAATTCGAATTGTGTGTGTAAATCACCAACAATCTTTAAATCAATTCCCACCCAATTTACATTAATCCGCCTCTCTCTAAATACAAATTAAATCCCAAGCAGCTCGAGTTTAATTGAATCACCCATCCTGCGCGGATACCTTAAACCGCAAAGCAGGACTGCTAATTCCGAAAGGGGTGCGCAATTACGAAAGTGCGTTTTATTCCGGCCAATTGATTCCTGGCGGCGAGAGCGCGCGATCGCACCCCATCTCGTGTTTATTCAATTTCTTAGCAACGCAACGAAAAAAAACTCGCTCCCACTGCCCACCCCGCCAGTATTTCTCAGCGACGTCTATAAAATCGCTCCGGGTGAATTGCGCGCGTTTAAAGCGACGCCTCGAATTTATTTCACCCCGTGCCCTTTCACACGGGCGAACGGACGGCTGCATTTTTAATGCGAACGGAAAAGAATTGGGAGAGTTCAGAAACTGGATTGCTAGAGGGTGGAAAAAGGACTAATACAAATTTAGTTTTAGTAATTAATTTATGTTGGTTTTATTGACTAACTTATGAGTCAAAAATTGTCTCGTCTAAACCAACCTTTATACAACCAAGCCTAAATCATACATATATTCACGTCATACATTATATTTGTATCTTTTCCTGCACTTATTCCTGATTTGTGCGTTTGTATTTATTCCTTTTATTACGTTTTGCCCTCTTATTCGCCCATCTTCCGCGAAATGCAATGATCAAACAGTTTCCGTCGCATATTTTTTATCAAGCCTATTCTTCTTAGCGTGCACATGCCCCTTTGCGCTTTTGATGCAAACGAGATAATTTGATATTGAACAAGAAACGGGTGGTGGCGGTGTGCAGCGACCGGGAGGCCGTCATTACCGCATAACAAAGTCGTCGGTGGGATAATAAAAATAGAACTAAAACACATTGTCTGAGCGTCTTCGGCGGAGATAACGAGCGTCGCTGGCAGTGGGAGCGCGTGCAAAAAAGAACGGGTTGGAGGGTGCTATTGAAATAATAATAATGGACTGTTCGGGCATGCAAATACGAAATAATGTAGTCGCAAAAATTGTAAAATGATAATCTCGCCACAGTAGGAAGACTGTTTGAATGAACACTTTTGATGGCATGGAAATCATTATTATGTGTTACTATCATTATTATCCAACCAACTAACCAACTTAGAAATTTATACAAAAACATAAGAAAACAATAAAAGGCTACCATAATAAACAGAGCTTCTACAAAGGCATATATGGGACTAGTATTTTCACATATATATATCTCTGTAGATGTTCTGTTTGTAGAGTATGTCAAGGCGAATCTCGTCATGAGTGTTATTTAGCATAGGCTCGGTTGTATAAAGCCGAAGTAATTATATCTACGATTCCATCGTCCGGATTTCCCCGTATTTCTCCTAGTTTTAGATGCCTCCGGGTACGTCCGGGCGTTTTCCGGGTTTTTAGAAGTTGTCCGGTGTTTTTAACTTATCCTGGTTTTGAAACATTAAATCCGATTTTATAAAAAATGTAAATATTTACGTTTTCCTACGTTTGCAGGCCAGCTTTTTCGTTGCGATTTATTTTTAACGAGTTTAAAATTGTTCCGTCTGGTTTATATATATATATATATATATATATATATATATATATATATATATATATATATATATATATATATATATATTTACCACCCTTAATGTGTGGCAGGAGAGGGCACATAAGACGTTAGACGAAGAGTTATACACCGTAAGCGAGACGAGTAACATGTCTCTCGCTATATAATAAAGTATTTTAACATAAAACCACTGTTTTCTTCTACAAAAATATTTGACTGGATGGATTTGTTTAAATTAAATGAAAATACTCCACTATCTTTCAAAAATAGCCTTGTATTTTTACAAGGAAGAAATATCGAAATACATGAAACTGATAGATGAATTAGTAATATAGTATAGTACTTAATAGAAAGGATGTTCTGAAGGCAATAGGAAATATTAATAAGATAATATTGAAACAAGTTAATGAATTTCGATTACAATTTTACAATTTGTTTTTGTATTGCTTTAGAAATTAACTCTAGAAGTCTCTGCTTTATACAACCGAGCCTTATTGAAAAGTGTAATAAGAACCATAAAAATCAACACAACAGGCCTCATATATCATGGAATTTGTAGATACGATAGGAATAATATCTAGTAATATTATAATATTTGTATTTGTAATATTTGAGCTTCAAGATTCGTTGGAGAAACCGTGCGTTAATTCTATGGATATTTATAGAGAGAAAGAATCAATCTTTATTAATACTGTCGACCAAACGACTTTCTGTCGGTATATTTATAATTATTATCATACTTTAATAATTTTGAATACTTTTGTATAGTATATGCCACCTTATAAAAAAACTCTCTTCATCAACTAAACTTCTCTCAAAGCTTTGACAAATTCCGCCACGCCATACACAAGAAATTAATTAAAAATTTAATTTTGTTTCAGATCCCATTACATCGACTGCGATCACTCCCGGACCAGCAGCAGATTAAGGCCGGTATTTATGCAACATTTCCCCTATTAAAAACTTTTTCCGGGTGATTAAGAATTTTATTCATGCAACTTTTCGCAAACTTCTGGCGCCCTGATTAAATTCAGCTAAACAAATGCGCCGCCGCCGCTATAGCCAACTTCATCGATGTGGAGGCGTGTTGAATGGCGGCGTGTGTTTATATTTAAGGGGCGGGGGCGGGCATGGATTATTGTCGCTGCCCGTCCCATCAGAAGTTTCGAAATAATAACATTTAGTGAGCTCGAGTTTAGTTTAGTTTACGGAAATCACATTTAGTACCGGAAGGGATTATTATGGATTACAGTGAAATATTTATGTTGTGTTAGAGTTTCTAATCTTGTACAATTGTTACAGACGTCTTCGTGTGCGTTTATAGCATTAATTAATTAAATAATAATAATCAATTATTTATTTATTTCTTATTACAAACAAAAAGATAATTACTATAAAAAGGAATCTCTGTCTGGCTGAGTTTCAGGCGAAAATTGTATAACATTAGGTTGCAGATGAATAAGTTGTGTTATAATACACGTTTCAAAATCTCATTAAAAATTCTCAACTAGTTTTGGATTTACAAGACACTGAAGTGAAAACTATATGGCAATAATACTGTCAATATTTTAGAATTTTGAATATGATATATGAACATGTTATGAAGAAAATAGTAATCCTTTAGATATTTATGCTGTAAATACTATTCCTTATTATATTAACAACCCCAATATCATATCTTCTCTATCTTTAAAGATACGACCATGTTAAATGGAAATAATAAAGTTTTAGACATTTCTGCCCTAACTGATATTCCTTATTATGTAAATTCAGGAATTATTAGTGATTTTAATGTAAATATGTATAAGGAATTCAATTTTAATATTGCCCATGTCATATCTTCTGTATCTTTAAAGATATTACCATGTTAAGATGGAGCTCATCAACTTTTAGTCATTGCTGATGTAAATGCTATTCCTTATTATGCCATTTCAAGAATTCTTAGTGATTTTAATGTAAATATGTATAAGGAATTCAATTTTAATAATCCCAATGTCATATCTTCTCTATCTTTAAAGATATGACCATGTTAAGAGAGAACTCATCAACTTTTATTCATTTCTGATGTAAATGCTATTCCTTATTATGCCATTTCAAGAATTCTTAGTGATTTTAATGTAAATATGTATAATGAATTCAATTTTAATAATCTCAATATCATATCTTCTCTATTTTTAAAGATATGACCATGTTTTTGATGGAAATCATCAATTTTTAGACATTTCTGTCGTAAATATGCTATTGCTTTTTATGTCAATTCAGGAATTATTAGTGATTTTAATTTAAATATGTATAAGGAATTTAATTTTAATAATCTCAATGTCATATCTTCTCTATCTTTAAAGATATGACCATGTTAAGATAGAACTCATCAACTTTTAGTAATTTTACATCAGAAATTACTAAATGCTACTAAATGCTATTCCTTATTATGTCAATTCAGGAATTATTAGTGATTTTAATCTAAATATGTATAAGGAATTCAATTTTAATAATCCCAATGACATATCTTCTCTATCTTTAAAGATATGACCATGATAAGATGGAACTCATGAACTTTTAGTAATTTCTGATGTAAATGCTCTTCTTTATTATGCCATTTCAAGAATTCTTGGTGATTTTCATGTAAATATGTATAATTAATTCAATTTTAATAATCCCAATATCATATCTTCTCTATCTTTAAAGATATGACCATGTTAAGATGCAATTCATGAATTTTTAGTCATTTCTGAATTACATGCTATTTCTTATTATGCCATTTCAAGAATTATTAGTTATTTTAATGTAAATATGTATAAGGAATTCAATGTTAATAAGCCCAATATCATATCTTCTCTATCTTTAAAGAAATGACCATCTTAAGATGGAAATCATAAACTTTTAGACATTTCTGCGCTAATTGCTATTTTTTATTATGTCAATTCAAGAATTATTAGTGATTTTAATGTAAATATGTATAAGAAATTAAATGTTAATATTCCCAATGTCATATTTTTAATATCGTTAAAGATATGACCATGTTAAGATGAAAATCATCAACTTTCAAGCATTTCTGGCGTAAATGCTATTCCTTATTATGCAAATTCAAGAATTCTTAGTAATTTTAATGTAAATATGTACAAGAAATTCTATTTATATAGTCCCAATATAATATCTTGTGTAACTTTTGAGATATAACGATGTTATGATGGAAAACTTCATCGTTTAGACATTTCCTTATTATATTTATTTAAGAATGCACCAGTAAAATTGTATGTAACTTTTTAGGCTAAATAAAGTCCATTTTATGATTATTAAATATGTTCTACTAAAATATTAGCATAGTTTCAGTCATTTTAATTAAGTAACATGTGTAACTGACCACTACGCTACTGTACATAGCAATTTCATTTAGTTTAATTAATCTAGGTGAAGTTGTCTGTAATAATTGTAATTGTAATCATTTTTCCTTTATTGTTTTCTACACTACAAGTTCTAAAACTTTACGCCCCTTAAAATTTCCTATGGAAAAACAAGATGCGCTACAGACAATCGTATGACCAATATAAAACGCATATATGCAATACCATTTGTATATAGGTGTAATATATTATATGTTGCTACGAGCATAAAAAGACCTACCCCTTGATATCATAAAATTTTCCCATAACGAATGTAATTACAAATGCCTCCACAGTTTTTTTTTGTACATCCAGCCTTTCATTGAACTTATATCTAGCATAATAAAATTACTCCAGTGCCAGGACTCAAATTCTCTCCCCTTTTAAGCTCTCCGGCAGCAGAAGCGTCCAAATTGGGTTAGTTGTGCTACAAAGGGGCCGTGCGATTCGTGCCCGAAAACAGCGTCGCTCATAAACGAAATTGTGATAGATGGCGAGTTGCACGCATTTATTTTAAAATCATTTCTTGGGATGTGTCCGCACGCGCGTGTTTTCTGCCCAGGTTGCATTTAAACACGACAGATAAGGCCAGCGATTACCTCTGACCCTCCTGAATATGCAAAGGGGACGGCCCATTATCATAAGTGCTTACGCATCGTCGGATTACAAACCGGGGCGATTCCTATCGCGGGGCCGGATATTATTTGCATAGTCTGTGTAGTCATTTGTGTTTGGATGACAGACATGGGACGACAATTTTTTTTTTCTTCAAATACTTTACATAATGATTTAAAATTTAAATGACACATACAAATAATATGGAGCAAACGAAATTTCGACGCGAATAAGAATAAGGAATTCAATTTCAATAGTCTAAATGTTGTATAATCTTTATATTTAAAGATATAATCCTTTTATGATGGAAATTCACAACTTTTCGATATTTATGCCATAAATACTATTCCATAATAACAATCGAAAGTTATGTTATGATAGAAATAGTTAATATTGAGATTATATTCTGATGTTAAGATCGTTTTAGACAAGACAATTTCTTAGCTCAAAAGTTTTTCAAGAAATGATTTCATATATCCTCCTGTCATACAATTTGTCCTTGACAAATAGAACGCGTTATATTTTTCCATTCAATCTACCATCCAATTCAATATTTCAAATAATTTGCTGTATGATACGAGACAATCTAGATTGTCTCGCATCTTGACTAAATTTTGAGTCAAGAAATTGTCTTGTCTAAAACGACCTTAAATACTATTCCTTATTATACTAATTTAAGAATGATTAGTGATTTTAATGAAAATATGCACAAGGAATTCAATTTTAATAATCCGAATGTCATATCTTCCTTATATTTACAGATATAATCCTTTTATGATGGAAATTGTCAACTTTACGATATTTCTACCATATATACTATTCCATATTATGTCAGTTTAAGAATTCTAAGTGATTTTCATGCAAATGTATAGAAGGAATATGAGTACCCAACTTCTACGCTACTGTGCATAGGAATTTCATTTACTTTAATGAATCTAAATGAAGTTGTCAGTAATAATTGTAATAACAGTCTGTGACAATCTTTGAGGTAGAATATAATTTATAAAATGCACATTTGTCATAGGCAACTACATGTACATGACACGATAGAAAAAGAATAGAGTGACATCACAATTTCATGATGGCGGCGCATATTTTATAATGGCCGCTTACTAATCACAGCCAGTTAAGATATTTTATAAACAATACATATGTTTGTTTAGTGGATAATTTAAAATACTGTGAGAATATATAAGATGACAAAAATAAAGCAACTAATTAATTAAGAATGCCACGAAATGTTCCTTCAACGGACAGGTTAACAATAATAATATTATTACAATTATGTACAATCATGAAATTGTGAAATCACACTATTCTTTTTGTATTCTGCCATGTACATAAATTTGCCTACAACAAATATATATTAGTGAATTAAAACCTTCATTAATGGTTGGTTACAATTAATATATGCGGCCATCATGGATTTGTGATATCACTCTATTCCTTTTATATTTTGCCCTGTACATAAATTTACCTATAACATATTATATTTTATTATATTATATTTATTACCATAAAGTGTGCGATTTATTGAATAAATTCTTCACAAATGATTCGTTACAATTACAATAAGCGGCCATCATTAATTTGTGATATCACTATTCTGCCATGTACATGAATTTGCCTAAGATTTTAATTCAATAATAGCATGTTTTTTATGCTATTATTGAATTAAAATCATCATTAATTATTGTTTACAATTAATATATGTGGCCATCATTAATTTATGATATCACTCTATACTTTCGGGAGCGGCAAATTTAAATTTGCTGTAATGTGCAGCTGGAATGTGTGAAAAAATTCATATATCTCTAAAGAAGACAACACTGTTTTGTGAGATCCGACAACATAGGGCGGTAACAATTATGCGTCGGCATGTCTACATTGTGTTTATGCAATTTATATGTCCTCTTGTATATTGTCCTTAGAGTCATGCTACATTTATATGATTTTTGTTCTTATTATTGTTTGTACTGTAATGTATTTTTTTATTACATTGAATGTATTTAGGTATCTATTTTGATAGGCGTAAGTGATTTCTTCCAGTCCCTTGTCATTCTCTCGCCCGGTGTGTTATTTTCTACTACTGGACGGAGAACTGATAAGGGCTTGTGGGAAACCAAAATCTTCACGCCATCGGCCGTCTTAATGGGGAGCCGATAAATGGGTTTATTATGTATCGGTTTCGGGGGGAGGCCAGCCGGCCGGCCGCCCCAACACTGTTTGCAGAGCTGTCGCCGCGATAACGATTTTGATTGATGAAAGAGGCAGGCTGTTGCCGAGTGATAAGGCCGCTTCATATTGTATTCACGACCGCCCGAGAACTCACATTATTCCATTATCGAAAGTTTTCGGAACTTGCCGCCTTGTACACGCCGCCGCCGAGGGAACTTTCGGCGAACGAGAGTTTATTTATGAAGCAATAAAACGGCTGCGATGAAAACAATGTGTTTGAGAAAATTCATAATCGACGTGGAAAGTGGTTTGGGATGAAGTGCAGAGTTTTGAAAGAAAGATGCAAATATTTAATAGCCTCCTTTTGCTGAGTTAGTCATAATGGAAGTCCATAATATTGAATACCAGATTGTTTATATTTTTTGAATAGTAATGGTAATAACTGATAAAACTGATGTGGCTATTGATAAGTAAAGGATGGAAGGTGATATTTTGGTAGTTCGCGACCATGTGCCGCGAACTACCAAAATATCACGTAATAGAAACAACTCGTTAATACACCTAATTACATTCTACCAGATTCTAGTTTCAATTACTCATAGAAGTTTCATTCAAATAAATCTAAATATAAGCGAAGACACGTCATATTATGTACTATTGTGTTCAGCTCGTACTATGGCCAGTAAGTACCAGAAGGTATACTGTACATAAATCAAAAAGATGAGAGCATATTCGCTTAACTATTTGAAATTGAATGAAAACTTTTCTGATTTAAATGTTTCAGCTAGAGCAGTCTTCAAAGAAAATTGTATAAATTTCTTAATGAATCTAGTACGATGTAACTCACGCTTAACCAAAGATCGCTGAACTCACGTTTAAAAGACCTATACAAACGAAGTCACACTTGAACATTCAATAATTGTTCATTAAAAACGGTATATGATATATGTACGTATGTATCTATGTATAATATTCTAGTTTCCTAAAGCAGTACGGGACATACATACCATACTTTACTTATCTATAGACAATCAATAATTTTAACTCTTGTACAATATAGTCATAAGTTTGTCAATGCCTGGCATGAACTATCAAGCAAATACTTTTTATTTATTTATTTATTTTATTTATTTATTTGTTTCGGGCGCATAACAGGTATGGGATAGACCAACCATATAACAATGCACCACAGACATACGTTTTAAATTACATTTGGAGTATGTTATATACTATATACAAGAAATAAAATTAAAAATTAAAATTCATTAATTTATGTTTAAAAAATAAATTTAAGTCAAGGCCTATTCACAAATAGTAAATGCTGCTACAGAAATGAATAGTTCCGTATAACTTTACAGCTTGAAACGACTAGAAATTATGCACTCTGATATTAAGATTGCACCTCCTTCCTCGCAGTTTGAATTAATTAAAGTCCCCAGTAAATACCCGTCTCATTACCGTGGAAACAACACGCCAAAATGATGCATCACACGGATTTCCACGTTCTAAATGAAGGAATTAAGCCGTTCGGAAAATGGCAGACGACGGCGTAATGCTCGCGATCCGCTTTAAGCGGTGACGGAGTAAATGAATGTGGCCTCATAACAAATTCAGTACGCCGTACGTTGCGCCTTTTTTTCCGCAGCAGCCGTTTAATTATCCGTTTCTGCGCCATCGGTCGTGCGAGTGCTCTCTCTGTGCAGGACATTACAACGAACGGACGCTCTCCCCGCCTCAGCAGGAACCTGCACAGAGGTAAGTGCGCACACGACGCACAGCGGTGATGTTCGAAGTACTCTGTGGCGGCGCAGAACGGATTTAATAATTAAACAAAGGGAATGACGGCTGGCTTAATGTATGTACATTAATCAAGTGGAGGTTTAGATGTAGGCATATTTAATTATAAATGGAATGGCAGGCATATGTTGAGGTTGTATATGTGGAACACTTTGCAATTTTAATGCACATGATGCTTTCGAATTTAATTTTACCACTAACATTTATATATATTTATATTAGGGATATTTTATGTAATAATATATATTTGTATATATTCTATTGTAAAATATTTGCTTCATATATTGTCAAGTTGAATGATTTTTGTAATTTTTGTAATTTTTGTTCGACATGTTTTATATGTGAATTTATTTTCCTTTTTTCTTATTGATAATGCACATAAATCTGTAATCCAGGGCAAACCGAGGTAATGTCGACAAGTCGAAAGTCTTTCCCCTAATATTTTTTGTTATATCGTTTTTCTATCAGAAAATAAAGGTCGAAAATTATTTTAGTTACCAAGACTGCTCAGGAAACATGGGGAAAATCAGTGTATTTTCACATTCCGGCCTCTCCAGAAAGGTAAGTCTATTGGGAGCCTTGATAACAACACAGTTTGGTAACTGCAGTTCTGTTGATGAATAAGAAAACATAATAACCACAACTCGCAAGCCCTAAATGGGTAGAATTTGTGTGTCAGTGATGACTGGGTTGGTACATTGTTATTACCAGGTCTGCCAGAAAAATATGTACCCATGAGAATGGGATTGAAGAGCTCCGGCATACCAATAACTGGAGATGCAATGAAGACTAAACTACTTAAGTTTACCAAGAATATAACGAAATAAATTCTAGAAGCGAAGCAGTTTTTTATACAAGCGGCGATATAAAGGTTCGATGTTATTCATGCAACAAAATAGGGCATTTTCCCAGTGATTGTATAAAAAACAAAAAAGTTAATCATCACAATAAAGGATCAGAAAGAAGATCTGATCAAACAACATTTTGTGCGTTTTGGGAGACCTAGGGAGCGTGGTTCGAGATAACCAGCAACCTGAGGAGCATGTTTCATGATCTCCAGTAATTTGGGAGCGTGTTTCGGGATCCCCAACAACCCGAGGAGCGTGTTTTGGGATCCCCAACAACCCAGGGAGCGTGTTACGGGGATCACGGTTAGTGATCCTAGCAACCCGGGGAGCCTAGTTCGGAATCCTCTACAACCTGGAAACCATGGCTCGGGGTCCCCTGCGACCTGAACACTGGGATTCGCGGTCACCAGCGACTTGGGAGCGTGTCGGGGATTTCCCTGCATTCTAAGGGCGTGGGCAGTGTTCCCCCAGCATTTCATATTTGTTAGTATTAAATGAATATTCAGAATGGTATTTGGATTCAGGTGCATCATCAGCATGAGAACAGTTGAGAAGCAGAACACTTGATAAATACAAGTGCATGTAAAAGAATTCAAATTACTGCTGCAAACAACAAAAAGATGCAAGCAACCAGAACAAGCACTGTAACAATTTCAGTGGCATAAACACATTTCTACAATTTCTGCAAATAATGTAATATGTCTGTCAGAAATTGTTGCAAATGTGTTGTCTATAAGTACAATTGCGAGCACACAGTAACCCTTAATGAGCAAGAATGCCGTATAAGGAGCAAATGCGAGAAGATATATTAGTAGCAAATTTATCTATATTGTAATTTATATAATTTATTTTTCGCTTATTTTACATTTTGGTGTAGCTTTTTATATCCTCAATAAATCACACATCAATACAACAACAAAATAAGCATTAATTTATGAAAATTAAAATATACATTCTTCCACTCAATTGCATACACAATGTATTCTATTTGCAGAATAACATGTTACATACACATATTATTCTGCAAATAGAATAAATTGTGTATGCAATTGAGTGGAAGCATGTATATTTTAATTTTCATAAATTAATGCTTATTTTGTTGTATAGAATCAAATGTCTGAGTGGAAGAATGTATATTTTAATTTTCACAAATGTATGCTTATTTTTTATTGTATTGATGTGTTATTTGTTGTGATTTATTGAGGATATAAAAATAAATGAAAAAAGAAAGATAATAATAGCAGCTGGTTCACCGATAAATGGTGTCCACAAATTTGACCAGCCAGTGGAAACGCGCATGTTTAACAACCTTGGCGACAATGAGTTATGGCAAACGAGAATTTGGCCACTTGAATAAAAAAGTAATGGAATCACTACGAAATGGATTAGCCCTAGGTATGAATTTCAAAACAGGAACTGAAGAACGCTGTATAACTTGTATACAGGGAACACATCGCAGACGTTTGAAAGGAGCTGCAGTGAGACACATGAAGTGGTGGAAATTGTTCATTCTGATCTATGTGGACCCATAGAAAGCAAATCCATTGTTGGAACGTACTATTTTCTTACGTTAGTAGACGATTTTTTTCCTGCTGCGTTCAGTAGATTAAAATATTCCTTACCGTTGTCTGTTCGGAGTTTCATTATCTTCTTACTAATTTTTGTGTCCACCATGACTTTAAAATCTGTGAACACTTCCCATACTTTTTTCTGCGATTTTTCTAGAAAAGTATTAATACACAAATACTTTTTTTAGAAAAATCGCAGAAAGTTTGTAAAGTGTTTCAAAGTCATGGTGGAGACAGAAACTAGTAAGATGATAACGAAACTCCGTACAGACAACAGTAAGGAATATTTTAATCTACTGAAGGCAGCAGGAATCCATAATCAGTCCACTAGTCCTTATACGCGACAGCAAAATGAGATCGCAGAGAGAATGAATCGAACCATTGTGGAGGGCCAAGTCAATGTTAATTCGCGCAACTGCCAACAGAATATTGTGACGTCTGCTTTAAATCTTTTGTTGGGGATTATGAGATAGACTGTAGTGTCTCTAACACCGCAGTATACCTCATAAACCATTTTGCAACAAAAGATGGAAAGAAAATACCACAGGAGATGTGGAATAGAAAAAAAAACAGATTCCAGCCATCTCAAAAATGTTTGATGCAAGGTAAGGGTAAATACATAAAAAATTTATGAAAATCCAGAGAAATGGTATTAATTATAATAGCTAATATTTTGAAGGAACCAAATGATACCGCCTGATTAATCCTCAAACCAGTCTAGTAGAGATGTTATATTTTTACAGGGAAGGAAAAGACGCAGGAAAATTGTTATCATTGCTTTTTATGTATAACAGACCAGTTCTCACTGTTAAGGTCGTTTTAGACAAGACAATTTCTTGACTCAAAAGTTAGTCAAGATGCGAGACAATCTAAATTGTCTCGTATCATACAGCAAATTATTTGAAATTTTGAATTGGATGGTAGATCGAATGAAAAATATAACGCGTCCTATTTGTCAAGGACAAATTGTATGGGAAAAAGATATATGAATTAATTTCTTGAACAACGTTTGAGGTAAGAAATTGTCGTGTCTAAAACGACCTTTAGACAAGACAATTTCTTAGCTCAAAAGTTGTTCAAGAAACGAATTCATATATCGTCCTCCCATACAATTTGTCCTGACAAATAGAACGCGTTATATTCTTCCATTTGATCTACCAATCCAATTCAATATTTCAAATAATTTGCTGTATGATACGAGACAATTTAGATTGTGTCGCATCTTGACTAACTTTTGAGTCAAGGAATTGTCATGTCTAAAACGACCTTTGGACCAGTTTTAGCAACAATACAAAAAAAAAACAATTTCTTGTTATATTTTGATAAACGAAATGTATTATCACTTTTTGTTTGTATATTGTAGTCATGTTAGAATCTACTTGAGTTAAACACGTAACAAAGCTTTACCTCCAACTAATAATACTGCCATTTTACATGCAGTAACTTTCGCAGCCTCATTAACCTCCCTGACATTTAATATATAAAAAAAGATTGCCCGCCGACATTTTCTTGGCATTAAATCTTTACGTCCGCGCGCCCTGTTAATAATCGCAAAAAACCCCACCCAACCCCCCCGCACGTTAATAAAACTCACATGTCGGATTACACGCGACGCTGATCCCTAATAAAAATCTCAAAGCGACAGGTAATTAAATCTCCCGTTGAAAATTGCGCGGGTGTGCACGTACGCTCCTCATAATGAGACTTTTTAAAAGCGCGCAAATTAAAACCGCCCCGTCGCATCATATGCCACATTAATTATTACTCGGTCCTGTATTAAAATGGTACGTGCAAAAATATGTAGGTGTACGTCGTCCTCCGCACTGAGTAATCAGTAGAACATGCAGGGCGACCTAATTTTTTTTTTATATAAATGCGTTTCCGTGTAAATAGATCTTTTTAATTTACTATGTAATGCGTATAAATTATATATAAAATACATTAAGAGAGCTTAGTTCTTAGTTCAAAACCATGTATTTTTCATTAAGGGGTTACATCACATTGGCGCTCGGCAAAATAGGTATGCATTTAAAAAATTAAATTGACGCATTGAATATACAAAATATGTTTTATTTTACACATATATGTGGTAGTTTTGTGAACAATACGAAAGAATAACGAATTTAAAAAATATATAAAATAATGGTTGTCAAGTAGGACCCTTTTCTGAAATTAATGCTGATGGTGTACATAGTTTAGCTGGCATCATTTGAAAAATAAAAATAAAATGTTTATTTGTAAAGTAGTCCTATGCGGATAATATGAATTTTGTGTGTGCAGGTCATTTCTACACAGACAAAATTTATATTTATATGTTTAAAAAAAAATTGTTTGTAACGAAATACACACAAAACTAAGCAGAAACAAATCAAAAATAACATATATTTTAAATTAAACAAAGACTATCACAATTACGGAGCTCGAAATAAAAATTACAGCCGTTGAATGTTTTCTTTAGTGTTGTTCTTCACTAAAGAAAATATTCAACGGCTTCAACGAAGCAATAAACATCTATAAATATATATATATATATATATATATATATATATATATATATATATATATCCTTAAATGACCACACAAAGGAAATGACTGTGAAACGATTCAAGAAAACCTGACGAGAGCAGTTACTAGTGAAACAAAATAACGATACATAGTCCTGAAACCTAAAAAGGGATACAAATAGAAGAACAGCACTAGAACAACATAAACCCTCAACACCAGGGACCACACCCAAGTGAAGGAATGGCCACCGATTGAGGGAGACACCACGTTTTTATATTTTTAGCTGATATATCATCTATATCTGAGCAAAAAAAAATGACTTTACAAAATGTATGACTCATGAACGCAATACCCAGTTAAAAGAATTCTACTTCCTAGATAATAGTATACAGCAGGGCAACAGGAAGCAACTACATAGGGAGATTGATTAATTATTATTTATTATTTTGTGACCATAAACGCCTTCATAGAAAATAGCCTTTTAAACTTTATTTTTATTTATTATTTATTATTTTGTGACCATAAACACCTTCATAGAAAATAGCCTTTTAAACTTTATTTTTATTTATTATTTTATTTCAACATAAACCCATACTGTATTTTAAAAGATCCTTAAACAAATAATTTATATGTCTAATACAGGAAATATAAAATTTACTTGTATACAAATAGCTCCCACACGTAGTTCCTCGTATACATTTGCAATTTGAGAACATGCCCCATAATTAACCGCCGCCTCTTCCACGCCATGTTCCCGTATTGAAATTCAATTACGCACGAGCCGTGCGGTCGTGTTTATTGCACGCGCCAATTGAACGGCGGGCAATTGTTGTTCGCTGCCGCCGCGGCCGCCCCCTCAAGAAACATTTCCGGGTGGCAACTGAAGTATACGCGGTAATAGACTGCGCGGAATCTTCCAATAAACATTATTTTCAATTACCCGGTTTTACGGGCGGCCGAGTGAAAAAGACGGCGGCGAAAATTGGCGGAGGCGATATAGGTTTTCACTCGGGGATGGCGGCGGTGTAATAAGAGAGCGAGGGCGTATTGATTCCGCCGGAGGAAAACGGCGAAGATACATGAAAATTTAAACGGCTCTACTTGCCAGCGTTTTCAAAGTGCTGGCAAGAATGGAGTTTGTAAATGAGGATTATTGAATTGAAGTGGCTAAAGTTTTAGGGAGATTTATAAGAATGGTATATTAAATGTAATTATTGTACTAGTTATTTGTTGGTTATACAGGGATCGTTATAGGTGTTGCTAAATTTCTTTACACTTGCTCTTAATAATTAATAATATAATATAATTAAATTCAAAACTACTGAGTTTCACCCTTGACCGGCGGAAAAACCTCACCACTGATTCAAACCATTCGAATATTTAAATTTTCTAGTGTAAAAAATAAAACTTCTATTTTTATAGGACTAATAAAGATAGAAGTTTTATTTTTTACACTAGACAATTTAAATATTTGAATGGTTTGCATCAGCCGTAAGGCTTTTTCGCCGCCAAGGTGGTGTAACCCCTAAAACTCCACTGAGCTTCACCCTTGACCGGCGGAAAAGCCTCACGGCTTGACTTAAAATTTATAACTCATGAACGCGGTAACCAATCGAACAAAATCATCGTAGATAATATCATAGATATATAATATACATATATAAATATGTGTTGCAAATTTTAACAACATCGGTTAAGTAGATCTTCGTGCACGCCAGTTTGAAAAAGTAATTTCGAGATAAACGCAAAAGAAAAGATACTGTCGGTAGTTTCGGGCCTGCCCCCAACCGCTCTCACTTCTAATTGCTATAACTTCGGAAATACTATGAATTTTGAAATGATTAAAGTTTTAAAATATTCTTAAAAGTATAAAGAATTTATTTAGCCACAAAGAACGATGTTCTGAAAATCCCAAAGTGGGGTAATCACTCGGTATTTACATTAACTTAACAGAAAACTTCTGAAAAACTGTAAAAGGAGACTCGCGATTATTCGCCCTGATGGGGTTCGAACTCAGGTTTTCTAATGATCAGTAGGAAGAATATACCTCTAACCACTCGGGCACTGAGCTGGGCTAATATAATATGTATAATCCTTCACTAACATTGCAATTAATGCAATTGTTTAACTTATCTCTAGAATATGGCTCATATTCTTTGTTATGAAAATGTTGCTTTTATAACCATAATTTTCTAATCTGAAGGCCGTAAATGACTAAAAAACTACAGGCTAATTTCTGGAGTGTGTGTCATTGTTAAAACTTTCGAAACTTTTGTAAATAGTAAGAGAAAAGTGCCTTCAAAAATATTAAAGTTAGTGAGCAGCATAGCTTTATGGTATGCAACAATACCACTAAAAATATAGCATTGTAGTTTATATACTATACAATGCTACGTTTCTAGTGGTATTTCTGCACGGACGAAGGGATGCATCCCATCGCATTCTGTTTAACATATACTCGGAGTAACTGGTCAAGGAATCACTCGAAGGACAAGAATAAGGACTAATTTTTAACGGAATAAATATTAATAACATCTGATATGGCGATCACTCTACATTGATCAGCGAAGAGAACAGAAGAACTAAGAATAATAATCATTATAATCGCAGAAAAGAGTAAAGAATAAGGCATAAGCCTCAATATAAAGAAAATAAAAGCTATGATTATCAGAAAACAGAACATAAGCGAGAAATTTATCTGCACAACAAGAAATTACATCAGGTAGAAATATTATATATCTGAGATGTAACTTGAACCACAGGATGGGACCATGCTACAGAAATAAATATCAGATTTAAAAAGCAAAAAGAACTGTGTGAGAAATGTATTGTGTAACCATACAACTAACCATTAGACCAGGTTGAAGGTTTTAAGTGATTGATCCGATTTTGCTAACGTTTTCACTCCAGCTCGCTTTCTCAGCCGATTTCCAAATGTAATTAGTTCGTCGTTTTCGGGGATTTTGTTCACAGACGTCCATACATCCACACACACACATGCACATTTTCCAAAAATAGTCAATTTTCCAAAAATAGTCCATTCGACTATATTAGGCATGAAACATAAAGATGTAAGTGATTGGTTGATAGAATTACTTAGTTTGTACATAGGGTACCTTAAGTTTAAGTTACATTTCATTGTAGAGTACCGTAACTTTGTATTCCCTTTAATTGCAATATTTTATTCTGTTGGGAAGTGAAATAAATAAATAAACAAGACAACAATTTCATTTTATTGTCCAGTGTTATTAATCTCATTCATCTAAATAGTATGTTCTGATTTCTATTTAATCTAAAAATCGAGTAAATGATATCCCAAAATAGAGCAATGCACTTATGTATTTAAATTTCAATAATTAATGTGTGGTTAATTTTGGTATTTCATCTATTTATCACCACTGAAATTACGAATGTATCAACAAACCTATTAATTACTGAATTATTCAACAATATGATTAGAATTTAATTGGCCGCCACATGCAAGCCAACTGAGCCCCATCATATGCGGCTGCTGGTGTGGCCTGTATCTTCCAAAACCGCTGATGTCTAAATAATATCCCCCCATCGATATTAATCAACGCCCCTAATTACGGTGTGAAATTGAACGCGGGCGCGCGGAATACTACGCAAACGGCGCGCTAATCGATCTCGGGGGCGTCAATCAATTAGGCGCGCGTCCGACGGCCACGGGCCGCCGGATCGATATTATGGGAAACTGAACATCCGAGCCGCCGCCGCCGCCACCGCAGTTACATAAGAAAAGGACGTGACAGTTCCCATCTGTTGGGGGGCGCGCGTCGCGTCCGTTCGCACGCCGCGACCGCCACAACCCGCTGAGGAAATTTCACGGCAGGATATCACACCGGATGGGGAAAAGAAATGGCTTGTCCGACTCGCATCGTGCATGATAACAACGGTGGAGAGGAAGAGATTACACGGAATCATAATCCGAAAAATATATTATTATTTTTGTTATATTTAGATATATTTTCTTTAGATAGCTTTAATGTCCCTGAACAACAATAACTTTCAAAAAACCATCAGGACTTTCCCAATTAATTAATAAAGAGGGAGAAATCAATATTTATTAGACTATCGACACTTGGCCTTACCGCCATGGATTAATATTAAATAAAAAATTAAGATAAAAATCATTAATTTTAAAAAATTATGATTATTTTTGTTATATTTAGATATATTTTCTTTAGATAGCTTTAATCTCTCTGAACAACATTAATTTTCATATAACCAACAGGACTTTCCCAATTAATTAATAAAGAGGGAGAAATCAATATTTATTAGACTATCGACACTTGACCTTACCGTCATGGATTAATATTAAATAAAAAATTAAGATAGAAATCATTAATTTTAAAAAATTATGATTATTTTTGTTATATTTAGATATATTTCCTTTAGATCTTTAGTCTCTGATCAAACAATAATTTTCAAAAAACCATCAGTACTTTCCCAATTAATTAATAAAGAGGGAGAAATCAATATTTATTAGACTATCGACACTTGGCCTTACCGTCATGGATTAATATAAAATAAAAAATTAAGATAAAAATCATTAATTTTAATCAAAAGTTGGCAGTAATTAATTTTTTTTTAAATTGTCTATAAATTTTCTTCAAAATTTTGTAATTATTGAAATGTAATTGAAATTGGTGAATAATTAATAAAAATATTGTTATTTTTATTTTCAACGTGTTTCAATCATTTCCTGTTGAAAAACCTATATATTCATAATATGCAACTTTATCTCTAGAGAGAAAGTTTAGCGCCATCTGGCGACATTACACAATTCAACAGACGACTAGATAAGGCAACAAACAAAAGTATGAGATGTTTTACATATAATTGCAAACCTAAAGTGGCAGTGGCAAGGATAATGGCGAGGTTAAATCTTGATGTCGTCCATCCATCTGTTTCTCGCAGTATTTCTATTCCAGAATCTTCTTTGTCCATTCTGTGCTCCGATAGACAAAGAAGATTCTGGAATACTAGAAATACTGCGAGAAACAGATGGACGGACGACATCAAGAAATGCACGGGAAACTGGCTTTCTATCGCACAAGATAGAAGACCATGGAGAGAAATAGGGGAGGACTACGTTCAGCAGTGGACAGGAAACAGGTGAGCATGATTTGTAGAAAGTAGTTGTATGAATGTTTGATGTGCTGGCTATGCCTAAAAAAGACCTTTTTTATATACCATAATTTGGGACAGAGAGAGTGCAAATGTTCACCTAACTACATTTAACATGCCATTTTCAAGACTCGGGCGATTCATACCTGATAAATTCATACATATACGTGTAAATCAGAAAGGTAGTGCCGGCGTCAATTTTTACTCAATATTTATTTATTAATATTGGAGATACCCCATTTATACATGTAAATACAAATATATATATATATATATATATATATATATATATATATATATATATATAAATATCACTTGTGATAAAAGTGATAAAAACAGAGAAAAATTCGTTTTATTTATTTATTATTGCTATTTTATATTGGTCATAGAAAGAGCTGAACATCGCACACGAAAGATGTCGCGCACTTCGATTAGAAGTACAAAACTTGTATGATAATTACAACTAGAAAGTTTAGCAAGTTTCTTGACGAATCTAGTACAGTGTAATTCACGCTTAAGTGATGCACAAAAGAAGATTTTTGTTTCGAGATAAAGTATCAGTGTTAGCTACATATAATAGTAGTAATTTTAATAATAAAAGACTCCGTGCAACTCTCATGGTCTGGGAGTTGCTGAACAATTTCCTTACAAACCGTAATACAATCATAATTTCAATTAAAATACTGCGATAGTAAAATTCAATTGTTTTATTTAATTAAAATGCTGAATATATACCAAAATTATTATTTTCTTTTACTTTACGTTCGGCGGAATGCGGCGCTGTCACTCAAACCGAACAAACGGGATATGAATAATTAAATAATAATAAAAAGAAACTCAGTATGCTTGTATATTCATTTAAAAAAAACTGTTGGTGATGTACCAATCCACCACAAAAAGATACAATATCAGCGCAGTAACATTTTGAAGAGTGAATAGGTTTATTCTAGCCAGTAATTTCACTGCCTCGAATAAACGTATTTTATGATACTTTTAGTAATATCTATTCGATACCATTCTATTTTCCAAAGGTGGTGATTTGCGCCATGTTATTGAAATATGTGATGTCGCGGGTAATCGCAACCAATGGAGTTTTAATATAGGGGGATATCCAATGGAAACCTACCGCCTCATATTGCCCTCGGTTTTATAAAATTGACACGCGATATTGCAAGTAGGAGCGAAAAGGAAGCGGCGGTTTATTTTATTTTGTTGAGGGGTAGGCGACGTGTTTAAGTAGCACGTTTCATTTGGAGAACTATTTTATTTGACGTTGCGGACGAGTGTAATCAAGTTTATTCATCGAATGAACAGTTATATTTGTAATATTGTTATCTGAAAAATTGCAGAATGTCGGTTTTAATATGCAAACAGCAATAACTGAAACTTCCAAGGTCATTTTGTGTTCTACGTGAGATAATTCGAGTTTTTGTGAAACTAATATAACAAAAAATACAAGATGTTTATAATATAAGTTTACCAAAACACTACAAATTTGGAACTACAGTTATTTTTAAAGTTTCCTCGAATTTAGTACAAACACAAATACAAATAAAATTAGGGATATTAATTCTGGGGAGTAAAATCGTTCAGAGGATTTGGTTCTATCTGCTATTCCTATTGTATGATCAATTCATGTGATATTGTATAAATTTGAGATTATGTGTATGTTATATTCACTTACTAATAATCGTAGTGGCTAATGATGTTTTTACTTCTTCTAGGGCAGTCCTGAGCCAATGTTAAGTTAATTAATACCCAACCAGTTAATATTATACAGCTAATATAAATATTATGTTTATTCTTGTATGTGGAATTAATTAAACAAACGGATATCTTCGATATTATAAATATTATTTGTTTGCTTTCCGACCACTTTCACACCACTCCTGGCGTATGGGTCTCTTTTTCTGCCTATAGTGCTGACAACTACAGATGGACTTACAGTTTAGCGTGGATTCCGAACCACTGGAGTACGTTTAGATGAGAATATCATCTACTCCGGACCAGAGCTTTAGTTAGCCATGAAACTTCGCTGTGTGAGATTTGAACTCACGATCTTCAGCGCAGCAGTCCGATACCTTACCACTGCGCTACGCTGCCCCCCGGAAAATATTATTATTATTAGAAAAACCGCTAAACAAATACTGGCATCTAAGGGTATTCAGGTCACGGTGATTCGGATCGTGCTTAGCATATAATTAAGTTCCCTTTTCAAAAGATATTTCAAAATACATATAACGTACATAAAAGATACACCCTAAAAGATTCGTAGCCACAAGATGATTCGTGACACGAATTGATTCTCGACACGAATTGATTCTCGACACAAATTGATTCGCCAATTCGAGACACGAGTTAATTCGAAACACGAGTTAATTCGAGACACGAGTTAATTCGAGACACGAGTTAATTCGAGACATGAGTTAATTCGAGACATGAGTTAATTCGAGACACGAATTGAGTCACAAGACGGGTTGATATAAGTTTCATCCACGACACGACGGTGTATTATATAAAAGTGACACCCTAAAAGACTTGTAATTCAAAAATGACTCACTACTTGTTGCGGGCTTAATTCACGTTAGGAAATACACCCGTTGATGTCTTCAAGTTACTTGCGCGGTGCTCCTCCATTCCATCTCCAGCCCATGTAAAGCACTGAGTTTAGTTTACACAAAAAAGAACACTACAGACTTCACTTGAAATAATGATAAACACTCGCGAAATACATTCCCTAACATGGTTTAAAAACGCGGACTTATGACGGCACTGTTGGTTTATTTCAATTGATCAAAAGCTATAAAGTTAGACACCTGTAACAAAAATAACAGTATAATAGTAGGTGATTAAATAGGTAAAGTTGTTTGCTACTTACATTGCCCCATTAGCGAGTCCAGCTTGACTGTTGTGGGATTGTACTGCTTTCGCTGCAGGGTGCAAAACACAAGCGGTTGGTTCCTGACACGAATTCGTGATACGAGTTGATTCGCGGTACGAGCTGATTCACGACACTAGCTCATTAACGACACGAGTTTATTCGCTACACTATATGATTCGCGATACGAGTTGATTCGCGACACGAGATCAATTGCGACACGAGTTGATTCGTAACACAACTAGATTCACGACGATAGTTGATTTACGACACGAGTTTATTCGCTACACGAGATGACTCACGACTCGAGTTGATTCACAGTACGAGTTGTTTCGTGACACGAGATGATTCGCGACACGAGTTAGTTCGTAATACGAATTGATTCACGACTCGAGTTTATTCGCTAGATAAGATGATTCGCGACTCGAGTTGATTTACGGCACGAGATGTTTCTCAACACGAAAATTCGTAATACAAAGTGATTCAGAACACGAGTTTATTCGCTAGATAAAATGATGCGCGGCTCGAGTTGATTTACGGCACGAGTTGTTTCGCAACACGAGATAATTCACAACACGAGTTGGTTCATAATACAAATTGATTCAAGACACGAAATGATTCAAGACACGAGATGATTCAAGACACGAGATGATTCAAGACACGAGATGATTCACAGCACGAGTTGTTTCGCGACAGGAGATGAATCGCGACAAGGCCGGTTCCTAACACGAATTGATTCACGACACTAGTTGATTTACGACACGAGTGTATTCACGACACGAAATGATTCGCGACACGAGTTGGTTTGTAACACGAATTGATTCACGACACTAGTTGATTTACAACACTAGTGTATTCGCGACACGAGATGATTTGCAACACGAGATGATTTGCTAGACTAGTTGATTCACGACACCGAGTTTATTCGCTAGATGGGATGATTCGCGACACGAAATTTATTCAAGACACGAATTTATACGCGACACAAATTTATACGCGACACGAATTTATACGCGACACGAGTTGATTCGCGAGACGAGTTGATTCGAAACACGAATCGATTGACGATACGAGTTAAATCGCGAGAATGGTTGATTCGCGAGTCGATTTGCGACTTTAATCAAAATTTAAAAATCCTTCCATTAATACACCGTCAATGGAACGAGTTTTAAATTTTGATTAAAGGAAACAAAAAGCAGATGTACATTAAAACTACTTGAAAGTCTATTCCAATCGATCCTTTACTTGATTTAATAATATAATAATAAAATATTAATATGTCTTAATTGATCGAAAGGAACTGAATTAGTTTTGGTTTCACATTTACATTCAGAAATTGTGTACACCCTAAACTACAAGCTGAATTAAAACAATTCTGTTTATAATTTTAACATATTTTTGTTTGAGTTTTAAATAAATATTATGTAGAATAGTGTTGACTGCAAAATTTGTTGGTTGCCAATAAATTAGTTGATTTTAAAATAATAATATAAGGAACTCAACTCAGTGGCCGAGTGGTTAGAGGCGTCGTCCGTCTCGTATTGAGCATTGGGGAGCCTAAGTTCGAACACAAGCGGGGCGAATTTTCGCGAATCACCTTTCACAGTTTTTCAGAGGTTTTCTGTGAAGTTAAGGTAAATACCGGGTGATTAAACTCCTCTAAGCTTCTCCCTTGACCGGCGGAAAAGCCTCACGGCTGGTAGCCCAATAAAGATAGAAGTTTTTTTTTTAATAAAAGGAAGAATAAATAGATCTCAAAAATTACATAAGTTAGAGATTACATTTGCATTACAGTGTATTAAAAAGAAATTTATTAATAAAAGGAAAAATCAATAAATCTCTAAAATTACATAAGTTAGAGATTACATTTGCATTACAGTGTATCAAAAAGAAATTTATTAATAAAAGGAAAAATAAATAAATCTCAAAAATTACATAAGTTAGATATTACATTTGCATTACAGTGTATCAAAAAGAAATTCTACAGTATAAACTAACATGATTTTGGCTGATATATATTTCCATATTATTTTCTCTCTACTGTAAACCTCAAATACAATTTTAGAAGTGTGGTGTTGCTGCGAAGACGAAATATCAAATCGTGGAATACGAATGTAGCAGTTTATAGAGAAAAGTAATTACTCCACTAAGGGCCGGTTCTTCAATTGACATTTAACTGGAGAATAAGACTATTCGTTTGAAATATTGACGTTAATGTTTCAAACTTATTTCACGAATAGCCTTATTCTCCGGTTAAATAGCAATTGTAGAACTGGCCCTAAGTGGTGAAACATATGTTCGAGTGCTGTTAAAAATATCTTTTTTAAAATTTTCAGCCATTAGGCTTTTCCACCGGTCAAAGGAGAAGCTTAGAGAAGTTTAATCATCTGGTATTTACTACCTTAACGTAAAACCCGTAAAATTTGTGTAAAGGTTATGGCTATTAGTCTTTTCTACCGGTCAAGGGAGAAGTTCAGATTAATTATCCGGTATATACTATCTTAACGTAATAGAAAACCTCTAAAATTTGTGAAAGGTTATTCATGTTATTTCGTCCGCAATGGTTTTTGAACTCACGCTCCCCAATGCTTAGTATGAGACACGTCTCTATCCACTAGGCCATTGAGCTAATTAAAGCAATTTATTTAAGGTTTTGGTTTAAAAATATTGCAAATGACAGAGGGAATATAACAGAATAATTAATATACCGAAAGTATTAAAATGAATTTAATTTTTCTATAATTAAATTCACAAATTTATTTTGAAATTTAAGAAAACAATCAATGCAAGCAATTAAAAGGGTGACGTTCTCAATGTAAATGTGATTAAGCCTGCTCACCACGACAAGGTACTAATTCATCGAGCAGGGTTTTTAGCTATGTTAAAATTAGTTAGAATAAATAATATAAATGTGATTAAGGGCCGGTTCTACAATTGATATTTAACTGGAGAATAAGGCTATTCGTGGAATAAGTTTGACAGATTGGCGTTAATATCTCAAACTTATTCCACGAATAGCCTTATTCTCCGGTTAAATATCACTTGTAGAACCGGCCCTAAGCCAGCTCACCACGACAAGGTACTAATTCACATATATATATATATATATATATATATATATATATATATATATATTTCATATCAGACAAAACAATTAGAAATAAATTAAAGGATAAATAAAACGATTTATGCCTTGTTTTTTTATCACATTTTACACTTTGGAACTAGTTTCGGCTAAGCTCTAGCCATTTTCGAGCTCCTTCGAGTATAATATTAGAAATAAATGAAATTCTGTAGCTATCTCGAAAATGATGTTATAATATATGACTAATTATGCTTATATATGAGTCTGTAATGAAAGTTTTGTAAGTCACATTTGAATTGTTTTGAAAATGAGAAGATTTTGCGTTTGTTATTTATATAAATCAACATACGTAGTTGCATTTTTATTTATAAATAAATAGATTTCATGTCTGTAGCAGTGCGCGTCGATTTACATAAATACCAAACGCAAAATCTTCTCATTTTCAAAATAATTCAAATGTGACTTACACCACTTTCATTCTCACAAACTACTAAAGTTTTTTTTAAAATTATATCCCTCACAGTAAGTTTTAGTTGTTTTACACCGACGACAAGCTTAAAATAGCATTGAATGCAAATAATTAAAACTCATTAAAAACTTTTTCGATAATTACGGTGGCAATCACCGCCTTCCACTGTCTAATATAACATGTAAGAGATTTCCACAAATTTAGCTGCCGGTGGGGGGATAAATTAGCCCTGTGGGGGCGCCCCGGAAAGTAATTAAATTTTTAGATGATTTTTCGGGCGGGGATCTTATTAAACGTCCGCTTAATTAATAACGGGAGGCGGCTGATGGGCGATATTTCACCCGGCGGATGATCGCATGTTATTAAAGGTGGCGATATCAGCGCGCTGATGCATCCGTCAGCAGCCCTAATGAAGCCCCCGCCTGCCGCCCGTAACTAACACTTAATTAACACCATGGGGCACTTTTATATGAATTCATGGCGATTAAATTCCGCGCGATTGTTAAATTGAACGTGGCGAATAATCGAGCGCCGCCGCCGCCAAGTTGCTAATTGCTAAATAAGTTGTAGCCGCATTAGCATATTCATTTGGTGATGATGAGAGAGTGAGAGAGATGGAGTGTGGGATGATGGGGAGGGGGTTGGCGCGAGCAACATCAAACCCTCGTCAAATTTGCTGCTGGATTTAGGACGTGTAAAAATGCGGCGGAGGAAATTGCAACAAAGAAAATTCACTTTAGTGAAAAATATGCTTTTTGAATATAAATAAACGACCTTCGGCTGCTGCTGGGGCTGATGTATGAATGCTGTTAAAGCGGTGGTTTAATAAATCAGCGATGTTATGAAGTTTATGGTTTGAAAGGAATATGGTAAGTGTTACGTGCACATTCTGCGTGTGAATTGTTTTTAAATTTAAATTTTTTACTAGCGTTTAAATATCCGTAGCAGTAATTGTAATTATTAAAGTAAATACAAATACATCCAGAATTAGAAATTTCGTCTATAGGAATCTTCAAATTACGACTATGTATACTGTTTTGTTTCAATTGTCAATTGTTTTTTCAAGAAATTTCTTATGTAGAGATTCATCTATCTAAATCACGACAATGCATCGCGGTTGTTCTTTCCGTCTTCCATGTTACGTGATAAGATTATTTAATTTATTTTATTTTTTTGATTGCATATACCTAATTCTTACGCCCGGTTTCTCCAACGAATCCTAACTAGCTAAGGTCTTAAAGCGTTGCGCCAAACAAAAATCGGATTTTAAAACGGTAAGACTGTCGTATATTGTAAGACTAAGTAAGATCTACATATGTTTGGTGCAACAGAATAAAGATTTAAGACATGTTTATATATAAGACAAAGTTCTTGTAATGGACAGGCATCTGGAAGTAGAAGCACAAGAGAGGCAGAGTAGTTTTGGAAACAGTAGCTATGGGAGATATAAGAAAATCCAGGTACACCAGCGACTGCCAGAATATCTGGAGCGAGCGGGCCACAGTAGGTCACAAACCTTGATTTGTTGCTTCAGATGTCGAAACAAGGAATACTGGTTCAAGGATTGGATGGGTGATAGCTATAGGAAATGTGGTATATGTGGTCAGGGTGAAGATAAATGTGAGCACTGGTTAAATAAACATAGAGAACTACACTATTATCCATTAACTTCTATGATTAAATTAATGTTATTTATTAATTTAAGACTAATTAAAAAATATATATGTGAAAAATAATGTAATGCATAGTTCAAGTCGTTTGAAATAGTGGACAGGCATAGTTTCGTTGGTAGGGGCCACCCGCCCACCCCACCTTTACTCGCATAGTTTTTACATAGGATGACACTCTTCTTGGAATAGTTTCAACAATATAAAACATCTATATCCAATGAAAAAACTATGCAAACAAAGGTGGGGTGGGCGGGCGGCCCCTACCAACCAAACTATGCCCGTCCACTATTTCAAACGACGTGAACTATGCACTACACTAATATCCGTTATCTTCTATGATTAAATTAATGTCATTTATTAATTTAAGACTAATTAAAAAAATATATATGTGAAAACTAATTTAATGCATAGTTCAAGTCGTTTGAAATAGTGGACGGGCATAGTCAGGTTGGTAGGGGCCGCCCGCCCACCCCACCTTTACTCGCATATTTTTTACATAGGATGACACTCTTCTTGGAATAGTTTAAGCAATATAAAACATTTCTATCCAATGAAAAAACTATGCGAACGCAGGTGGGGTGGGCGGGCGTCCCCTACCAACCAAACTATGCCCGTCCACTATTTCAAACGACGTGAACTATGCACTACACTAATATCCGTTATCTTCTATGAATAAATTAATGTCATTTATTAATTTAAGACTAATTAAAAAAAATATATATGTGAAAATTAATGTAATGCATAGTTCAAGTCGTTTGAAATAGTGGACGGGCATAGTTCGGTTGGTAGGGACCGCCCGCCCACCCCACCTTTGCTCGCATAGTTTTTCCATAGGATGACACTCTTCTTGGAATAGTTTAAACAATCTAAAACATCTATATCCAATGAAAAAACTATGCGAGCGAAGGTGGGGTGGGCGGGTGGCCCCCACCAACCAAACTATGCCCATTCACTATTTCAAATGGCTTGAACTCTGCACTACACTGTTATCCATTACTTTCTATGAATCAATTATTTTCATTTATTGATGTACGCTTAATTAAAAAAAAATGTGAGAAACAATGTAGTGCATAGTTCAAGCCATTTGAAATAGTGAATGGACATAGTTTGGTAGGTGGGGACCACCCGCCCACCCCACCTTTGTTTGCATAGCTTTTCCATAGGATAACACTCTTCTTGGGACAGTTTAAACAATATAAAACATCTATATCCAATGAAAAAACTATGCGAGCAAAGGTGGGGTGGGCGGGTGGCCCCCACCAACCAAACTATGCCCATTCACTATTTCAAATGGCTTGAACTCTGCACTACACTGTTATCCATTACTTTCTATGAATCAATTATTTTCATTTATTGATGTACGCTTAATTCAAAAAAAAATGTGAGAAACAATGTAGTGCATAGTTCAAGCCATTTGAAATAGTGAATGGGCATGTATCTGTATCTGTATCTGTATCGTGGGATACAGAGTTTTTAGCAGTTTATTTAAGTCGTGTTTCTAAAGTTTGAGAACCCCTGATCTAAATAATTAGGTACGGGACGATTTAGTTTACGGTTTACCCTTATTTGTGAAATAAATTTTTAAAATATAATGCTTATTATCATAATTACTTTGTTAAAATACATTGAAAAAGTGTGAAAGATGCTTTGCGAAAATTCGCCTCAAAGGGGTTTGAACTCACGCTCTCCAATGCTCGGAATAACTCTGTGTTAAATAAAGTAATAACTGCAGAATTCAATTTCACATTATTAATTTTGTTTGATTTAAGTGAAATCACTGAATTTGCTAATTCAAACAATAATCATTCATGTCACATGTCACTGACTATTTGGATTTCAAATTGCATTAGACATCCCTCCATCAAATTTCCTCGAATGTGTATTTATTTTTTTTATCTCTCGAGCCCTAGTAATTCGTTTCGCTGTTGATTGATCGGAACAAAGATCCGAAATACGGTCCCGGTTTGCGAGTGATTAACTGACATCCACGTGGGATCAGCGTCGGATTAGGGGCGCCGTCCGCGGCGGTATTCCGAACTTTTTTCGCAGATTAACAGCAGCCCCTGGTCCGGCGGCAGCCACCCCCCGCATATTGATTTCCCGCCCGTTAAATAATGATGCCGTTTCGCTGCTAAATAATTCTCGATCGCCCTGGCTGCACGGCGCTGGGAATAGGAGGGCGGGGAGTTCAGGGCGAGCAAGAAACGCGCGCGCGGAAATCTCTACATGATTCATACGGCCGGAAAGTTCGCTCGTTACTTCTCCACCGATAACAGGGATGAATTTCACCTTAAGATCGGCGAATCGGGGGGGCAGATGAAGATGAGGCGAAATTGGGCAATCGTGCGAAAGGTTCAATAGTCATGAATTGGATGAATTTTGATCAAACATTTTATATTACCATAGCAAAAGAACACTTTTTTGTTTGTAATGGAATACTAAATAATATTATTTATATTTATTGTTTATATTGCTATTGACCTATAGAATTGCCACTGCGCCGGCCCGAAATGGTGCAAAGGTGACATATACTTTGTGCGCCAAGTGTTCGTTATTGAATCATTTAAATTTCCGTTGATTGTTTATTGTTAGAGTATTGTGTTCTTATAGTATGGACTTAATATGTAGGAATCCACTACCATAAACTCTGATGGTTTATTTACTTCATAAGTAATTGCCGCCGAAACATGTAATTTTATTCAATGGTCGAATGAAATTTATTTTGCGTTGCTTCATGCATTTGTAGTAAATACAGGAACAATTTACAACTAGGAGAGTCTGTGTACGTGATACATATTTTGTTATATGTAGCAGTAACTATATATAACAAAATATGATGACACCCACAAATCCTTCAAGTTTAAAATTATAGTCATCCATAACTAACAACGTCTAAGCCACGCTCCATTATACCTATGTTATGCTGAATTTCCCCAATATAGAACACATCATTAGGTTTCCATATAGTCACAGGGGTCGCGTTGGAGACCGAAAAAAAACAGGGTGCAAAATAACGCCACCAGGATGCGCGCTGCTCGATAAGGAGGGCAACAGCACACACATCCGCTGAACGTGTTGTAATCAGGATAACGAATGGCAATATCCGTCCTGCAAATCGAATCCAAACTCGACGACGGGCGATGGGGGGGCTTTTTGTGACCTAGTTAATTCTAATTATAATAGTCATAATAGTCGCGACTGCTGCTGGCACTCAAATTCGGCAGCAAATGGTACATTGGGCTTTGGGGTGGAGAGGCTGTCGAAGTCAGGTGACACGAGATAAATATAAGCGACGGATTGCTCGGAAAACTGGCCGCCATTGTTCGCCAGTAATGACCCCCCCGGCTTTTCACTTCGATCCATTTCACACACAAAACACAACTCGATACAGAAACTGGCCCCCCCATTTACTGCACATCCATTTGTTTTTCAACTCGAACGAACTGAGTGAAGACTAACTACAACGGAAAATTGACTACTTAAAAAAGTCAATCAATGAAACTTGTACTTAAGATTATATAGAGCGGTTTGCAATAAACTCATTCCATGAGAAATAATAAGACTACCTCCTAAAATATTCCTCCTGAAACATCCTGTATATAATTTATGTAGCATCTGACGACTGTTCGATTCCAAAATAGCTCCCTAATATACTACTGCGAGTTATTTAGTATATTTTTTACGTTGGTTGTATAAATATGCATAAATATATAAATTGAATAATATTCCTGTTAATAATTATAATTTTTATAACGCTATAAACATAATAAGTAATTTTCTTATTTCACAGAAAGCACTGAAAATATTAATAGAAATACATAGGATACGAAATACATTTTATTTTAACTGAGCCATTTGGGCGCTATAAAAAATTTATACCGCTCGGTAATAAAGTCATTGCATCGCAACACTCTCTCGCCCCCACTCTCTGCTCCCTGCGCCTCCACCTTTTTTGCGCCCCCCTATAAAAAGGAATGACCGAAACGGACGTCGATGAATATTGACGCCGTCGCAATGCATTATTTACCGCTATAAATTCGTGGGGGCAGTGTGGGCCACAGCGGGGCAATTTCGGGCCAGCAAATGGAGAAATATTGACGGATGGTTAAATAAATTCCCCTTAAAGAACTTCGGACCCCGCAACACACGCTAGCTAGTGGGCTCTTAATTTAATTTATTATTTTCTGAACTGACGTGATTTGGTCAGGTAGTGTTTTAGATTAATATAGCTACATTACTACCTTATACATATAATAATAGATTTATTTCCCAAAAGAACAAATCCTAATTACAGGACAACAAGAATATAACAATATAATAAAATTAATTTAAAATATGGTAAAGGTAGTACACAAATAGTATCCAAATAACAATAAAAAAAACATGAAAAATAAGCTAAAACGACGAAATTTTAGACATAACAAATAACCATACTATAGTTGATAATATGAGCCACATCTAAAGTTAAAAAGCGAGCTGCATGTTGGTCACCACTTCTGTTTCCAATATTGATGAGAAATTAGATAAATATGCCATACGCAAGACGCTGAATGACGTAAACTAAATTAATCTTAATCGAGTAACATAATAGTTCACATAAAAACTCACCCAAGCTTCCCACAAAGTCAGATTGGCGGCATATTCATACAAAGTGTAATATGCATAACTCCTCACAGGATACAGCACTCATAATTAATACGCGCACAATTAAAACCAAATAACTAATTAAATTGTTCTTCACTCAAACAAAATCACGATACGCGCACAACTCACGTTTACTCCCGACTGGTTTATTCCGCGCGCAGCACATACTCGCGCAGATAAGTGAATCATTTTTTTGCCTGTGATTTCGTCGTAAACACATAAAAAGCATCATCTCAAGTCTATTTCGGTGAACAGAAAAACAAGGTTACTTTGTCTCGGTCAAGATATTATTCACATGGAATATTTTATTCGAATGGAATGATTTATATTATTTTATTTAATAAATTATACATATTACTAAAAAAGTACCTTTATTAGGCATACCTCTCAAGAAATACAAACATCCCCCAATACACAATGCTTATAACAGCAAGAGTAAGAAAAGAAAAAAAATACATAAAAATAAATATAGATATTACTACAAATATTTAAAATTATTAATATAGGATGTCGCTAAAATATGGAATAAATTCGGTAAAACCTTCAATTATGATTTTTGCAAAAATTAATCCAATAAGTCGAGTTTTAATTTTAAATTTCCAACTTATAATCAAAATGTCAATTGTTCACGAACGTTTTTAAATGAGGTATTACATCATCGACGTTTTTTACAAATAACAACCCCATTTTTTTATTACAGATTCTGAAAGGGATTAGTTTTCTGTGATGAGAGATGTATATTATGATATAGGTCACAAAGGGAAATTTTAGAGAAAAAATATTTCAAATATCAGGCCAGAATTCATCATGAAGCACGATTAATATCTTCAGATATTATTGAAAATGCTAAAAAAAATATTTGTACTTGAGCTATATGTTGGACACCACTGCTGTGTCTAATATTGATGAGAAATTTGATAAAAATGGTATACGCAAGACGCTGAATGACGCAAATTAAATTAATCTTAATCGAGTAACATAATAGTTCACATAAAAACTTACCCAAGCTTCCCACAAAGTCAGATTGGCGTCATATTCATACAAAGTATGATATGCATAACTCCTCACAGGATACAGCAGTCATAATTATGACGCGCACAATTAAAACCAAATAACTAATTAAATAGTTCTTCACTCAAACAAAACCACGATACGCGCACAACCACGTTTACTCCTGACTGGCTTTTTCCGCGCGCAGCACATACTCGCGCAGATAAGTGAATCATTTTTTTGCTGTCGATTTCGTCGTAAACACATAAAAAGCATCATCTCAAGTCTATTTCGGTGAACAGAAAAACAAGGTGACTTTGATTCGAATGGGTTTTTCGGATTTCACTCCGTGCGGCGCATCGATGTGTGATAAATTCGAATGTGTGAATTTTCAGATATATTTTATATTGAAATCATAAATAAGTTCATTAAACAGCAGTCATTTCTAAAAAAAAAACTATGTACACCATCAGCAAGGAATTTCAGAAAAGGGTGCTACTTGAGAACTCAAATCTCCGTTTTTTAATTCGTTATTCTTTCATATTATTCCCAAAACTACCACGTATATGTGTGAAATAAGAAATATTTTACATATTCAATGACTGCGTGAATTATATTTTTTAAATTTATTCCTCTTTTTCTGAGCGTCAAGCTGGTGTAACCCCTTACGGAAAGAGAATTATGTAAACCAACAATGTCCCTCAAAATATAGAAGAATTAGCTGTTGTAATTGATGCAAAAACTTTTCAAAACTAAATAAATCAATCTATTTTATTACGGATTCTGAATGGGATTATTTTGGTATTAGCAAACGACTTGGAAAGTGCATTGAAGACGGTGGTGGGATTTTTGAAAATATACTATGAACTTATATCTTTAAATTGTTGCAAAAACTTTTCAAAAATAAATAAATCAATCTATTTTATTTATTTAAACATATGCCCTCTACCGTAAGGTTGTTGTTGAACAAAAAAAAATTATTACTCTTGTTATAACTTTTCAAAACTAAATAAATCAATCTATTTTATTTATTTAATCATATGCCCCCTACCGTAAGGTTGTTGTTGAACAAAAAAAAATTATTACTCTTGTTATAACTTTTCAAAACTAAATAAATCAATCTATTTTATTTATTTAAACATATGTCCTCTACCGTAAGGTTATTGTTGAACAAAAAAAAATATTACACTTGTTATGACTTTTTAAAACTAAATAAATCATATAGAAACGATATAATGATTATAGTAAAAATATTAATCGAGATTTCAATTATAAAATATTACATTTTATATCACTCGTATTGTATCCTGTATTCGCACACTGTTTGTCTTTGGTCCGTTTTGGAAAGCAATAGCTGTCGCCGCTTTATTGGATTTGTTCCGTGTATCAATACGGACGTCTTGCGACGTTATTCCAACGGCCATTGTAGTGCCCTTTTGTGCGGGGAATGACGGCAGAATGAGCCCGGCGTAATTAATACCGGGCCTTGTTACGGAATCCTGATCGTTCTATCAGCGCTAAACTTCGGTAACGAAATTTGCTATCCGTGCCACGTACACACACATATACATACACATACACACACACACACACACACACACACACACGTTCGTTTGCAAACATAAATTACACTGATTTACTGTAAATATAAAAGCGAACCCCCCTGCATCGCCAAACAACCCCCACACGCACACCTACGCGAGCATCGATACCTGCAGGCGATTACACTGACGCTGCTGCGAATGCTTTTTATTGTCATCAATGGAATTAATTAGAAGCATTGATGCTAGCATGTGAAATCCCTTTAATTAATTGGTATACCCTTTTTAACTACTATGGCTGATTTAATTAACAAATAACGTGCAATTGTGTACAACATTTTCCCTAAAATTGTTTTGATAAACATTTATCAAAAATAAGCCGAATAAACAGAATTAGGTGCTCGTTTATTAAAAATGCGATGAAGGTCGATGGCCAGTTAAAAATACATTAACTAATATGTATTTGTAATTAAATTTAAATTCCGAACAAGTGTTACAACAAGCTATAAAATTGGTTCCCTAAGAGGTACTGTTTTATGTGATACAGTTTTGAATAGCCCGATTAATAATGTTTAAGATAATTATAATATTATATTTATATTATATTTATATTATAAATATTATATTTATATTATATTTATATTATATTTATATTATAAATATTATATTTATATTATAAATATAAAAAATAGTACGTTAGTAGTTTTCTTTTTGAGATATTGTCTGAAAACCAAGACCATAATTTGATTAGTTTTTCACTGATAAACTTAAACTTAAAAATTACAAATCGTACATTTGTGAGAGTATAAAAAGTACTATAACTCTGTTTGTAGTTTCCAAAATTTTATAAAATTACGCTGAATATATTTACAAATAGTCCTCACAAAGTATGAAATGTGTATTTCAACTATTCATAGAGGTTTGGGTTGATAAATTCAAAAATTATGAATCTGATATTAGTTGGTGAACAAAAAGTGCCATAACTCTGTTTGTAGCTTTTAAAATTTTATTAGATTACGCTGAATTTATTATAAATAGTCATATTTAGCCCCTACAAAGTATGAAATGTGTATCTCAACTATTCGTAGTTTTTTTTTGGGTTTTTAAACTCAAACATTATAAATTTGATTGTAGTCAAGGAATAAAAAGTACCATAACTCTGTTTATAATTTTCCAAATTTTATAAAGTTTATCTGAATGTATTCACAAAGAGTCATATTTAGACACTATAAAGTATGAAATATGTATCTTAACTGTTTGTAGCTCTTTTGGGTTGTTAAACTCAAAAATTAGGAATCTGACATTAGTCATTAGCGGGTAAAAAGGACACTAACTCTGTTTGTTCTTTTCAAAATTTTATAAAATTATGCTGAATATATTTACAAATAGTTATACTTAGTCCTTACAAAGTATAAAATGTATATCTCAACTATTCGTAGTTTTTTTTGCATTTTAAACTCAAACATTACAAATTTGATAGTAGTCAAGGGATAAAAAGTACCATAACTCTGTTTGTAATTTTCCAAATTTTTGAAAGTTCCTCTGAGTGTATTCGCAAACATTCATATTTAGACTCTACAAAGTATTAAATATGTATCTTAACCATTTGTAGTCTTTTTGGGTTGTTATACCCTAAAATTACGAAACTGACATTAGTCAGCGGGTAAAAAGTACACTAACTCTGTTTGAATTTTTTTTAATTTTATAAAATAATGCTGAATATATTTACAAATAGTCATACTTAGTCCCTACAAAGTATGAAATGTGTATCTCAACTATTCATAGTCTTTTTCGATTGTTAAATTATGAATCTGATATTAGTTGGTTAACAAAAAGTACCATAACTCTGTATGTAATTTTCAAATTTTTATTAAATGACGCTGAATTTATTACATATAGTCATACTTAGCCCCTGCAAAGTATGAAATGTGTATCTCAACTATTCGTAGTTAATTTTCACTCTTTTTCATTAAGCTATAAAAAAACTGATTCCCTATAAGATACTATTAAATGTGATACAGTTTTGGATAACCTGATTTATAATTTTTGAGATATAAATGAAAAAATAATAAGTTAGTAGCATATTTTTTGAGATATCACCTATTTATAGAAATACCAAACGCAAACCCTTCTACTTCTCAAAACAACTTGAATGTGACTTACATTACTTTCATTCTCACCGGCTCAATTAATGGGCAATATTTTAAATAAGATTTTGATTTTGTAGATATTAATTTTATATATATATATATATATATATATATATATATATATATATATATATATATATATATATATATGAAGGAGTTGTAAAGATAAAATTTAAAGTCGAATGAGATATCTTCATTCTTCAAACATATGGCTTGTGAAAGTTTAAATTTGTTTTATCACACATTCCTGCAAAAGTATCTATTCATCATGATGCAATTTTAAGACTATTTGTGTTATTCTTGTCTATAAATGTATGAACAACTAGATATCATCATTATCTACACAGATATGGCTTGCAAAAGTTAAAATTAGAATTATCACACATTCCTGCCAAAATATTTATTTATCATGATGCTATTTTAAGATTTTTTATGTTATTCTTGTCTATAAATGTATGAAAATATAAATTATAAAGACTCAAATGAGACATTTTCAATGGATATGGCTTGTAAAAGTTGAAATTTGTATAAGCACACAGTTCTGCAAAAATAAGTATTCATCATGACCCAATTTTAAGTTTTTGTGTGTTATTCTTTTCTAAAAATATATGAAAAAGAAAATTATAAAGACTCCAATCAAATATTTTTATTATTTTCAAAGATATGGCTTGTAAAAGTTGAAATCTGTATTATCACACATTCCTGCAAAAATACCTATCTGTCATAAAGCAATTTTAAGATTTTTTGTGTTATTCTTATCTAAAAATTTATGAAAAACTCAATTATAAAAACTCCAATGAGGTATCTTCATTATCTTCAAAGATATGACTTGTGAAAGTTGAAATTTGTTTTTCGCACATTCCTGCAAAAATACCTATTCATTATGATGCAATTTTAAGATTTTTGTGTGTTATGCTTATCTAAAAATGTACGAAAAACTCAATTATAAAGACATAACACACATAAGACATCTTCATTATCTTCAAAGATATGACTTGTGAAAGTTGAAATTTGTTTTATCACACATTCTTGCAAAAGTACCTATTCATCATGATGCAATTTTAAGACATTTTGTGTTATTCTTGTCTATAAATGTATGAAAAACTAAATTATAAAGACTCCAATGAGATATCTTCATTGTCTTCAAGAATATGGCTCGTAAAAGATGAAATTTATATAATCACACAATTCTGAAAAATACCTATTTATCATGACGCAATTTTAAGTTTTTGTGTTATTCTTATCTAAAAATATATGAGAAACAAAATTATAAAGACTCCAATGAGATATCTTCATTATTTTCAAAGATATAAAAGTTGAAATTTGTATTATCACACATTCATGCAAAAATACCTATTCATCATAAAGCAATTTTAAGATTCTTTATGTTATTCCTGTTTGAATATGTATGAAAAATCAAATATAAAGACCTAAATGAGATATCTTCATTATCTTCAAAGATATGACTTGGGGAATTTGAAATTTGTATTATCACACATTCCTGCAAAAATACCTATTCATAATGATACACTTTTAGATTTTTTGTGTTATTCTTGTCTAGAAATGTATGGCGAAAAACTCAATTATAAAGACGCCAATGAGATATCTTTATTATCTTCAAAGATGGCTTGTTTAATTTGAAATTTGTATTATCACTGTTTTCTGTTAATAAAAACTATTCCTCATTTTGTAATTCGCAGTTTTTATTTATTACACTAGTCAAGAAATATATTAAAAACTCAATTTTAAAACCTTAATGATATATCTTCATTGTCTTCAAAGATATTGATTATTAAATTTCAAATTTATATTATCATTCTTTTCATTCAGGAAAACGGTATCTCATTATGTAAATTTAGGATTGTTTTAGTAGACTGGTTCAAAGATATATTAGGAACTCAATTTTAAAAACTCAAATAAGATATCTTCATGATCTTCAATGATATGGCTTGTAAAAGTTGAAGTTTGTATTATCACACATTTCTGCTAAAATAAGATTCATCCTGATTCAATTTTAGAATTTTTTGTGTTATACTTGTCCAGAAATGTATGAAGATCTAAATTACAAAGACCCTAATGATATATCTTCATTATCTTCAAGGAAATGGCTTATTAAATTTGAAATTTATATTATCAGTTTGTTTTCAGTTCCTCATTATCTAATATTAGATTTTGTTTTCTTACAGTTGTTCAAAAATGAATTATGAGCTCAATTTCTAAAACGCTAATGAGATATCTTCATTGCCTTCAAAGATATGGCTTCTATAAGTTGAAATTTGTATTGCCAAGTATTCCTGCACAAATACCTATTCATCATGATGCAATTTTAATATTTGTTTTATGTAATTCATGTCCAAAAATGTATTCTATCTAACATGGTATCTTCTACTACTATATTGATTATTATTTTCGGTAAAGTAGTAGGCACCCGTTTTCGTACTGCTTACAGGCACCATGATTAGGTTAAATTAAATTTAAAAAAATAGTGTAATAACACAAATGAAAACAGAAAGTTTTTTGCATTACTACAAAGTGTAGACTTTTACATACAACATTTTGATATAAAGAAATTCCGAGTAAGATTGTATACATCTGTTGCTCAATCTAGCGACGCGGATAATATTTATAGTTTCCAGAATCTATCAGGATTCCAAACAATGGCTGCCACAATAATTATAACAGTTAACCATTTGGGGTGGCTGGGATATGGGTCAGGCTCCTTTGCAGGAGGGTAGAGCGCGCCTGCGGATTTTGAATAATTCTCCTCGGAAGACAATGGCCGGAATGCCTCTGTTCCATGATTAAGTGTATCGGATACCCGGTATTAAACATTTTGACAGTTAACGGGGGGTCCCCCCTTCGCTTAAACGCCAGGAATTTATATTGTTTTATTAGCGCCGCCGCCGCCTTTTATTGATCCTTTATTGTTTTCAAAACACGACTGCGCCGGAATTTGATTATCACCGCTGGCATTTTATTTGATCGTATTAATTATATACGCCGAGCAGATTGCAAATAAAACTATTCGGCCATCGCTATTGCCAGTGTAAATATATTGTGTAATACGTGTTATAATTATTCCAATTAATTTCTATTTAGAATGTACATAGTGTATTTTCCCGACTTTTTTTGGGAGAATTACTGTGATTGTAATGTGATTATATAAAGTGCGACATACTATTAAATATTTTAGAATTAGGCAGAAAGACCGCGGGTCATTAGCTTTTTACAACCTAACTAACTAAGTTATTCTTATCTAAAAATGTATGAAACTTTAATTATAAAGACTACAATGGTATCTACATTATCTTCAAAGATATGACCTATAAAAGTTCATTCCTGCAAAAATACCTATTCATCATGATGCAATTTGAAGTTTTTGTATGTTATTCTTGTGTAAAAATGTATGAAAAACTAAATTATAAAGACTCCAATGAGATATCCTCATTATTTTCAAAGATATGGCTTGTAAAAGTTGAAATTTGTATTAACACACATTCTTGCAAAAACACCTATTAATCATCATGCAATTTTAAGATTTTTTGAGTTATTCTTATCTAAAAATGTATGAAACATTTAATTATAAAGACTACAATGAAGTATCTTCATTATCTTCAAAGATATGGCCTATAAAAGTTGAAATTTTTATTATCGCACATTCCTGCAAAAACACCTATTCATCATCATGCCATTTTCATTTTTTTGAGTTATTCTTATCTAAAAATGTATGAAACATTCAATTACAAAGACTACAATGAAGTATCTTCATTATCTTCAAAGATATGGCCTATAAAAGTTGAAATTTGTATTATCACACATCCCTGTAAAAACACCTATTCATCATCATGCAATTTTAAGATTTTTTTGTGTAATTCTTGTCTAAAAATGTATGAAAAATTCAATTATAAAGACTACAATGAGGTATCTTCATTATCTTTAAACACATGGCTTGTGAAATTTAAAATTTGTTTTATTACACATTCCTTCAAAAATACCTATTCATCATGATGAAATTTTAAGATTTTGTGTGTTATTCTCATCTAAAAATGTATGTAAAACCCAATTATAAAGACTCAAATGAGTTATCTTCATTATCTTCAAAGATATGGCTTGTAAAAGTTGAAATTTGTATTATCGCACATTCCTGCAAAAATACCTATTCATCATGATGCAATTTAAAGTTTTTGCATGTTATTCTTGTCTAAAAATGTATGAAAAACAAAATTATAAAGACTCCAATGAGATATCCTCATTACTTTCAAAGATATGGCTTGTAAAAGTTTAAATTTGTATTAACACACATTCCTCCAAAAATACTTACTCATCATGATGCAACTTTAAGTTTGTGTATGTTATTCTTGTCTAAAAATGTATGAAAAACTAAATTTTATATAATGGTAATTATAAATTACGAAGAAGAAGAAAGTTCAGCATGTGGGCGGCCAAATTGTATTCGCACGCGGGCGGCCGATTACCTAGGACCTAGATAATCTATACAACTAAAAGAAATATATAAAAGAAAATATAAACATAACAAATCATAAAATACTTATAGGAAAGAATAAATATTATTGTTTTTTAAATCAATGCCCCCAAGAAACTTCTAACTCTTACTTTAAATATTGGATGCCTTTGATAATATTAAATATTATTATAACAACTTGGCAGAACTAAATAAAACGCATAGAAATCATATGCACCGCATTAATTTAATTAGTAAATCATAACAATTGTGGTTGGTATTTTGTCTTCCGCATGACAAGCGCTTAAGAAGTTTCCGCACGAAGTTTCCACCTCGCTCGTAGTATGCGGCTAATTATTTCGGAGCAATGTTCGCCCAACTTTCGGTCTCGCGGTTTTAATTTGTCGGTCTGTCGTCGCCGTTATGATTTTGATTATTTGTAATTTTTGATGCGGTTCTATATTTCGCACTGATGACGACGACAGCGCATTGATGAAATATCGATTTTATGTTGTGAATGACTGGGGAGATGGCCGTGTGTTTTTTTATTTGTTTTTTTGCAGCAGATTTTTTTAACGAGTGTTTTGATAATTACTGTTTAAAGATGAGACGTTGTGCTTTAAAATCCGGTTTCGCTGTTGAATCTTGTTCGGCTCTACGCATTAGAGCACTAGTTATGAGAAGCCGCACTAGGCAGAGCCGAAAAACATCTAGTTTATTTTTCTCATTGCAGAGAAAAATACCGGTGGCAGAAAACCGTCAATAATTGGTTACGTACGTAGGACATTCAATGCTAAACTGCACGTGACATAGCAAAATCTGCGATTTGTAAAAATAAGTAGTCACGTTTTGTGTGATGTGTGTAGCTTGTAATCGATAAAAAAAGTGGACGAAAACTGCGATTCAGAAGTTGTAATTGATTTAGTGATACGGCGCAGGCTCCATTTTACTATTTGCTTAATGAAATGCGATGTTTCCCATGTGATAACCTGGGTTGTACTGGACATATTCGATAACATTTACACATGTTATCAATAATATGATCAAAATTTTAATGAAGATTTTTTCCCGTTATTATGTTTTAGGAAACACATACACGCCAATGGCTTCTTATATATTTTTATTCTCTACTCTTAATTATTTAGTCTCTACTCTTAATTATTTAGTATATAGTTTATTATATTATATTAGTAAAAAAAAAGACCTTTATTTGGCATATCAGCCAACCCTTCACACACATTCCAGTCGAAAAAAAACAGTACTTTCACAGAAAGAAATATATTATATTAGTATGTAATATCTTGTTGTTGTCGTGCAATTGAAATTTTATTATTCTGTTGGGTAATAAATACATTTATTTATATTGTAAATAATTTCATCAAAATACAAAGTAAAATATTTAAAACAGATATAATTTGAATGAATTTTATGGCAACTTTTATAGTCCACCATTTAATAATTTATCCAATAAAATTTGGTGTTTATAATGTGATAAGTCGAGTTGTAATCGCAATAAAATTCAAATTTGATCGAAAATTTACATATTACGTTATTAAAATTCGATATAAAAATGTGTCAGTAGTAAAGCAGTGGGAGTAAAACTCGGACTACTTATAATCTTAAATATGTGCCATCAAAAAGTCGTTCCATATTTCACGAGTGTCAACCCGCGCATCGATAACGGAACATTCGGTTGCCCGCCGCCTCCATACAGACCGCCACCGCCAGGTCCTCCATTCCGAATCATAAGTCTTATTTAATAAGATTGTTATTTTTTATCGCGCCACTATAAATCAGCCCCCGCAGCGGCTGCTCCGCTCCACGGAAATGGACCGCGTACATCACGCTTCGACGGCGACACATTTCGGCGGGGCAGGGGGGTGGGCGAACTAAAAATTTCTCACCACATTTCGCGAAGAATGTTTTAATTAAACTTTTTTTTTGTAAGTGGCATTGCACTTTTTGGGGGGGCATACTTTCATATAATGTTATCGCTGCAAGAATGCATGTGTATAAACTTGAAATGTAATTAAAAAGATCTACTTTTTTTATACTTTTTTCAATATGGCTATAAACCATAAAATGCAATCAACTTATCTGTAATATCTCCCATGTTATATCAAGCTGAAATGGTCTAGCAAACTTAAATAAAAAACTAGTTTTGCTAGTTTTACAGCTTTATGACCTATGGTATTCAGGCATGAGAACTCCCTAAGCATGCCATTAAGTTACTCAAACTCAAGAAGAAAATGTTGTGTGATTTAGTAGGTACTTCACCTAGAAATACTTTATATCAAATATTGGATTGTTAATAGACGCCTTAACTTAACTTAACTTAATATATCTGATAATTAATTTTTAAAGATTCATAAAACGATTGTTACTACTACTAAAACGCCCGGCTTCTTCAAAGAATCTTATCGCCGTATTCACCGACGTTCCATAAATCTATCAATAGCTATTGAACCCATACTCGATACTTTCTTACGCTAATCACTTCATCTACTTCATCTACCTAACACAAATTATCGTTCTTTTTAACGTTGAATAGTCGCCCCCCCGCTAATTAGAAGAAACGAGATTGTGATGCTTATCTACCCTCCGCCCCGCGCGTACGGACTGCACCGTCGCGTTCTTCCGCTCGCGGCGCGCCGCCCCCCACCCCCCCAGGAAACTGGAAGGTAAATTGGATTAATGGAAACTCTCGAAGCGGCGGGAGGGGTGTAGATATGGAGCAAGCACAATGGTAAGTATATCTGGCAATTTAATCTTTCAGTTAACAATTCCGCCGTTAATTCGGTTGAAATAATTAATTTTTTTAATCACCCGCATTCAACAGATGCGTTGATGTAAAGAGAAAATTTAAAATGGCCTGCGGCCCACGAGTTTTCAAGTAATTAACGTGCACGTGTGCAAGGGATTTTCTTGTGGCATGACCAGATATACGCGACGACTAATAAAAACTTGGAATATTAGACAACGTATAATAACATGCTACTTTAACATGTACATAAGGATGAAACAGTAAATATATCCAACCTTACGATATCAGAAGACAAAGATTGGATGATTATCGAACAACACGTAGAACTATAAAGTAACCAAAGAACCACAAGGTCTTCCAGGATCTGATAACATCAATATTCAGCTAATCAAGAGCGTTCACTCACAATAGTAATACTATCACTGTTCTATAAGATAACAAGCACAAGCACAAGCACAAGCACAAGCACAAGCACAAGCACAAGCACAAGCACAAGCACAAGCACAAGCACAAGCACAAGCACAAGCACAAGCACAAGCACAAGCACAAGCACAAGCACAAGCACAAGCACAAGCACAAGCACAAGCACAAGCACAAGCACAAGCACAAGCACAAGCACAAGCACAAGCACAAGCACAAGCACAAGCACAAGCACAAGCACAAGCACAAGCACAAGCACAAGCACAAGCACGAGCACAAGCACAAGCACAAGCACAAGCACAACCACAAGCACAACCACAACCACAAGCACAAGAACAAGCACCTCTTTATCAGGATGATTCCTGACACAAGCACAAGCCCAAGCCCACGCCCAAGCCCAAGCCCAAGCCCAAGCCCAAGCCCAAGCCCAAGCCCAAGCCCAAGCCCAAGCACCAGCACAAGCACAAGCACAAGCACAAGCACAAGCACAAGCACAAGCACAAGCACAAGCACAACCACAAGCACAAGCACAACCACAACCACAAGCACAAGCACAACCACAAGTACAACCACAACCACAAGCACAAGAACCTCTTTTTCAGGATGATTCCTGAAACCTGGAAGGAGGTGCACAACAATATCTACCTTCAAAAAGGTAATATGTGATTTCAACTATCTTCTCTATATAAGTATACAAGTAAAACTGTGAGTGAGACAAGTTATAGAATATTGGTCTCGCAGGTGAAAATCCTCTAGTATTTGATCTTGGGGAGGATAACCAGTGTGACAGAGCGGCCGGGGGATTGTCTGAAGACTGCTCTTGTTTTATCAGTTTTACAGTTTTATGACCTATGGTATTGAGGCATGAGAACTCCCTAAGTATGCCACTCAGTTACAGAGCTGCCGGGGGGTTGTCGGAAAACCAATTCGGTTTCAGACCGGGGAGGTCCATGGTGGCACTGGTTGAGAAAGTACTACATATGGCCAGGCGAGCGATGGAACGTGGAAAACCAGGAAAATGACATGGCATTGGTAACCATTGATGTCAGGAATGCTTTCAACACGACAATCTAGGAGTTAACTATCCAGGGGCGTCGTTCCAGTTCCTTCCGACGACGTTCCAAGAGTTAACCAGTTTGTATCCAGCGGTGGCTCCCCTCAGCATAGGCGGCATCGTCTTGGCAACTGGACCTCAGTATTGGCGGCATCGACTTGGCAACTGGACCTCAGTATTGGCGTCATCGGCAGGACCCTTCCATCAATTCACATCATTACACATATGTTTTATTTTTGAGTAGTTCCAACTATTTACTATAAAAGGCTTAAAACAAGTTTCTTATTGGAGTAAAAGGCGCCCTTTTTAATCTTTTCCTCGGGTAACGCGAATAGCCAATTATTATTGGCTATTCGCGTTACCCGAGGAATATTTATATATATTTTCCTTTTTCTTCTCTTAGCCTTTGATAGTCTACTGCTGGACATAGGCTTCCCTCATTTGGTTCCATATGTCTTTATTTAATACCATCTGGTGCCATTGTCTGTCTGCAATATTGTATCTTTTTGCAATGGTTTGCAAAATGTTCATTCATTAAACTTTAAATTTACAATACGTTTAAATGTCTTTAAAATGGCTTGGAAATGCCTTGCATTTTAATTTAAACGAAAACCAAAATGGCAATTTATCGTATTTTCCAAAATTGGTTAAAACTAACAATGACAAATTTATTTTTTCAATTTTTTTTAACGACGTAGATGAGGGGAATCAGTGTGTACCTGTGTGTTGGCATCGTAAATGCTGGCGGCTGTGGCGGCGGCGACGGGGCGCGCGACCGCCTGAAACTAATATCGCCAGTGCAAGCAATCTAAAGGGGGGACCGGTCACATTTGTTTTTGTTATATGCTTACATAGCTCCAATACCACCGGAATATGTTTGCTAAATCAATACGATTATCTGTGCACGTTCGAATGAGTTACGCGACGCGCGGTTTATATTGAAAAGATAAATAGGCTTTTCAAGATTAATTTAATCAACAAAAGGTTCAGGTTGAAATAATTATTATTTTCTATATATTTTTATATATTATATTTATTATTATTTTAAGTATGATTGTTTGATGTATTTGTCGCATACTCTGTTCAATTTTATTTTATCTCTATGCACAATTATTTATGACTTGTGTAAAATCTGTGATTTATCCGCACTAAATAAATAAATAAAATAAAATAAAATCAAAAAAATATAGTTAATAAGCTACTCGATCAATAAATTGTATTATACTGTCATGAACATTGCAACACAAATAAGTAATACGAATTTTTGCAAAAAACTTGCTATAGGCTAGATATACAATAAAAACAGTCAACGCCATGGTGTCTCGAAAATAGCTAGAGCTTAGCCGAAACTAGTTGCAATGTGTAACTGAAGTGTGATCAAAAATAAAGTAAAAAGTCGTTTTATTTATCCTTTAAAATGAATTATCACAAAGTAGACGCCTTAACAATCCAATAATTAAAAAGAGATGATCAAATGTAACAGAGTGTGCATTGTCTGCGGATGCAATAGTAAGCGTAACAATTCTGCACACCATTTTCTTAAATTTCCATTGAAAGTCAGAGTATTATAACAAATAAATTTGTTATTCCAGAAAAACTGAAGCTATTGATATATTCTTTTCATTAAAATGATACTTTTTTTGTTTCTATTACATTTCATAGACTATTTCGTAATAACATTAGCTTTCTGTTGTTTATATTTTTTATTATTAATGTTTTTTTTTAAATATAACATTTAAAAATGAATCACATAAAATTCTGACCTAATTTCTTTCGAACGACCTTTCACCCAAGCCGTCGGCCATAATTTACCACCGCCGGGACGAATTTATCCGCGTTCGGTTCGCGTATTCCCTTGATTAAATGTGAATTATTTCCGGTGCAGAATTTAATTCGAATGAGGGGCTTTGAAACGGGAACGAGAGCGCGCACAGGTTTGCGTTTGGGATGTCGGCGCGCACAATTGATGTTGTTTGAGTGCTAGTAAAAGCGCACTTTGTTGAGTTTATGTAATAGTATAATAAATGGTTTGCTTGGAAGAACTAAAATAAATAGTTTAAAACATGTATTTCTGATATCTGTTGGCATGTCAGTGTTTAGTTATTTACAAAATAGAGGTCAGGTTTGGATCAGCTGTTCGTACTTCAATCCGGGTTTATGATTAGCTGTCGGATGAATTATAGAATCTATCTTTCAATCGGACTATATACTACAGCGTCATAATTCATCCGACAGCCAATTAAAAGCCTACATTGAAGTAAGAACAGTTGATCTAAACGTAACCTACTACGATTGAAAGATAGACTCCTATTTCAATCGGACTATATATTACAATGCCATAATGCTCATATATATGTTGGTGTAATACTTTTTCTTCATATTTTGGGAACAGCTATTATTGAAGTGAATTGATTTTAATGGCCATAAACAACTTAAAAATAAGAATTAAAAAACAAAAGACAGCTTTTTAATAAAGCTATTGAAAAGCTGTCTATTGTTTTTTAATTTTAAATTTTAAACTTCCAAAATACTTATGGTAAAGAAAAGGGATGAAAAAACAACCATAGGAAAACATTTGTATAATGATTATAAACAAATTGTAAATCGTAAAATTTCTTTATACAGAGTGATCTACTATCTCTATGACGAACTCTGACAGGTGAAAGCTGATGTGATTGTAAGAAATTAATGAACATAGTTTCAACAAATATGATATCTGCATATTCTATAGTAAATGTATGTGTGCTTATCAAAACTATTAGTAACGTTACATCCCAAATAAATGTAATTTGTGCAACATTTTCATGTGGTGCCGCCAGATGGCGTTCAACTTTTCTCCTAGGGGGTTAGTTGTAACATTTTTGTATATAACCACTCGAGATATTGTGTGAATTCATCCTCACCAGCTGAGCTACACTGACGAGATCTAATAAGATCGAAATCTAAATATGTAGATTGCTAAGAGGTGGATTCACACTTATATATGTTTTATAAGATTGGCCTTGTGCTGATATCTCAAGCACTCTGTTGGAATATTATTCCATAGAGGGCACTACTCGGAGATCCTGATGGCATGAGTATGTTGACGGTTATTACCATATGTGCATTGCTAATTGATATGGTGCCGCCAAATGGCGTTTAACTTTCCTCCAAGGGAGTTAGTTGTAACATATTTGTTTCAGCAGTTTTTTTTCCATGGCCATCTAAACATATTCGATAAAAAGTGCTATAACTTATCGAGTTAAAGCACTGTTTATCGAATATGTTCAGATAGCCATGGAAAAAAAACTGCCGAAACAAATGTTGCACAAATAACTTCTCGAGTTATAGCACTTTTTATCGAATATGTTGAGATAGCCATGAGAAAAAAAACAGCCGAAACAAATGTTGCACAAATAACTTATCCAGTTATAGCACTTTTTATCGAATATGTTGAGGTAGCCATGAAAAAAAAATTGCTGAAACAAATGTTGCACAAATTACATTTATTTGGGAAGTAACATTACTAATAGTTTTGATAAGCACACATACATTTACCATAGAATATTATATAAAACGAATCGGAACTAAGTTTATATAACATTTTTTTTTAGAATCACATGAGCTTTCAGCTGTCACTGTCATAGAGATAGTAGATCACCCTGTATAATATAAATAATGTAAATAAAATTTTAAAAAAAACCTCGACATGCAACGCTTCTTCATTCAATTTAATAATTGTCGATTCGGAATCGTCAGCACTTTCTAATAACACCTCCAGCTGATACAAGCTAGATGTGGATTTATAATTTTTGGTAAATTTATTGTTAACCGGTTGCAATTACCAAAGGGTGTTTCGGTCTTTTATAAAACGATCATTACGGGGCGCGTTCGTGCGGCGGAATGTTAAATACGTATTAATTCGCCCCTAGATAAGGCCGACTTCCGTATTTAGTATCGGCACTTTTTGTTGACTCTAGCTTGGCGCGCCTGTGTGTTTGCGGGCTTTTTGCTTATTAATTTTATTGGGGCATTAAGGCCGACCTTATCATCCCCCCGCGCGCCGATCTTTATTCATTGCCTCGCCGCCCGGTGCAGTGAAATAACGCCCGTGTAACTTTTGCGGGACGTGTAAATTTTAATCCAACTACGAAATTAAAAGTTTGCAAATTTTAGTTAGCGTTTTACACCATTCGTGTTAATAAAATTATGAAAAATTGCGTTGGGTTGTGTTATGAAGTTTTATGTGTGCAGACCGAATTAGTGAACTATAATGGCATTAAAACATACTCAGATAACTACTACATGAAGACTTTTGCGAAATGATAATATGTGATAACTGATACAAATATGGCTGTAGCTAGTGGTAAATATATAACCTGCCACACGCTAAATAAATAAACACCAAGTAAATACAAATTAAAATGATATTTTCTAAAATTGAAATTAAATACATAGGACAACTAATTATTCAGCTGAAATTAGTTAAGCCCTGGTTTCCTAGGAGAGCGGTCGCTTTAAAGCGTCCGCTTTTGACGTCATTTGCACATCACACAAATCGTTTTAAGTATATGTAATTGAATAAGTCCCAAGTTTTCATCGTAATTCATTGAGTTTTTGCAGTACGTTGAGGTATTACTCTTTATGGAAAGCCATATTTGTTTATATACACGTAAAATTATTTTTGTGACGTAAAAATTACGTCAAAAGCGGCCGCTATAAAGCGACCGCTCTCCTAGGAAACCAGGGCTTTAGGAACCCCCATTCATACTTTAATTATGAATAACTCAATTATCATTAATAATGTAAGAGGCAATTTTGTCAGGGGGCTATTTTGTCGCAGGTTATTTTGTTGGGGGGCTATTTTGTCGGGAGACTATTTTGTTGAGGGCTATTTTGTGCGGGCGATTAGGCCGCGGGATATTTTGTAGCGGGCTGTTTTGTCGATGCACTGTTTATTATGCCAATAAAAGGTTTTACTACTATTACAGTGTCTAAAGCTGGCCATATACGTTCTGGTATACTGGAGAGGTTTACCTACGCAAAGACCTGTACAGGCAAACCGGAGCGTGTGTGTGGACAAGTTGGGTAAAACTGCACAGGTTTAGTGACTTGTACAGGCGTCCGGAGAAGAATCAGCCGGCCATATACGTTCTGGTAAACGGGAGAGGTAAACCTGTCGGGTTTCCTCTCCGGTATATCTGCACACTGCCTTGCACATACACAGTAGGGTAAACAGTACTGGGCTTCAGATTTGTCGATTTGTAATAAAAATATAGTATAAAGTAGTTTCGGGAATAATGTCGAGATTATTTCAAGTTAAACCGGAAAAATTACAGGAATTGAAATAAAATTTGAAATAAAAAAATTAAATTTGGAAACATTTATTTCATGCTAAAAAATCGTGTTTGGCCTCATTTTGTAGGTATTTTAATTCCAAAGAAAATTCCGAAAAAAATTGTTATAAAAAGTGCACTGTTTTGGCGGTAAATCCGATGAAGCACTCGCCTTCGGGTAGAAAGAATCGAATTTTGATTCTCCTCCGGTCGCCCGTACAGGTCACTACGCCTGTGCTGTTTACCGAAACTTGTCCACACACACGCTCCGGTTTACCTGTGCAGACGTACCTGTCCGGTACAAGGCAACGTCGCAACGTGTATGGCTGGCTCCAGGGACTGTGCAGGCAAACCGGAGAGGAAAACCGTCCGGTTTACCTCTCCGGTATACCGGAACGTGTATGGCCGGCTTAAGTTTTGATTTTAGACTTAAGTATTCATATGTATACTACCACAAAACCTTGTAGAACGACTGCAGTGATTTAATTAACAAAAAATAACAATTTATATATGAAATATTATTTAGTTGCTTATGTAACTTTTGTAATTTACGTTTATACCCGTTATCCATACTATTTCACCGTATTCCCAAATCGTGGGCTAAACTGCAATGTAGGCGAATTTAATTAACGGCCGCATGAATTATTAAATGCAGGTAGGTTAGGAGAAAAGGCCGGCGCGCGGCCTTTCATCCCCGTGCAGCGTTCTGCCCGTTTTATCGGTTGAAAAGGCGCGGTTGACAGTTAGGATATTAGAAGCAGCCGAACACCACGGGTCTCACTTCCGGGTGCCAATCATCCTTATCTCCACACATCCATATCTAATTCCATGGGCCTCCCCCTTCGGTGTATACACATATTTTTTTTGACTTTGCGTTGAATTGCGTTATCTAACATAAATTGTATTGTACGTAGATAAGAGATGTACGAAATGGGAAATATACCTTCAAAAGTCAACAAATGTATAAGTCGTCAATACCGTAGCAAACTCAATAATTTAAAATCATGTTTTACTAGAAAGTGATCTATAAAAATCAATTTCAAAAAACATTTTTTATATAATGATTGGGATATCACTCTCATGCCTGTTTTCACTAGTTCCCTTAATTTATATTTCGATTCTAAAATAATCGTATCATATACATATATATATATATTATAAAATAATATTTTAATATAAACTAAAATGTTAATTAAGTGTGATATTCGCGTCTCTCTTCCCCACAAACTCGTTTAATTTACTAAAACTTTTCAATCTCTGTGTAAAGTATTCTAATTACGAAAATAACGCTCGCTGAAAGTATCCGGAATTGAGTTAATTGCGCGTGTAGCTGCAGAAGCATTCAGAGCAGTTCCGACCACAATACGAATGTGGCATTCCAAAAATGTATTAATTTGCGCAACGAAAACGTTGCGGAATTTTTAGTCCGGCCGCACTGATAAAAGCGTTAATATTACGTATGCCAGAAATGCACGTGTTGTTTCACCCTCTCCCGCCAACGTTATGTAAACTGTTTGCATACTTAAGAGGACGTAAAAAGCCAATTTCTTCATGCAGTTTTAATTATATCAAACTTAAAATATTTATACTAATGAAAACATCAGATTGCGATTGTCTAAAGCCCGAGTTAAGCAAGTAAATCAATCTGTCTAATGAAATATATAATATATATATATATATATATATATATATATAAACCATCTTTATCGGGCTATCGACCCCCTTGGGGGTCTTTTTGCCTGTTTTGTGTTTACATGTGTACATTGCTTAGTAGTAAAAGATATAAAAAATATAAAATGGTGGAAAAATAAGTTAACTTAGAACAAAATAAATGTAATAATATAAATTAACTCAAAGTAGAAGGTGTCACGTATCAAGTCAGGTATCCATGTCTGATCACCGACTGATACGCTACGACATAGATTTCGTACCACGTGAACTACCGTGCTACAGAAATCCACAAAAAACTAATAAACAACTATTTTGCAGATACCTATCGTATAGGATGGAGTATCAAGCAGTAGACAAAATTCCAGAATCAGTGGACGACTTGGAGGCCTGTGTGAAACACCTCAAAAAATCACTGATTTCATCATATGAGGACTCCTGTCCCATGAGAAAGGCGGGCTTGAGAGCCTCTGCGCCCCCTTGGTGGAGTGCGGAGATCAACTGTCTCCGATCCAAGGCCAGAAAAACTCTCAACAAGGCCAAAAATAGAAATGATATAGTTCAATGGGAAGCTTCTAGGGAAGCCCGTAGACAATTCAAAAGTAAAGTCAGGAAGCGACAAAGAAATACATGGAGAGCCTACTGCAATGGCATTGAATCCACAGTAGCAGCTGCTCGACTGAAGAGAGTAATCTCAAAAGACCCTGTACAACAACTTAACTCGCTAAAACGGGAGGATGGCACCTTCACGGTAACACCCTCCCAAACTATCGAGGTACCCACTTTCCTGGCAATCAACCTGGAGGTCTCAACTTGGCAACTGATCCTCATCTACCTGATGAGGAAGATTGGCTGCTAGCTGACCAAATGATAAGTATAACTAAAATAGAATGGACAATATCAAGCTTTTCATCTTTTAAGTCCCCTGGACTAGATGGAATATTCCCAGCACTGCTACAATGGGAGTTAACCTACATTATAAGCACATTGGTGTATATATTTAAGGGTTGCATTGCTTTTAGGTACATACCCAATACATGGAGAGAGGTCAAAGTGACCTTTATACCCAAACCAGGCAAAGTAAATTACACACTTGCTAAGTCATTCAGGCCCATCAGCCTAACTTCATTTCTATTGAAGACGTTGGAAAGGCTGTGATTGTGAAATCAGGGACGGGCCGCTGAGAACGTACCCCATACATCCAAAAACCAGGACGCTCAACGGAATCAGCCCTACATCTTGCGACCTCTAAGATGGAGGAAACACTAGAGCATAAAAGTTCGTTGCTTGCCACCTTCATTGATATTGAAGGTGCTTTTGACAAAACAACATTTAAGAGTATTGATAATTCTCTAACGTCTCACGGGATTCACCCCACTATTAGGGGCTGGATAAAAAATATGCTTGGTCTAAGAACAATCCAAGTAACACTAGATGACGTAACATCAAAAAAAGTTGCAGGGAGAGGCTGTCCTCAAGGTGGAGTCCTCTCACCCCTTTTATGGTACCTTGTAGTTGATAGCCTCCTCCTGGAATTAAACAACACAGGATACTATACCGTTGGCTATGCCGACGACATAGTGATCATGATAAATGGCAGTTTTGAAGGTGTACTCTGTAATCTCATGCAGAGTGCCCTAAAGATTGTTGAGAATTGGTGCGATAGCCATTCGCTAACAATTAACCCAAAAAAGACAGAGCTGATATTGTTTACGAGGAAGAGGAAAGTCGAGCTCATGAACATGCCAACTCTCTTTAAGGTCGCTCCGACTCTCACAGATAAAGTACAATATCTAGGATTAATCATGGATACAAAACTGAACTGGAATGAGTATATAACATCCAAGCTGGAAAAAGCTTGCATCTCATTTTGACAATGCTGCAGGGCGGTTGGTAAAACATAGGGCCTGTCTCCCAAGATCACCCAATGGATATATACCGCGATCATAAGACCAACTATCGCATATGGTGCAATAGTCTGGTGGTTACAAGTTACAACAATCTCAAAGCTATCACACATCCAACGGATGGCGTGTCTTGCCATCACCGGCGCTATGAGAGCAACACCCACAGCAGCTCTTGAAGCACTGTTATGTCTACAACCACTCGACCTTCTTATAAGGGAGACTGCAGTAAAAACAGCATTAAGGCTATCTTCACTCAACCTGAGGCATGATAAACGTAGAATCATTGGACACAGGAGCATACTGAGTGAAGCTATCAAACTAGACCCCCCCATAGAAGGTAAGTGCGATAGAATTCTACCCAAATACAGTTTTGTCAAACACTTTCAGACCATCATCACAATGGATGGTATCCCACAAGGCGCCAACATAACCATGTATACTGATGGATCCAAAACTAAGACGAGAGCTGGCTATGAAATATTCTCAAGAGAACTCGATCTCAAGGTAAGTGCACCACTTGGAAGACTCACGTCAGTCTTCCAAGCTGAATTAACAGGAATACTAAAGTGTCTTCAAATTTTAGCTGAATTGAATATTAAGGATAAACATATCCAAATACTCACCGATAGCAAAGCAGCTCTAAATGCACTAAATGCCAATACATTTGTGTCGAAAGAGCTATATTCATGTGTACATAGCCTGGAGGAGCTAGCTAAACATATCAAACTAGAACTCTGCTGGATTAAAGGATATAGTGGCACCAAGGGGAACGAAATAGCAGATGAACTTGCCAGGAAGGGATCCTTACATCCTCTAACAACTCAAGAGGATGAAATACTTTCTGCAGGTACTCTGAAAAAAAATAATAGAGCTTAGGACATATGCTCTTCACAAGGTAAGATGGCGAGAAACGCCAGGCTGCAAGCAATCAAAGGTAGTAATTAGGCAACCTTAAAATTGGAGTCACGGCTCGCCTTAACTTATCTAGAACTAATCAGAAATTATTGACAAACATCCTAACAGGCCGCTACCGGCTAAACAAACACCTACACACGATGGGTCTGGTAGACAGCCCGTTATGTAGAGGATACAATGAAGAACTAGAAACAGCAGAGCATGTAATATGCCTCTGCCCAGCTCTAGTAAACACTAGGCATCTAATATTAGGGGAGTGCTGGCCTAGTATGGTCAGCACTGGCAACTCCTCGCCCGCCAGAGTTTTGCAGCTCGTACACAAAATTGACTAGTGCGACGAGTGAGCAGCCTTAAAAAGAGGTTTCACAATGGGCCCGTTTTGAGGCCTAAGTGTCTGTAGCTATGCTACCCTCCAGCCAACTATCCAGAACTATCTGCCAGTTAACAATAACTACTGCTAGTTCAAAAGTCTTATATACTCCTACCTATGTCACCTAAATCTTGATGCAAGTTAGTAAGTTAAATCTAGATGCGATTTAGTATGTTAGTATGCTAACCACATAGTTTTCGACGAGACAAAATAACAATCAGCGAATAATCATATTAACTTACATAATAGCATTTTTAGAGGATTTAGGAGACCGTTAGTGAAAACGAATATTTACCCCATAAAAATCCAATTGTATACACACCACTAATAAAAGCAACAACAACAAAAAAACTTATTGTAGCAAAAAGTTTGCCACATAAAGATATTAATACCCAACCGAGTCTCATCAAATAAAACTATTAACAAGCAACTTCTCATTCTTTGGCTCCCTTTTTTCCGGCTCTCTCTCTCTTCCTCTCTCTCTATCGCGCGTGTTTTTCAAACGTTTGTCGCGTGGCCGGCTCCACAAGTTGCACACACGTTAGGGGTGGGATGACGGGGCGCGCTTCTCGAGGGCGGTTTAAGCGATTAGCGCGCGACTTTGTGCCTGACTGTACCTGGAGTGAGACTGGTCTCCATGGAAACTACCCTTTAGTAGACGGGCGCGCACAGTCGATAGCACCGGGGGCAACCGAGGCCAGCCATCGCCGCTCGCTGCGAATTAGCACGTCGTATGAAAAATAGAGGTCACTTGAAAAAGTTGCTTCCTGTGCAATGGTTGCAGGGGAAGCGGGATTGATTCCGAAAGTAAAAGCGACCACAATATGTGTGTTTTTTAATGGAGGGACTGTCGGATGGAATTTATATTTTATGATGCTTTGATGTTGGGACGGTTTTTTCGCTCTCCTCCGGCATTCGGAGGGATTTAATATGTGAAAAACAAGGTTTAAATATTTAAAACGTCCCTCAGGTAATTGCATACATGTCTGTAATTAATATTTTGAGGGGTTAGAGGGTTAAACGGTAAATAAATACGAGGTAGTTCAAGGGACATTTAAAAGAGAGGGAAAATTCATCTATCTAGAGGTTGAGGAGGCGAAATTCATGAATAGGTGGATTCATTATACTGTTCTGTTATTTCAGTTAATATAATTATTTTATTTACGGAAAAAACTAGGTGAAATTCCTGGTGTTCGACTGATTTTTAATTGTGTTGTCCCCAAGAATAAATTTACAGTTAATTTAAATTGCAGCTTACTATTTTCAATTTTATTTGTGTCACCATTTCAGCATACAGCACTGCTATATAAGGAAGGTATTGATTTCGCGAAAAATTTAATAACTTAACAATGGTGAAGAACAAATTGAAAGGTAGACAGAAAAAAAAATTGGTGGGTTTCTTTGTAAACGAGGGCCGAGAGGGCAGATTTTCATGCTTGCGAGAATACTGGAGGGAGTGCTGGAATGCAAAGGAAGAATATATGCAGTGTTTGTAAATCTGAAAGCAGCATATGATTCAGTTCCTAGGGGCACACTTGTGGACTATATAGAAAGGTTGGGGATGGAAGAGGAAGGGCTAGAATGGATGAGAAGGATATAGCATGTGGTGGGAGTCGTGTATGAAGGAAGGGAAGTTGAAGTTGTTTGATGCGAGACTAGTGCTTGATGTATGGATGAGTTGTAGAAGTAGGACAGAGAGTGGTTGGAAAAAGGATAGCCGAAGGATATATGAAAAAGTGGGTATGTCTGAGATGTGGCTAGAGGAAAATCTTAGAGGAAGGAGAAGCCTAGGAACTGATGTAAGCGAGAGGAATAAGGAATGGATATTGAGTGGCAAGAAGGGCAAGTCTATTTACATTATGTTATAATTCGGTAGTTCGCAAACCAGCGTCGCCGTATGCGCCACCTTTACTTATCAATAAAAAGGCTCTGTTCTGTTTATTACACATTCGGTAGCATTTGTTTGCGTCGTAATTCATTTGTTGAGCGACAAGATATGCGGGTATTGCGAGTAATTAAAGTAATAATTAGACAAGGGTTCGGTGCATTTTTGAGGCAGAAGAGTAGCCTGATACTCTTCTGCCTCAAAAATGCACCGAACTCTTGTCTAATTATTACTTAAATTACTCGCAATACCGGCATATCTTGTCGCTAAACAAATGAATTACGACGCAAACAATTGCTACCGAATGTGTAAACAGAGCATCACGTAGCCGGCGGAAATCTCAAACGAATACGAATTCGTATTAGTCGAGTTTGGTTGCAAGTAGAACGCGTACCCAAAAATGCAAGAAACATGTAAACAAAATGCACTAACCTCATCTCCCGCCGTTCTTTCAAACAGCTACTGCTCCGTTATAATATCTGCTCTCACAACACACACAGAGCAGGGCACGTGCTGTCCATTTTACTGAGTCACTACACATTTCATTAATTACATTTCTAAATCAATTAAACAGATTAATTTACCGGCGTCATCTAACAATAAAACAAAAGCGTCACTTGTCAATTGTTTTGACGTCTGCGCAGGGCTGCCAATCGGATAATTATTACAACGAGATATAAACAAATGCAAATTCGTAACATGTACACTTTATAGAATGTGTAATTAGCTCCAAGCAATTAGTCAATCTAATACATTTGTAAATAATACAAGACCTCTATTAAACATATTACATTATCAGCCGCACTTTAAAACAAAACAAATGCGTCGTCATTTTGGCAGCGGCACAGCACTACCAGCAGGAGCGAGTTATAAACAAATTCACGATTGTTAAGTTGGTAGCCCTGTGCCGCTGCCATTTTGAAAATTATGATGCATTTGTTTGGTTATAAAGTGACGCCGATGTGATTTGTTTAATTAAAGTCTTGTATTGTTTACAAATGTATTAGAGGGACGTGCCAGTACGTGTTGTGCGACCAGAGATTGGAGGTGATGGCGGAGCAGTTGCTGTGTGATACAACTCTGTGAGATGAGGTTAGTGATATTTATTTATATGATACAGTGATACAATGTATCACCTTTTATTTATTTATGGGCGTTTTACCGCTCGACTAATTAAAACGCTGGACTTGCACACTGTAGGGCTTGAGTTCAAATCACAGTGTAGCGTTTGCATGCATACTGAGGTGCTTTCGTTTAACATCATTAGACGCCCCATGGCGTGTTGTATCGTTCATAAGTTTTGCAATCGTGCGCTGGTTGTACGTAGAATTGTGCGCATTAGAAGCGGCTTTCACGACAAATAGGACAAGTGGCAATAAGCCCGCATCCGCAGTGAAACAGCTCTAGTTGTAACATCTGCGTTAAACCAACATCTACACACGATGGGTCTGGTAGACAGCCCGTTATGTAGAGGGTGCAATGAAGAACTAGAAACAGCAGAGCATGTAATATGCCTCTGCCCCGCTCTAGTAAACACTAGGCATCTAATACTAGGGGAGTGCTGGTCTAGTATGGTCAGCTTTGGCAACTCCTCACCCGTCAGAGTTTTGCAGCTCGCACGCAAAATTGACTGGTGGGACGAGTGAGCAGCCTTAAAGGGAAGTTTCACAATGGGCGCATCTTGAGGCCTAAGTGTCTGTAGCTATGCTACTCTCCAGCCAACTATCCAGAACTATCCAGTGCTTGTTGTATGGATGAGTTGTAGAAGTAGGGCAGAGAGTGATTGGAAAAAGGATAGCAGAAAGATGTATGAAAGAGTGGGTATGTCTGAGATGTGGCTAGAGGAAAATCTTAGAGGAAGGGGAAGCCTAGGAACTGATGCAAGCGAGAGGAATAAGGAATGGATATTGAGTAGCAAGAAGGGCAAGTCTATTTACATTATGTTATAATTCGGTAGTTCACAAACCAGCGCTGTCGTGGCGCATACGACCTTTCCTTATTAATAAAGAGGCATCAGGCTACTCTTCTGCCTCAAACATGCACCGAACCCTTGACTAATTATTAATTAAATTACTCGTAATACCGGCATATCTTGTCGCTAAACAAATGAATTACGACGTAAACAATTGCTACTGAATGTGTAAACAGAGCATCACGTAGCCGGCGGAAACCTCAAACGAATACGAATTCGTATTAGTCGAGTTTGGTTGCAAATAGAACGCGTACCCAAAAATGCAAGAAACATGTAAACAAAATGCACTAACCTCATCTCCCGCCGTTCTTTCAAACAGCAACTGCTGCGTTATAATATCTGCTCGCACAACACACAGCAGGACACCTGCTGTCCACTTTACTGAGTCACTACACATTACACTAATTACTTTTGTAAATCAATTAAACACATCACATTACCGGCGTCATCTAACAATAAAACAAAAGCGTCACTTGTCAATTGTTTTGACGTCTGCGCAGGGCTGCCAATCGGATAATTATTACAACGAGATATAAACAAATGCAAATTCGTAATATGTACACACTTTTAAATTGGTCAATCTAATACATTTGTAAATAATATAAATCCTCAATTAAAGATATTACATTATCGGCGTCAATTTACCACAAAACAAATGCGTCGTCATTTTGGCAGCGGCCAGCACTACCAGCAGGAGCGAGTTATAAACAAATTCACGATTGTTAAGTTGGTAGCCCTGTGCCGCTGCCATTTTGAAAATTATGATGCATTTGTTTGGTTATAAAGTGACGCCGATAATGTGATTTGTTTAATTAAAGTCTTGTATTGTTTACAAATGTATTAGAGGGACTAATTAAGAACGTGCCAGTATGTGTTGTGCGACGAGAGATTGGAGGTGATGGCGGAGCAGTTGCTGTGTGATAGAACGCTGTGAGATGAGGTTAGTGATATTTATTTATATGATACAGTGATACAATTTATCACCTTTTATTTATTTGTGGGCGTTTTACCGCTCGACTAATTAAAACGCCGGACTTGCACACTGTAGGGCTTGAGTTCAAATCACAGTGTAGCGTTTGCATGCATACTGAGGTGCTTTCGTTTAACATCATTAGACGCCCCATGGCGTGCTGTATCGTTCATAAGTTTTGCAATCGTGAGCTGGTTGTACGTAGAATTGTGCGCATTAGAAGCGGCTTTCACGACAAATAGAACAAGTGACAATAAGCCCGCATCCGCAGTGAAACAGCTTTATTTGTAACATCTGCGCTAAACAAACATCTACATACGATGGGTCTGGTAGACAGCCCGTTATGTAGAGGGTGCAATGAAGAACTAGAAACAGCAGAGCATCTGCCCAGCTCTAGTAAACACTAGGCATCTAATACTAGGGGACTGCTGGCCTTGTATGGTCAGGATTGGCAACTCCTCACCCGTCAGAGTTTTGCAGCTCGCACGCAAAATTGACTGGTGGGACGAGTGAGCAGCCTTAAAGGGAAGTTTCACAATGGGCCCATTTTGAGGCCTAAGTGTCTGTAGCTATGCTACCCTCCAGCCAACTATCCAGAAGTTCTGCGCTTCATGTTGTTTCAGAAGGCACTTTAAACCATTCGTTGGTGTAGCACTTGCCCTGTTACTTACACACACAAAAAACATAAAAATCAAGCCAAAAAATCCCAGCATAGACAAGATAGAAGGCGCTGCGGATAGGTTTCAAAAACAGTGCGTTAAATTTCCCATTAACGCACTGTTTTTGGAAACCTACCCGCAGCGCCTTCTACTGAGTGAACCGCGAAATAATTAACTCAGCTCTGAACCCTAGGAGGATGTGTGCCGTGAATTGGTGTTTGCTTCTAGCGTTGTGAATAGGTGGCTGATGGTGCTCTTCCCAATGAGAACAGCAATCTACCGAATCCGTCACTGTCACTGGCTCGCCCAGAAGTTGATTGTACCACACCTTTCTGTTCTTGCCCTTTTTAGCCTTTTTGTGGAGAGCAGGTTTTGTTTCTCCAGTATCCATTTCGCTATCTGGTCTATCACCCTACCTGTCTTCTATGTCAGTGCTTCCACGTCGCAGTCGCCCCGGATGACCGCCAAATCATCCGCAAAGCCACTGTTTCGATGCCTACTGTAGCCTCAGGATCTCATCATGTACTATGTATTACAAAAGGGACCCTGAGACTGAGGGTAGTCGCACTACGACAAACTCAACACTCTTCAACTGTTTGCATCAATTGAAACAATGTTTTTCTACTATTGTTCTTAGTAACAACTATGTTTCGCATACTTTGATCTAAGTTTCGCACTTGCTGTGCATTGGTTTCCATAGATATCAGTGAATGGCGAATTATGTTATGGGGGCACGGCCCCAATTGGTTCGCATTGTCTTCTTTATGGTGTAAACAAGTTATGTATTAAATAATTACCGATCACTGTAACCCAGAAACTCAAACTACGCGGAATAGAGGGGCTGGCGGTTTGATAAAGAACTGCGGACAAGATCGGTGAGCCGTATGACCCGTATGTATCAAGCAACAGACGACCTCGCGGCTTGTCGTCCGCCATCCACATCACCTGTTAAGTCCTGGTTTCCTAGCAAGCGGTGTCGATAAATACGGCCGTTTTTGACGTCATTTACACATTAGACGATACGTTTTAAGTACATGTAATTGAATAACTCATCAGATTCCAGTATAATTCCTTACATTTTCTCAATACTTTGAAGTATAGCGCTCTCTGGATTACCAGATTTATTTAAATATACATAAAAGAAATGTGTGACGTGAAATACGGCCGCATTTGTCGACACCGCTTATTAGGAAACCAAGGCTTTAGTGGTGATGTGGATAGCGGACGGGCCCGCAGGTTTTATCAAAGTATCCGTGGCCCGTTCGGGTATGGCTAGCTAATTGTATGCAAAACTTACCTCGTTTTCGGTAACATCAGTTCGACAAATACACATAAGTTTGAATCTGCTGCAGTTGCAGGATGACAATCGTCCTATTTTTGTAGGCCGTGTCTCATTATTTAATACCCCAGCTCACAGAATATTTAATTTACACTGAATAACTAATATGACTATACAGACAGCTAGCTGAACTGCAAATATTGTTTTGTTTCCATGACAATAGCGGCGGCCATCATGGAAAACGTTACTCGTTTGCAATGTCATGGCAATTTGATATTTCATATAAAATACAAATGAAATTAATTTAATCGCCATATTCTTGCATTTTTATTTGTTATCACTTGTTGAGTTTGTCCCCCGGTAAGTGTAAACAAAGTTGCCTACATCAGAACAAACATGTAGCAGGCAACAGATCCGATAATGCCTGACGGTAAAACTTACGCGTCAACGTGTCCACATTGTCCTTATGCAATTCGCGATTCAAACGTCAACGGTTTTCTTCAAAGTAGTAGGTAATCAGCTAATCTTTGTTATTGTTTGATCAGCTGATTGCATTAGAATCATATGATTTCAGTCACTTCTACAATAATACGCGATTGTTAATGTACTTTTAAGGTATACATAGTATAACCCTGGGTATATAGTCATGTATAAGATGCAAAAACAAATGTTTGCAAACAAATTCTCTACTAAATATAGTTCATTTCCTGCCACCAGATGGAGTATCAGTCGGCTTGAATCGCCAATTTCGATATTCTCTTATATACAGGTTTTGGTTTGAATTGCATTCAGGATTGGGTCGTTTATCTATCTCAAAAGTTCGAAATGCAGATCTGTAAAGCGCTAAGGGATGAATTCATTTATATATTATAAATTTAAATATGCTTTATTAAAAATAATTTACTTCACATTCATAAATAATTAATAAATACTTATTATTAATCGTAGCTCTAATTTTCTTCATTTAATACTTAAGGACACCTACTTGCAGAATTGTATGTTACTTGAAAACCATACTGTGCGTTGGTGGCAGATTGGTACATTGGTATATTAACATGCACGTACTCTGGGCCTGGATGGTTCGCTGAAATAATCACAAACATTAGTCCATACAATTTATATAAGTGAATCGATTTTAACTTACTGATGATTGGAGCCTGAGGTGGAACTGGTGGTACTACTGGTACCATTGTGCAGAATCTGTTCGTCTGTTCAGCGAAATAGATGTAGCCTTGTGAGCAAGTGGCATCAGCTGCTCCAAAATTGGATAGCGCGATAGTATATCTAAAATAAATTAAACAAATTAAAATTAACATGAAAACAAGATCCAATCCATAATCCTCCCAATATGAAACAGCCAATTTTGCTTCGTTATTAATGTAACAAATATAGTCACCACTACAAAAACTTATCATATCAGTTACGTACTCCGTACAAGTTCCTGCTGTTTTTTTGAAGCATGCTGCATAATCTTGCCTACTGCTAAGCCCATTCGAGCTGGGAGTCTCCATTCCAAAACTCTTGAAAGTGCCAGTGGGCTCGGTAAAATATTGGAAACAACCTGCGGGAGCTGTAAATAAAAACATAAATAAATTATCAATGGAATTTTTTAATTATTCAATAACAAAAACTAAAAGAGCTAAAAGGTTATGTTACTTTTGGACCTTTTAAGTCAATTATCGGTAAATCGGTAAATACACGGTCAATAATACTGTCAATCCTAGTACTGTCAATATTTGCTTCAATCTTCCTTTTATATTTATCAAGTAATCAATTATCAGGATAAAGATCAGTATTCTCTTCATTACATCATTAATATACCTTACACGATGAGTAATAATGTCTATATTTTAGAATAATGAATATTTTAAAGTTGTTATCGTACACTAATACTGTCAATATTCTAAAATATAGACAGTAATATTGATCGTGCAAGGTGCCTTATAGAGAGAATCTAAAGTAAGTATATTTCCTATATAATGTTGCTATAACAGTTAATACTTTTGGGTGCAACAGCTATAGAAAAAATTATAGAACGTTGGTGAATTAAAGGGTGATTGTTTCAAAAATCATTGTTAATATCTACCTAAAAGCGGTTGGTCAATCACAGCTTGTTTAGGATTCTGCCACTTGGCATCGAAAGACAATCTTCTGTCAGCAGCGCATTCTAACTGCGTCACTTTTACGTTCCATGAGGGATTTACAGAGAGGTCATTTGCGGTCCATCTTACAGCCAAGTTGATTCCCCCAGCAGACCTTCTGGCCGAATTGAGATGAATGTAAACTATAAATAATTTGTGGTAAAATTAGAGCGAAATTCTATCAGCAGCTACTTTACAGTGGTTATCCCTTGTAGTGCCACACAATGTGACTGGCTCTCCATTCTCGCCATCATCTTGTGAAACTGTAAATCTATCGTTTTGGCATCGGTGATCAACTATGGTTCCGGCAGCTCCATCAACGCCTTCAAGCACTATTTCAGAGATGTCAATCCTAAAATAATAATAGGTTTTAATTCTCATAATATCTATAGTTATATAGGAGAATTCAATAGGGAATCTGAATTTTCAAACTAGAATTTTTAACTACTAATCTGGTGGTTGATAGTAAATCAATTTCTCTGTCATTAATAATGTGAGAAATTGAACAAGTTTAGGCTTGTTTCAAAGTGAATTTAATGAGGAAACTGAATTTTCAAACCACATTTTTTTACCACCTCAAGTTTCGTAGTTACAGCCCATTTTGTGTTTTGTTTAAAAAGAACCGACAGTTGCAAGTAAATTAATTTTTCTGCTAATACTAATATATAGCATTGAACAAGTTTATACTTGTATTCAAACTTAATTTAATGAGGAAACTGAATTTTCAAACCACAATTTTTTACCACCTCAAGTTTCGTAGTTACAGTCCATTTTGTGTTTTGTTTAAAAAGAACCGACAGTTGCAAGTAAATTATTTTTTCTGCTAATACTAATATATAGCATTGAACAAGTTTATACTTGTTTCAAACTGAATTTAATAAGGAAACTGAATTTTCAAACCACAACTTTTTACCACCTCAAGTTTCGTAGTTACAGTCCATTTTGTGTTTTGTTTAAAAAGAACTGACAGTTGCAAGTAAATTATTTTTTCTGCTAATACTAATATATAGCATTGAACAAGTTTATACTTGTTTCAAACTGAATTTAATAAGGAAACTGAATTTTCAAACCACAACTTTTTACCACCTCAAGTTTCGTAGTTACAGTCCATTTTGTGTTTTGTTTAAAAAGAACCGACCGTTGCAAGTAAATAAAATTTTCTGCTAATACTAATATATAGCATTGAACAAGTTTATACTTGTATTCAAACTTAATTTAATGAGGAAACTGAATTTTCAAACCACAATTCTTTACCACCTCAAGTTTCGTAGTTACAGTCCATTCTGTGTTTTGTTTAAAAAGAACCGACAGTTGCAAGTAAATTAATTTTTCTGCTAATACTAATATATAGCATTAAACAAGTTTATACTTGTTTCAAACCAAATTTAATGAGGAAACTGAATTTTCAAACCACAATATTTTACCACCTCAAGTTTCGTAGTTACAGTCCATTTTGTGTTTTGTTTTAAAAGAACCGACAGTTGCAAGTAAATTAATTTTTCTGCTAATACTAATATATAGCATTGAATAAGTTTATACTTGTTTCAAACTGAATGTAATGAGGAAACTGAATTTTCAAACCACAATTTTTTACCACCTCAAGTTTCGTAGTTACAGTCCATTTTGTGTTTTGTTTAAAAAGAACCAACAGTTGCAAGTAAATTAATTTTTCTGCTATTACTAATATATAGCATTGAACAAGTTTATACTTGTTTCAAACTGAATTTAATGAGGAAACTGAATTTTCAAATCACAATTTTTTACCACCTCAAGTTTCGTAGTTACAGTCCATTTTGTGTTTTGTTTAAACAGAACCGACAGTTGCAAGTAAATTAATTTTTCTGCTAATACTAATATATAGCATTGAACAAGTTTATACTTGTTTTAAACTAAATTTAATGAGGAAACTGAATTGTCAAACCACAATTTTTTACCACTTCAAGTTTCATAATTACAGTCCATTTTGTGTTTTGTTTAAAAAGAACCGACAGTTGCAAGTAAATTAATTTTTCTGCTAATACTAATATATAGTATTGAACAAGTTTATACTTGTTTCAAACTGAATTTAATGAGGGAACTGAATTTTCAACCCACAATTTTTTACCACCTCAAGTTTCGTAGTTACAGTCCAGTTTGTGTTGTGTTTAAAAAGAACCGGCAGTTGCAAGTAAATTAGTTTTTTTGCTAATACTAATATATAGCATTGAGCAAGTTTATACTTGTTTCAAACTGAATTTAATGAGGAAACTGAATTTTCAAACCACAATTTTTTACCACCTCAAGTTTCGTAGTTACAGTCCATTTTGTGTTTTGTTTAAAAAGAACCGACAGTTGCAAGTAAATTAATTTTTCTGCTAATACTAATATATAGCATTAAACAAGTTTATACTTGTTTCAAACTGAATGTAATGAGGAAACTGAATTTTCAAACCACAATTTTTTACCACCTCAAGTTTCGTAGTTACAGTCCATTTTGTGTTTTGTTTAAAAATAACCGACAGTTGCAAGTAAATTAATTTTTCTGCTAATTCTAATATATAGAATTAAACAAGTTTATACTTGTTTCAAACTGAATTTAATGGGGAAACTAAATTTTCAAACCACAATTTTTTACCACCTCAAGTTTTGTAGTTACAGTCCATTTTGTGTTTTGTTTAAAAAGAACCGACAGTTGCAAGTAAATTAATTTTTCTGCTAATACTAATATATAGAATTGAACAAGTTTATACTTGTAACAAACTGAATTTAATGAGAAACCGTAATTTTCAAACTACGTCTAATTTTGTAGTTTTGGACTGTAACTACAAAATTAGACGTGGTAAAGCATTGTGGTTTGAAAATTACGGTTTCTCATTAAATTCGTTTTTAAGCAAGTATAAACTTGTTTTATTTCATATATTAGTAATGACAGAAAAGCCGTGAAAGGTGATTCGTCCCGATGGGGTTCGAACTCGGCTCCCCAATGCCCAGTACAAGACTTGGGTATAATTTTGTATTTTCATGTAATAATTTATTATTTACTAATACTGACCCTGAAATGTATATAGTATAATTTTGTTTTCAATGCTCACCTCATTTGGCAGACATTTTCATTAGCCAGATTCACTCTCATAGTGCAGCCACCAGGTTTGCGTGTCGTGTCAGAGCCCACAAAGTATGAGACGCGAGCGTTCGTGTTTTGGTTACATTTCTTCTCAACTGAAAATAATTTAATAAATATTAATAATAACCCCGAATACAACATACTGCGACGTTTGAAAAAGATTAATAGAAATTTTAATTTACAACTTACAAGTGCAACATGTGTTAAAATAAGTGCAATTTCCTCTTCTACGTCCATCGCCTCTAGCTAGAAGACATTCATGGGTCAGCATACAGGTGCCCTCGGAGGTGCCTGTGTTACAGCTAGCTCTGTTTTCCGGAACAAAATTATCTGTGAATAAATATAAATAATTGTTAACTCCTTGGTAGTTTTTGTTATATCCGCGACAATCCCAAATGCAATGAATTTTAATAAATGAAAAATCTTTGTATTCAGAATATAACTGAATACAAAGATTTAAGATAATAAGTATATTCAGTTTATTTTTTTTACTGAATAGTATTTATATATATGGATATATATAAATACTTAAATACTATTCAGTAAAAAATAAACTGAAAATGCTATATATATATATATATATATATATATATATATTGCCCTACAGAATAAATCCAATTACAGGACAACAACAATAATAATATACTAAAATTAAATAAATATGAAGTAATCATATAATAAATATAAATATCATATAACATGCAAGCTGTTATATAAATCAAGGACAATCTATTAGGTGGTGACAATTGCTTCACGTATAGAAACTACCGAGCTGAAGCGAATGCAACAAACCGGTAACCTCTATCTCTTTAAATTATCGAGTATACAGTGCAAAATAGGCATTTTTTGAAACAAAAAAATCGTCCCCGTGTTCTAAAGTCTCGTTAATTGTATCGTAACGACAAATAGTACCGACTATCCGGGCCAAGAGGTTGCCTAGAGGTGCTAGCCACTGCATTACACCGGAATGTTATTAATTATATTAAGTGATATTAATTATAAATTGTATGTTATGTTCTAACAAATCAACAATTCAGTAAAAATTAATAAAATTTGTAAAATAATAATAAAAATAGATTCTTACTTTTATTCATCCACCAGAACGGTAACATATCATACTCGGGAAACTCGAAGACGTCCGCACTGGCCGCCCCAATGAGTGCAATCAATAAACAGCCCACAAAAACCTTCATCGTCTTTTCTTAATTTCAACGGGTGATGTGTCCACGGAACTGGTAGTTCGTATCAATCCACAGATCTCTTTATACCGATCGATTGTGCAAACAACATAACAGTACGCGGCGTTAACAAAAATATGGGCAAACAGAGCCATCCCTTTAACGGCACTTTTAATAGATAGGCAAATAGTAGTTTTAGTTAGGAAGCGATGCGTGTAGAGAAAAAAGTGTGACAAGAAGTCAAGTGGTCAATATATTAGTGATGTTTGTGTAGCCGCGATTTTTTTATCCGCGCTGGACGCGGTGGAGCTAGGTCGGTTTATTGATCAATTAGTACGGTGATGTGAAATTTTTCAGAGCCGATTTGAATTTTACAACTGTAGTAAAATAGGTTTATACGTTTGCTGAGTTGAATCAATTTTATTTTTCATGTAATGCTACTTTCTTAAAATGTATTACAAAATAATTAACTTATTTATTAAGCTTCCAAATAAGGTACATATAAAAATCTCAATTTTGGTGAAATAGGTATAAATATAAATGACGAAAAGTTAAATCATTTAAGATTCGCTGATGACATCGTCTTAATTGCAGACCGAACAGATGAGGCTACATAGAAAACCGTAGGGTTATATATAAATATCAATAAGATTAAATACCAGAAAAAGATCGTAGTGAACGAAGAAATATCAGTACCATAAGACAAGCTAGCTCACATACATATCTGGGACACGAGATCTTTATCGGAGATATCTGGACCGGCGAATTAAAACGTAACATGGCGGCATTCGGGATAAAAAGATGTTTATTATATTCTCTTACTGCAATGCGTTCGTTAGTAAACTGCAAATATTTATGAAGAAATATTTTCGTTCATAAGAATCTCATTTTTTTTAAAATTGAAATTGCTTGAATTCTTAGAATCCTGACTAGTTAACAAAATTTTATAAGGAGATTGTTTTAGCTAATTTCATGTAGAATACAATATTTTTTGAATTTTGGTCATACTGCAATCCGTTCCTTAGAAAACTGCAAAACAATCATGATGAAATACTTTGATTCGTAAAAACAGCAAACATATTTCGCCGAATTAGCCCAAATTCTTAGTATTGCGGTTAGGGTTTAAAATTCAAATAAGGAGATTGTTTTAAAGAATTTCATACAGAATGCAGATATTTTTGAATTATGATCATACTGCAATCCGTTCCTCAGAAAACTGTAAATATTCATGAAGAAATACATGCATTCCTAAGAATCTCAAATTTGTTTCATTGAATTAGCTTGAATTCTAAGAATTGTGACTAGTAGATAAAAATTGAATACGGAGATTTCTTTACCTAATTTCATGTAGAATACAATACTTTTTAAATTTTGATCATACTGCAACCTGTTCTTTAGAAAACTGCAAAAAAAGTCATGAAGAAATACTTTCATTTCTAATACCCGCAAATTTATTTCGTTGTAATCCAGATATTTAGATATTTGTGCTTTCTTATTCAAGCCTTTGCAATAGTAATATAATTCTTCATACAGAAATTTATGTCACGTTCCCCAATTTTGATTCTAATTCCGATACCAAATTTTATCGCCCTTTGTATAAACTATTCAGAATTTTCAAAAATGGTAAATTCAGAAATTTGTGTAAAAGAGGAATCATTACGTCTATACCTTTTTATGGCGCAAATAATTTTAAGCATTATGTGATGATATCTGACTGATAACATGTTCTTTTGGATATGTTATATAGAAAATATTGTCAATTGTCATTTATGTGATGATATCTGACTGATGACATGTCCTTTTGGCTATGTTATATAGAAAATAATGTCAATTGTCAATTGTCAATTGTCTATGCACATTAATTATTGAGGTAATAAACTTTTTTTAAAAAGTCTATAAGAGGATAATAATAGTTTTATGAAATAAAATATGGCCACTAACTCGTACTCCAATTTATTAAAGTAGTAAAAACAGTATCAACAATAAATTTTATATTTCTAAAACTATATTTTTAAATAAACATTGGCGAATTCACCGACACACTTGTCCTATGCATGTAATTGTTAGAATTATTAAGTATGCATTTCTATATGTTTTTATAAATATATTTATGTGATGAATTTTTTTTAATAACGGCGAAAAAGCCTCACGGCTGATAGCCCTATAGAGATAGAAATATCTGTTTTAAATATAAAAATGCGTACTTAATTTTGCTAAACTAATAATAATTTCTGATACTATAACAAAATTGTTAATTAAATAATAAATATATATATAACCTATATACACTCCTTGCATCCTACTAGATTATTACAGAAAAAAAATCATCATAATAATAATAATATGCACTTTTATTTCTTTACAATTTCTGGTTTCCGTGGTATACAATTTGAATCGAGATTTTCACGCCACCTAAAAAAATCAGTCAGTCGGCTATTTACAAATACTATTCACATCACTAGAGTCAGTCGGAGGTGTGATCAGTTCCTGTAGAAGGGATGCCTGCCCGCCGTGTAGGTACTCATTGGTATCGTTCCGGATGGGTGCTTGTAGATTTCGTTTTGGTCGTAGTCCACATCGTAGTAGATTCCGCTCTGATTCTAGAACACAGTTTACCACCTTGCAGAATCCACAATAATACAAATCATGCTTATATTAAATTATAAATCAAAAAAATCATTTAATTGGGGAACAACAGTAATGGTCGGTGTATAGTGATAAAATAATAAATAAGTAAATAAATAATAAATCGATCAGGTTTTTTGATACGTGATTCTAACGTAAAGAGACCATATTATACGAAAAATATACTATTGGAACATACTATCAACGTAAATTTAAATTATTTAATCACAAAAACTTGGCGCCAAATGTTAAGTTACTGTTAGACCTTTGCATGGCGGCGCAGTGGTGCCTTCAGACATTTATAAGGTCATTTTTTGTACAGTCAATAGTAAATAGAAATTGATTTTAACTTCACTAAAAAACTACCAAATCAAACTATTATTATAATAATAAGCAAATTTTATAAGTAATACAGCATTAACTTACCGCTATTGAAGCGTTGCTCCTACTTTTTGGCCTGGGCACTTGAAAACTGCGCCCCAAAAGGTCAGCTTTGTCCTCCTCGTCACTTGAACTAGAGTTATCCAGCGGCCTCATACCGTGCACACTGGCAGACCTACCAGCTAGACTCATAGGTATGTTGAGTCTGGGCAATGGTATCGGTGGTAAAGTACCATGCATTGTACCATGCGGCAAAGTGCCGGCCATGGAAAGACTAGGGTAACCAAACATTGCTGACGAAGGTCTTGTAACATTGCTTACTGGTTCAGGCTAAACAATGTAAAGTGTAATTGTTATTAATTCTTTTAGTATTTAATAACATTTTCAATAAAATACGTTAAGAAAAAATAAAACATTGAGAATAAAAAATATCTTACTGCATAATGATTAGTTTGTGCCATCGCGTCTGCAATCTGCGCCCAACGCAAGCGATCCTCTAAAGTAAGTTGGTAGGGTGGCCCTCCTATCGCTGGTGTTTTAACACTATTACTAGCAGTTGCCATATAACCAAAGACTGGACTACCCATTGCAGCTTTTTGTTCTCGATTCCATCTTCGACTAGAAAATATAAATAAACATGATTACAATCAAAACAAATAGTTTGGCTTCGCCATATTTGACTGTCCAGTTTTACATGTGAATATAATAAATTCCACAACCTAACTATATTTACTTCATTAAATTTAATCCACAAATGGCTTACTGAAGATATCATACAAATTACTTCAGGAATTTTAAAGATATATTCATTTTAATCATCCAGTTATTTAGTATTTTTTAGCAACATTTCAGTCGCCTTTAATTACTTTTTAGAACTCGAAAGCAACTAGCGATTGGATTTTTTAATATTTTTTTTTCATTAACATTAATCCTCAAGTCGAATACTAAAGGTTTCACAAATATATCTTTAGATATTATCAAGATATATTCATATAATCATCCAGTATAGGTGTTTGAACATACTAGTCGTCTTTAATCAGCTTTAATAACTCAAAATTTCAACGTCTATTTAGATTTTATTGTATTTCTTTCATTAAATTTAATCCGCAGATCGCAAGTTAAAGGTTTCATAAATATATCTTCAAGTATTTTAAAGATATAACCATTTAATCGTCCAGGATAGGTATTTGAGCATACTAGTAGTCTTTAATCAGCTTTCATAACTCAAAATTACAACTTGTGTTTGGATTCTTTTTAGTTTTTTTCTTTTAAATAAATCCACATATCGGATACGGAAGGATTCATAAATATATCTTCAGGTATTTTAAAGATATAACTATTTAATCATCCAGTATAGGTGTTTGAACATACTAGTAATCTTTAATCATCTTTCATATTCCAGAATTATAACTTGTGTTTAGATTCTTTCCAGTTTTTTTCTTTAAAATAAATCCATGTATCGGATACGGAAGGTTACATAAATATATCTTCAGGTATTTTGAAGATATGTCGATTTAATCATCCAGTATGCATGTTTGAACATTTCAGTCATCTTTAATCAGCTTTAAAACTCAAAATTTCAACTTGAATTTAGATTTTATTCTATTCTTTTCATTAAATTTAATCTACAGATCGCATACTAATGGTTACATAAATATATCTTCAGATATTTTAAAGATATATCCTTTTAATTGTCCGGAATATGTGTTTGAATAATTCACTATTCTTTAATTATCTTCTATAACTGAAAATTTCAACTTGTGTTTTAAATTATTTCTATTTTCATCATTAAAAATAGTCCACAAATTGCATAATGAATGTTTCATAAATACATCTCCAAAAAAATGAAATTTTAATGATATATATATATATATATATATCTTTCTGAGGATATATATGTTTAAAATTTCAAAAGATATATATATATATATATATATATATATATATATATATATATATATATATATATATCTTGAGATATTTTATAGATATCTATATATAGATATCTTTCTGAAGATATATATGTTTAAAATTTCAAAAGATTTTAAAAATATAAATCTTCAGCAATTTTAAAGTTATATTAAATTTTTTTATGTGTGATTGGATATCATTTTTTTAAACATTTCAATGTATATTTGGATGTGTGTATGCAAAGTTACTGATGAAATCGGCACAGAGTGGAAGAGAATGGTAAAGGAAGACGAAGTCTAATCTGAGCTATAGCGCTAAACGAAGATAAAGAAAATATATCTGTATTGTAACGGTTAATCGTACTAGTTACTGTATTTGTTACTATTTGTAACTGGCCATAGATCTTGGGATCCTTCTGCCATGTATTTCTTATTCTAATTATACTAATAACACAAATAATAATAATTTATGTTATTTAAAATTAAAAATGCACTTTTATTTACCTCCACATTACCAGACAGACTAATGTAAGTCCAATGATAATAACAGCTGCGACACTCGCACCAATTGCCACTCCTAAAACCTCCCCATCCAGCTCGCATTGCGCTCCATAATAATTACCCGTGCAGCTACAAAATAAAATTGAAAAAACACACACTAAATTATTGTTCTGCAAAATTTTATTTACTGTTATTACTTACGTGCAGACCTCCTGACCACTCTCGTATTTGCAGTCGCCGCGGTTATTGCAATGCTGCGACGAGCATTGTTCGCACTGTCGTCCAGCACGATGTCTATTGTCCGACCAGGGGTCTCTGTATCCCCCTAAACATTCGCATTTGAAACTCCCGAAGGTGTTTATGCAACGTGCCAGTACGTGGCAATCGTGTAGATCACTCGATGTGCACTCATCTACATCTAGAACAATACACAAATCGAATCAACTAATTATAAATGAAGATAGTTAATTAATAGTCAACTGATATATATCTTCAGAAATTTTAAAGATATACATGTTTAGAAATTTTAAATATATATATATATATATATATATATATATATATATATATATATATCTTCAGAAATTTTAAAGATATATAACTTCAGAAATTGTAAAGATATATAACTTCAGAAATTGTAAAGATATATATCTTCAGAAATATTAAAGATTTATATCTTCAAAAAATTAAAGACATATATCGAAATTTTAAAGATATATTAAATTCCCCTTTATGTGTGATTCAATATCATTTTTCTAAACATTTGGATGTGTGTGTATGGACAGAAATTATGATTATGATTATGGTTATGATAATAAGTATGTACTGATAACAACTGGACAAAGATAATGGTCAACTGGACAAAGATGATGGTCAACTGATAATAAGTAGAAGATAAAAATTCGTCAATTGATGATAAAAAGAGAAAGGTAATAAATAGTAATAATTAATAGAAGGAGATCATAAATAGGCTACTGATAATAAGTAGAAAAAGACAATAATTAGTCAACTGATAATAAAGAGATATAATAAATGTTCAACTGATAATAAATGGAGAGGTAGAGAATTAATAGTAAAGTAAAGAGATAATAAATAGTGAACTGATAAAACGGGAGGTAATAAATAGTTAACCAGTAATAAGTAGATAGAGATCATAAATGATGAACTGATAATAAGTAGATAGAGATAATACGGAGGAAATAATATATTCGTGGCAGACCTAAATCTAACACTAATAAAACTAGGTTTACTAAAAAGTAGACATAGGAAACAGTAATGATTACTGAAAAGGCCGTGAGTCTCGTTTCTTACCTTGTAAATTCGAAACTGAGCCAGGTGGACTGTCCACCCATAAGGCACTATTGCCTATATTATTGCTACGTCTCTGTATCACTCCCAGAAGATGTTTTTGAATGTCTCCTCTTACTGTAGGCCGTGCAGTGTCTCCATTTTCTTCCAATTGCAACGTTATGTTGACAAATACTCCTGCTTGGCCGGCAGATCGCTCGCCTCTGTACACGCTGTTGACTTTAGCGCCCAAAAACTCGTCACTGAAAGGCGTCATCGACATAGCCGACTCCAACTGAAAAAAAACAGATTGTAACTCATTGCATCAACTAGATATCTCATATATCCATATTTTAGTTGTTAAGAAAGATTCTACTTTAAGTAAAGAAATACATTGCTCGCAATGATGGTACAAAAAAGTATTCCCTGTATTTTACTCTCTCCAGATACTTTAAGTAAAGAAACATATTGCTCGAAATGTTGGTATGAAATTTTACTCTCTCTAGATAAAGTTAAACGTCATCTAGCGTGAATCGCGGAATTAACAATGCACACCCATATTCTAGCTGTTCGATTTCCGTTGCTACGTCAGCTATTCAGAAACTAGCTTAGGGCAGCTGTACCTATAACATTGCAATTTGAATCCTCTTTAGCTTTATAAGCTATACATTGATTTCAGAAAAAATGTACGTGTATTATGTACTGTATTTTTTGCACATTTGATAACAGTCGGATGACTTACCGCTCTCTCTGCTTCATACGAAAGCTGCAGATAACTCTCACTGGCTTTGTTGGCCAATTCGTTAGACCAAATAACCCTGCGCTCGTACAACCGATCTACCCTCAACGATAGTAATACCGAGACTACCCTCCTACAGGGTTCTCGATGTTTCCTTCTAGCATGCCCTGGTCGGCAATGGCATGCACTTACTCCAGCCTCCGTACGACAAATCTCAAATTGGGATGCGTCGCAGGTGGAATCGTCACCCACGATGCAAGTGTCAATTCTGAAAAAAGAAATATGCGTTATTAAATTTTGACTTTATATAATAAATAAAGCCTACACCGTAAAGTAGAAGGCAAACAATAATATATACTAATATAATATTAATAATAATAATTTGCTGAAAATATTCAAATTAAACTTCATAATTGCTTATGAATATACTTCATTGTTGTAAGATTCAGCAGGTAATTAATAATGTTATTATTTCCATTTTAAAGCGAAATAGTATTACTATATCTTTTACTTTTTGTAGTAATATATTAAAAAAATTAATTTCTTTTTTGAATTGGCTTCGAGGTAAGGTGTTTTAAAAAAATACCTACATAATCCATCTCTGTTTGAACATATAATTTAGTTTGTTGGCCTTGCGAGTATTAATTGTCTACTCACGTTTATCTTAAATGAGCTTATAGTCATTGTCTTAAACTTATCTTATATGTTTAAAAAAATACATAAATAATCCACCTCTGTTTCAACATATAATTTAGTTTGTTGGCCTTGCGAGGTTCGATAAGAATATTAATTCTCTACTCACGTTTATCTTAAATCTTAAGTTTATAGTCATTATCTTAAACGTATCTTATATGCATTGCTTACCTCACTGGTGGTTGACTAGGTCGTTTACCATACAACGGTCTTCGCGGCGTAGGTTTCAAACCATTAATATTCTCAGGTTTAGGCTTCTCTATGTCAGGCACCGCATACCCAGTGGCCTTCACAACACTTCCAGTTGGTGCTGAATGGGTGGGCACAATCGGTGGCACTGAAGGTGCTGCAGTTGGTTCGCCAAACAAATTCAAATATGTTCGTTTACCATCAATAGACACAAATCCTTCATTGCCAACAGCAGCTGTTATCACATCATCGTTGTTTCCTACGTGGATGTGCTCTATATCAACTAGAAAAAAAATTAACTAATACATTCTCGTTAAGGTGAGGGAATTCAAGTCCTACTAGATTCATTTATTTTTTAATACGAGTAGCAGTTATTAGATAATTTAATCTTTAATCCTACACCCGCAGTAAACATGAACTTGCAATTTTAAATTTCTGTAACACAGCTATAATCAAGTTAAAATATGTACCTGGAATCACGAACGGCTTCCCTTGTGCGCTGCTTCCACCCCCAGGTCCTTGAATAGCCGAAACAGTAATATCAAAAATCTCCCCAATTTGTCCCGATGGAGGTCGTGCGGTTAAAATCGGCGGTCGTTTAACACCACCCGGTTTATACTCGGTATCATCCAGTACAATGCCCGGCCGCGGGCGATACGAGTAATAAGGCAAACTTTCCTCAGCACTAGTATTAGGCATCACACTGTTTTCGCTCGTGGCGTTCCTATTAAGATTAGCACTACTCGAAGACGAGGTTTCTAACATCTCAGTACTAACCACAACAACGCTCGTTGGTAATAACGTTGTAACATCCGGTAACGCTTCAGTAGGACTAATACTACTACTAGGCATTAAATCCTCTTTAATAGTCGCCATGGCATCCTGTACAGACGCTTCTAAAACAGGTGTATGATCCGTTTCATTATCTGCAGCGCTTTCGATTGTTAAGTTAACAGATGCTGTTGGTTCAATTGTTTCTAAAGTGCTTTCAGTAGGTACGATTTCAGATGAATAATCGTTACGTGTAGTTGTATGTTTTTCCATTTTAGACGGGCTTTTTTCTTTGTTTCTCTCAAACTCTTTATCGACATCTTTAGGTGTTGTAGGTTCTGGTGTCGTGGTTGTAGTTGTTGTTGTTGTTGTGTTATCATTATCATCAAAAGCGGACATCATTTCCGAGCCTAAATCTAGAGTTAGGATGTCCTCCATAGGTTTATCGCTTGTAAAACTGATGGTTTCTTCAGGTTTTATTAGTTTGTATGGGGGTATTGGTGTGGGGCGGCGTGGAGGCGGACGGCGTTGTGGAGGGCGATTCCATGGGGGTATAGTGACTGGTCTGTAAAACCCAGGTCGTTTGCTGCTTAATGGGATCACTTGAGTGCCGTAAGGTCGTACTGGTGATGAGTTTTGTGGGGGTAAATCGAATGGGTATGGTGTCGGCATTCGTGTGGTTACTGGTGGAGGTTTTTGAACAACTGCTGGTATTGGAAGGGGTTGTGCGGGCACATCAAAGTCTGGTGGTAGTGCGGACATATCGGATATCCTTGGAGGGCCACGATTATTAATTCTTGTATTAACAGGACGTAATGGGCGTCCCATTGCAGGAGCTGTATTGGCTTGTACGTTTACGTTACCGTTGAGAAGTTTTACTAAGCCTGTTATAATGTCTTGGATCTCAGGGTTTACTTGTCGCGGTCGCTCTTGTAGCGAGGATGGGGTAGCAAAATTCACCGCCGCCGTCGCAACTTGGGGCTCCAACAGTTGCCGCGCCCGTGGAGCCCCGCGGCCTTCCCCCGACATCTCCTGCTCGGATGCGCTCAAAAAACCGTCCTCCTTAACGGTCTTCGAGGGTTGGATTAGTTTCGCCGAGCGACCCGATAGTTCCACATCGTTGCTTTCTAAGTTATCTATGCTCTTGTAGAAGGTGAGGTCGTCGTTTTTACCCCGTGTCTTAGCTATTATGGGGTCCGCTGAGCGCAGTGCACGCTCGTGGGCGATTTCACTGCGCGATGACGACACTGGCGTTGTTTTACTTTCCGGCAGGATTTCTCCGGGGCCGGATGTTATGTCCGCAGCGAGTGACTCCAGCGATGATAATTCATCTCTCGCGGAATTCGGTGATATGAACGAGTTAGAATAAATGTCTTCTACCCCTGAAATCAATTATTATAGTGGTAATTATTTTAGAGACAATGCATATATATTTCCTATAAATAATTAGTCTAAGAGTCATTTTTGGCCACCCCGCAAATTTTAATTTGGACTCTCATTCACCATAAACAGTTTAATTAGCGCTTTAACTTCAGGAAGAAGAAGATATATTTATTGTAACATACATACATACAAGATATACATACATGTACAAGAAGCCATCGACCATGGTCTTTCAGCCTAAGTCAAACATGAAGGCGCGTTATGAAAAATTGAATATAAATAACTAAACAAGATAAGCGAGTTTCTTTTTTAAAATAAAAATTTTTCTTTACATATATAAGTGTGAATTCACCTCTTAGCAATCTACATATCTAGATTTCATCATGGTAATAACCGTCAACATGCTCATGCCATCAGGATCAACCGGGTAGTACCCTATTACCAAATGGGTGTGCATTGCTAATTGACGTGGTGCCGCCAGATGGCGTTTAACTTTCCTCCTGGGGGGTTAGTTGTATAATTTTTGTAAATAACCACTCGATATATAGTATGAAATCATCATCACTAGCTGAGCTACACTGAAGAGATCTAATAAGATCGAAATCTAGATATGTAGATTTCTAAGAGGTGAATTCACACTTATATATGTAAAGAAATTTTTTTTCTTATAGTGTAGTTTTTTTCCTAGAAATTTATCGCATATTTCCACAATCATACTTGGAAAACGTGAAAACGATCTCGGTTAAACTTAGTATTTGCCCCGCAAAAAAAGTTTGTTAGTGAGAAGTATCTCTTAGGAAGCGGCGAATATTTTTGTATAAAAAATGTATTTACTATATTCTATTGTTTATAGTAATTATAACATAATTAGCAATTATAAGTTTGACTTTATGGATTTCACCCCACCTCACAACTCTTTTTATTGTTAAGAATTCCGAGAACTCATCAAGCGCGATACTAATTAAGGTGCAATTAAAACATGAAATGGCGGCGGCTTTCGCATTACATCTAACACTTTACGCTCTCTTTGGCTGCAACGCGGGCGTTCTTCGGCGCAAAAATATACGCGAAAGCTTGTTAATTTGACGGAGTAATTAAACGGAGTTCCGTTTTATTTAATGGTACACAAAATGCCAAGCGTTTATGCAAAAAGAAAGTGAATTGTTTGATTTAAAAAAAAACGTCTATCTTTATAACAAACAGCCTGCTGGTGAAGGGAGAAGCTTAAAAGAGTGTAGTCACTCGGTTAACTTAACAGAAAACCTGTATAAAACTGTGAAGAAGATGTCAAGTGCGCGAGTACGCAATACTCAAAAGGCTAAAAATGTTGCCAAATTACCAGGCAACATTTTTAGCCTGCGTACTCGCGCACTTGACATCTTCTTTAACTAGTTCATTTAGAAAATTAGCAAATAACAAATAGAGAGAACAATATAGAATATACAATATAAATCAAATTAATTAATTTTCCGAGAAAATGTCCCCTTCTTAGAATGGCATTAAAATTATGTGTGAGGTGAAAGATTTTAAAGATTTTTGAAAAATAAAATTGATGTACCCAGCTCAGTGGCCGAATGGTTAGAGGCGTCGTCCGTCTCGTACCTAGCACTCAGGCGTTCGATCCCCAGCGGGGAACGAATTTGCGCGAATCACCTTTCACAGTTTTTCAGAGGTTTTCTGTGAAGTTAAGGTAAATACCGGGTGATTAAACTCCTCTGAGCGTCTCCCTTGACCGGCGGAAAAACCTCACGGCTAATAGCCCTATAAAGATAGAAGTTTTTTTTTTAATTGATGTGATTATCACCACAAAAGAGTTATGTTTTCAAAACTAAATATTTATCTAAAAGGCGGCGACTATTTTTGCCCCAGATAGAGATTGATTTCAACAGGATGGGGCTACCGTTCGTCAAGAAAATCTTATGTTTGACTTCATATGGAAGGAAATGAAGTCACTTTAAAAAATCATAAAAAATTAATTATTGAATAATATATTTATCTAAACATGAAAGTTGAAAGATATCAAATTTCATGTTTGGATAAATATATTTATTTGTGATATTACTTGTTCATTTTATATATTTTTGACAACCCCCCAATCTCTAGTTGCAGTGAATTTGCCAATTTAGAGTCTCGTCGTCAATTTAAAAAATCATATTTTTTTTTTGAAAATAGGACTTTCAAATTTAATATTTAGCTAAACACATATATTCTTGATATAACTTGTTAATGTTATATATTTTGGACACCAAACTCGAATTGCAATACATTTTCCAATTTTAAATCTCGTAGCCAGTTTAAAAAATCATAAAAAAAACAATTTTGAAAATAGGGCTTTCAAATTTTATATTTAGATTAACACATATATTCTCGATATTATCTGTTAATTTTATATATTTTGGACAGCCCAAACTCGAATTGCAGCAAATTTTTCAATTTTGTATCTCGTGGTCAATTTAAAAAATCATAAAAAAATTAATTTTGTAAATAGTTCTTTTAAATTTCATATTTGGATAAATAAATCTATTCCTGATATTACTTGTTAATTTTATATATTTTGGACAACCCAATCTCGAGTTGCAGTAAATTTTCCAATTTTTAATCACTTAAAAATTCATAATTTGTCAGTTAAAAATTCATTAAAAAAATCAATTTAAAAAATAGGTCTTTCAAATTTCATATTTGGATAAATACATGCATTGTTGATTATACTTGTTAATTTTATATATTTTGGACAACCCAATTTCGAGTTACAGCGAATTTATCAATTTTGAATCACGTGATCGTTTTAAAAATCATAAAAAAAAACAATTTTGAATATAAGGCTTTCAAATTTTATATTTAGATAAAAACATCTATTCTTGATATTACTTGTTAATTTTATATATTTTGGACTACCCAATTTCGAGTCACAGCGAATTTATCAATTTTGAATCACGTGATCATTTTAAAAATCATAAAAAATTCAATTTTGTTGATACGGCCTTCAAATTTTATATTTGGATAAACACATATATTGTTGATATTATTTGTTAATTTCATATATTTTGGACAGCCCAAACTCGAATTGCAGCAAATTTTCCAATCTGGAATCTAGTGGCCAATTTAAAATATCATAAAAAAATTAATTTTGAAAATAGTTCTTTCAAATTTAATTTTTTGATAAACACTTCTATTCCTAATATTATTTGTTAATTTTATATATTTTGGACAACCAAATTTCGAGTTGCAGTGAATTTTCCAATTTTTAATCTCGTGGTCGCTGAAAAATCAATAAAAAAATAAATTTTAAGAATATGTCTTTCAAATTTCATATTTAGATAAACACATGTATTCTTGATAATTCTTGTTAATTTTATATATTTTGGACAACCCAATTTCGAGTTACAGCGAATTTACCAATTTTGAATTACGTGATCAGTTTAAAAATCATAAAAAACTCAATATTGAAAAGCGGGTTTTCAAATTTCATATTTAAATAAACACATCTATTCTTGATATTGCTTGTTCATTTCATATATTTTGGATAACCTAAACTCGAATTGCAGCGAATTTTCCAATTTTGAATCTTTTGGTCAATTTAAAAAATCATAAAAAAATCAATTTTGAACATAGGACTTTCAAATTTCATATTTAGATAAACACATCTATTCTTGATATAACTTGTTAATTTTATATATTTTGGACAACACAATTTCGAGTCACAGCGAATTTATCAATTTTGAATCACGTGATCACTTTAAAAATCATTAAAAGAAATCAATATTGAAAATAGGGTTTTCAAATTTCATATGTACATAAATACATCTATTTTTGATATTACTTGTTAATTTCATATATTATGGACAGCCCAAACTCGAATTGCAGCAAATTTTCCAATTTTGAATCTTGTGGTCACTTTAAAAAATCATAAAAAAATTAATTTTGAAACTAAGTCTTTCAAATTTTATATTTGGATAAACACATGTGTTCTTGATAATATTGGTTAATTTGATATATATTGGGGTACTCAATCCTGAGTTACAGCAAATTTGCCAATTTTGAATCTTGTGCTTACTTTAAAAAATCATAAAAAAATAAATGTTTGAAAATAGGTCTTTCTAATTTCAAATTTTGATAAACACATGTATTCTTGATAAAACTTGTTAATTTTATATATTTTGGACAACCCAAAATCGAATTGCAGCAAATTTGCCAATTTTGAATCTTGTGGTCAATTTAAAAAATCGTAAAAAAATCAATTTTGAAAATAGGGCTTTCAAATTTTATATTTGAAAAAACACATGTATTCTTGATAATAACTGTGAATTTTATATATTTTGGACAATCCAATCTCGATTTGCAGCGAATTTGTCAATTTTTTATCACGTGATCATTTTAAAAATCATTAAAAAAAACAATTTCGAAAATAAGTCTTTCGAATTTCATATTTAGATAAACATATCTATTCTTGATACTAAATGTTGATTGTATATATTTTGGACAACCCAAACTCGAATTGCAGAAAATTTTCCAATTTTGAATCTTGTGGTCACTTTAAAAAATCGTAAAAAAATAAATTTTGAAAATAAGTCTTTCAAATTTCATATTTGGATAAACATATCTATTCCTGATATTACATATTAATTGTATATATTTTTGACAACCCAAACTCGTATTGCAGCAAATTTGCCAATTTTGAATCTTGTGCTTACTTTAAAAAATCATAAAAAAATACATTTTCGAAAATAGGTCTTTCAAATTTCATATTTGGATAAACACATGTATTCTTGATAAGACTTGTTAATTTTATATATTTTGGACAACCCAAAATCGAATTGCAGAAAATTTTACAATTTTGAATCTTGTGGTCACTTTAAAAAATCGTAAAAAAATGAATTTTGAAAATAGAGCTTTCAAATTTTATATTTGAATAAACACATGTATTCTTGATAATAACTGTTAATTTTATATATTTTGGACAATCCAATATCGAGTTGCAGCGAATTTTTCAATTTTTGATCGCGTGGTCATTTTAAAAATCATTAAAAAAAAACAGTTTCAAAAATAAGTCTTTCAAATTTCAAATTTGGATAAACATATCTATTCTTGATACGAAATGTTAATTGTATATATTTTGGACAACCCAAACTCGAATTTGCAGCAAATTTGCCAATTATTAATCTCGTGGTCACTTTAAAAAATCAGAAAAAATCAATTTTGAAAGTAGGGCTTTCAAATTTCAGATTTGGATAAACACATCTATTCTTGATACTGCTTGTTAATTTTATGTATGTTGGACAATCCAATCTCGAGTTGCAGCGAATTTGTTATTTTTTGATCGCATGGTCACTTTAAAAATCATAATTTTTTTTTGAAAAGTCTTTCAAATTAAATATTTGGATAACCACATCTATTCTTGATACTACATATTAATTTAATATATTTTGGACAACCCAAACTCGAATTGTGGCAAATTTGCCAATTTTAAATCTCGTGGTCACTAAAAAGTTTTGTTAAATATAGTAGTGAAATTTATCAAATGTTTGGATAAACACAACTATTTTTGATATTAATTGTTAATATTATACATTTTGAACAAGTCAAACTCGAATTGTAGATTGTAGCCCTTAATTCTATAGCCAGTCAGTAGATTATTTAAATTAAATCTAGAAACAATGATGTCATTAAATTAACTGACTTCATTTTACAGGTTGGCCTGTTGTGCTGTTGAAATGACTAAGGATGCGCCGCGCGTAAATTGATCTAACGCTGCGAATTTATTAAATTTTCACGCTGAACAGTTTCATTGTTTACAGTTGTCGGACGTCGAAAACAGATTCATTAACGGTCGCAAATGAAATGGCTATACGAACGCGCGTTGCAAGCGATGGACTCTTACTAATTACACAAAGACGCGGCAGCTAATTTGGTTTTACAAACACGTAACGGACTGACTGCTGTGCGTATACGTGTCTATTGATTTATAAAATGCGATGAAGAATAATATTTGCATCTTTTTAAATGATACAATACGGTATCATATAATTTTATTCTATTTTTTTGAGGAGGGAGCTATAATCCCCAGTAATCACCAGTAGGTTTATCTGTATCAATAAAAGTACTGGTGAAGGAAATCATCAGTGCTTTTATTGATAGGGATAAAACTACTGGTGATTACGTAGAATCTGAATTTCGTATACGTTCTTCTACTCAAAATAATAATACATGAAAATATATGGGCTAAAACCAGTGTGACGCCATTTATGATTAAAGAACCTGCAGGAAAGGTTTAGTTGTAATACAAACGAACTATTTAGTGCAGCTGTCTAAAATGTCGGTGATAATCGCCAACCTCCGGAGCGGAGAAGGCCTAAGTGAAGAGCTGATACAAACCTGGGGTGCGATTTTTGACCGATCGCTATTAGCATTCGCTATAAATCGTATATAACACGTTCCATAGCGCTGAACTAATAGAATTAACTCAAAAAATAATGTCACAACATAACTACTGTCGAGCATTGGGATCATCCATGATCTTCCAGTATCTTTCACGAAACGATGAGTCACAAATTTACACCATTCGCAATTAGATCGAACAACTCTAAAATCGTTATATTCATAGCGATTGGACAGAAATCCATGCCCTGGCCTGGTAATCGCTGACGTATGGACGCTGAGACACTCTCGGAATGAAGATTATTTGTTTTAGTCTCTTGTAAGGGATAATAGTGTAATTTTTCATTCAATATCAATTATTTTCTACACTAATTTAGTCTATTTCTCTCTAGCTCGCGACTAAATGTATTCTACCAGCGGTTATTAATTAATTACCGATCCCAGCTGCAATTACTACCTGATTATCTGCTTCAGCTACGGTAATTGCCCCTCTGCGTGCATTGTGCGCCATGTAAATCGCATACCGGGGGTTGTAATTTCTTTTTCGGCTCAACAACCACATATTGTCTAATTTGATCTTAATCGATGCGACGTACTTTCCAATTTTCAAAGCACAATAGTGCAGCGGGTTATTAATTAAGCATTCCGTAATTGCCATTTGTGAAAACAGTCGCTGGTTGGGCAGCAACAACACTAGCAGAAAGGAATATTTTATTAAAAGTAAAATAATATTATTACTTTGTATTGAGGTAGTGTTTCTCAAACAAAACGTTTGAGAAACACTACCTTAATACAAAGTAATAATATTATTTTACTTTTAATAATATATGCCTTTCTGCTAGTGTTGTTGCTGCCCAACCAGCGACTGTTTTCACAAACGGCAATTACGGAAATCTTAAATAATAATTATATATAGAGGGCAATTATTGTTTTCTTTCGAAAATCGATTCATCAGACTCGAATGTCGAATGACCTCACCTAGTATTTAATAATTTAATATAATGACACAAACAAATTACCCTGATAACCCCATAAACACAAACATATATCTGACGGTTCGTACCAATGTATTATTCTTTGCAATTTGTACAGCGCCGTTGATTTGTACACTCAATAAAATAATTGACAAGTCTTTATTGGTATGCGTCGTCTGAGAATCGTGTCCCGTTACAGCAGAAGGTGCCCGTTATAGCCACGAGCACGCAAGAGCCGTACGAATTAACTTCGAGCTTATTACGTTTTATGCCACTTTTTTCTTTCTTTAAATAATAATTTTGTCCAAGTAGAAGCGATAAATTTAACCAAGCCCGGCTTTTAGAAACTAGCCCAGGGAGAAAGTAGTCTGGAGGTGGTGAACAATGCCGAATGAAAATGACATGCAAATCATAATTGCTCTAATAGTGCTCGCCCGACTGTGCCCGACACAATCACCGACTTTCTCCAAAAAAGTTTAGACGATGTGTGGAGAATACGAATCTTTAGAAATCAGAATGGTGGAACATAAATTGATATTATGTAAATTAATAATAAACGATATACAAGCTTTATATTATATTATAAGTGTGCCCTTGGTGTAAGGACCATAGGACTCGCAGATTAAATAAATAACAAAACTATATAGTGCTATCATCTCAAATTTAAATGCATGTACCAGCGGACATATTTTAAGGTGTTAAACTCACACATTTAAGTATAGTAGTTTAGGTAATGAGTAACGTTATTTTTGAATATGTTTGAAGAACGAGGGGCGATATCCTCGACTTATTTAAAATTCAAAAATAATGTAAAACCTGATTAAAACCACAATTTGAAAATATGTAATAAAAAAACTCAATTTATCATACATCTATTCATCAATTTGTACATTTATTAATGATTAATGAAAAATAAACGATTGCATCATTAAAACCTATCGATCTAATCAAGAAAATCCCAATAAATTTCCAATAACACTCTGTTTACTAAATAAACCGAATTTATTCGAATTCAACTTTCTAGTTACGCAATTGATTTCCGATTACATTAAGGTTTCGAGTGAGTCAGGTCGGGTTTTAGCCGGCGTTCCGGTTGACTAATCGCAATTTGGCAATCGACAATTATAACGTCGTCATCTTTGATCCGGCATTGCGACACTGCGAATTTCCGCCGGTGTTAGCAAGTTAATTTCGCATTGTTGCGGCCGGCATCTGCAAGTCAAGGAGCTAAACTTTTAATTGGCCTAAACCGTAAGAAAACGCGGATACGGGTTGTTAGAGATGGCAATGGTCGGTGAGCAGATGCAACAGACGTTGCTTCATTTAAAAAATCTGACCTGGACACTGGTTTTGTCGTGGCCATCAGATATTTCATTGTTTATTGAGTTTAGGATATAAATAAGTAGTTTTAAATATTCGTTATTATATAGTGACAATTGTTTCATCATTTAAGATTCGTTGAAGAAACCGAGCGTTATTGTCCTACAGAAACATAATCCAATTCTTAAATTTTGATTTGATATTTTAGATTTTATTAATAGATAGATTTATTTAAGGAAGTTGATATTGAAAAGAGGAATTGATCACTACGCAAGATCTACTGCATTCCAATGGAAATTGTATAAATCCACATAAAAGGGGAAGATTTACTACTAGCTAGATTATGTTCCACCTATTTTTCAAAATCATTATAAAGGAATTAAGAGAATACCAACAAGATTCGGAAACTGGTGTGGTGCCCACACCAGATATTTTAATTTATAACTTTTTCAGTTCCTATTCTCTTTTCTATTTTTAGTTGTTGTATAGATAGCAAATTTGCTAGATAAATATATATTATTAATAACTATTTCAAAAACTATTACTGTCTCGGCGAACATATAAATTTAATATGTCTGTTATTTATGGCATGCTTTATGAGATTTTGGTATACCATTTATATTCATAATACCGAATAACTGTATACAGCATTTTTCTGCGTAGCGAACAAGCGTTTAAATTCTTAACTAACCCCTTTTCCCGATTGAAATTCAGCCCGCCGCTCTCGGAATGAATTTTTATTTTTTAACGATTTCTGTAATGGATACAGAAGCAGCGTGCGTCGAATAGTAACTAGCCGGCAAGGGTCATGAACGTATGGTAATGAATCCCGACGAATTTCTAATAAAACCCGGTTATTGGCGTAAAACGGGCATGCCTCAAATTGCCTAAAGAACCGTATGAGTGGAAAGTTTGTCAATTGTGTACATCAGTACTTATCAAAAATAAAATATTAATGAAGTAAATTGAACTGACCTCAATGTAACATAAACTGTTTACTAAATATATCGATTACTGCACTTTTATTATTTATAAAAACATATAATTTTGGTAGACCAGCGAGTAGTTTGGCGAAAAAACTGCCTTACTGTTTATATCATTTTATATATATTTTATATATAATCATGCCGTAACATTTTTAAAACAAAGAATAAGCTGACGTGTACCGCTATTTACGAATACGAGAGTTTAATATTTCTCTTCAAACATAAAACGAAGCTTTAAAAGTAACCACAACCATCAGACAAGGACATCGAATTTGGACTTTAATTATCCAATACACACACTAAGCATGCTTGAAAGAGGACCAGTATACAGTAGTCTAATTTTTTTTAACTCATTACCAAATCACATCAAAATTATAAATAATTTTAAGCAATTCAAGTATTCAAAATTCTTATAGAATGTGAACCATATTCCCTGGAGGAACACTTTAATGAAGTTAAAAATATTATATAATCACCACCTTTTTTTTGTTGACAATATTTCAATGTATGATATATAATGTACTATTGTATTGTATATATATATTTTATGCATCTGAAATAAATTTCTATTCTATTCTATTCTATATAGAAAACTTCACGGTGAGGGTTGCTTATATTAAAATCACAAATTGTAATCGTTTATTTTTTGCAGTGAAACCTTTTATTGGCATAAACAATACAGTAAAAAGCATCCTCTATTCTCCATACAGTTTTAGAGTTATAGTTAATTCAACTGTATTTGCTAGCAGACATATTTTGAGGTGTTAAACTGACAGACTTGAGTATAGTAGTTTAGGTAATGAGTAACGTTATTTTTGAATATGTTTGAATATGTTTAATGAACGCGTCGTCCGTCTCGTACTGAGCATTGGGGAGCCCTGTCGGGGCGAATTTTCGCGAATCACCTTTCACAGTTTTCAGAGGTTTTCTGTGAAGTTAGGGTAAATACTGGGTGATTAAACTCTTCTAAGCTTCTTCCTTGACCGGCGGAAAAGTCTCACCGCTGATAGCCCTATAAAGATGGAAGTTTTTTGTTTGTTTGAAGAACGAGGGGCGATAGACTGGACTTCTTTAAAATTCAAAAGTAATGTAAAACCTGATATCCTTATATATCTAGTATCATATTTTATTTTATCAAAGAAAATGATGCTTGCTATGTGACATTTATAAATTATAAACTGCGAAATGCTACAGTTGGCCATGACAATCTTCGTTTGTATACATAATAGGAATTAAATTCGAAATCTTTGGAAAATTAAACAATTAACTTGAAATTGAAATTTCACCGCAGTACGACTATCTGAGTGAATAATCACCAGATTTTTGATATAACTCGTCAATTTTATATACTTTGGTCAATTAAATCTCTAGTTGCCGTGAATTTTCTAATTTTGAATCTTGTGGTCAATTTTAAAAATCATGAAAAAGTAAATATTTTGATAAACACATCTATTCTTAATATTACTTGTTAATTTTGTATATGTCGGACAACCCAATCTCGAGTTGCAGCGAATTTGCCAATTTTAAATCTCGTGGTCACTTTAAAAAATCATAAAAAAATCAATTTTGAAAATAGATTTTTCAAATTACATATTTTGATAAACACATCTATTCTTGATATTACTTGTTAATTTTGTATATTTCGGACAACCCAATCTCGAGTTGCAGTGAATTGGGCAATTTTGAATCTCGTGGTCACTTTAAAAAATCATAAAAAAATCAATTTTGAAAATAGTTCTTTGAAATTATATATTTTGATAAACACATCTATTCTTTATATTACTTGTTAATTTTGTATATTTCGGACAACCCAATCTCGAGTTGCAGCGTTTTTGGCAATTTTGAATCTCGTGGTCACTTTAAAAAATCATAAAAAAATTAATTTTGAAAATAGTGTTTTCAAACTATATATTTTGATAAACACATCTACTTTTGATATTACTTGTTAATTTTGTATATTTCGGACAAACCAATCTTGAGTTGCAGCGAATTGGCCAATTTTGAATCTAGTAGTCAATTTAAAAAATCATAAAAAAATCAATTTTGAAAATAGTTTTTTCAAATTATACATTTTGTTAAACACATCTATTCTTTATATTACTTGTTAATTTTGTATATTTCGGACAACCCAATCTCGAGTTGCAGCGAATTGGGCAATTTTGAATCTCGTGGTCACTTTAAAAAATCATAAAAAAATCAATTTTGAAAATAGTTCTTTGAAATTATATATTTTGATAAACACATCTATTCTTGATATTACTTATTAATTTTGTATATTTCGGATAACCCAATCTCGAGTTGCAGCGAATTTGCTAATTTTGAATCTAGTGGTCACATTAAAAAATCATAAAAAAATCAATTTTGAAAATAATTTTTTCAAATTATATATTTTGATAAACACATCTACTTTTGATATTACTTGTTAATTTTGTATATTTCGGACAAACCAATCTTGAGTTGCAGCGAATTGGCCAATTTTGAATCTAGTAGTCAATTTAAAAAATCATAAAAAAATCAATTTTGAAAATAGTTTTTTCAAATTATACATTTTGTTAAACACATCTATTCTTTATATTACTTGTTAATTTTGTATATTTCGGACAACCCAATCTCGAGTTGCAGCGAATTTGCCAATTTTGAATCTCGTGGTCACTTTAAAAAATCATAAAAAAATCAATTTTGAAAATAGTTTTTTCAAATTACATATTTTGATAAACACATCTATTCTTGATATTACTTGTTATTTTTGTATATTTCGGACAACCCAATCTCGAGTTGCAACGAATTTTCCAATTTTGAATCTCGTGGTGAATTTAAAAAATCATAAAAAAATCAATTTTGAAAATAGTTCTTTCAAATTTCACGTTTGGATAAACACATCTATTTTTGATATTACTTGTTAATTTTGTATATTTTGAACAACCCAATCTCGAGTTGTAGCGAATTGCCCCATTTTGAATCTCATGGATAATTGAAAAAATGATAAAAAAATAAATTTCGAAAATCTGTTTTTCAAATTTCATGTTTGGATAAATACATTTATTCTTGATATTACTACTTAATTTTATGTATTTTGCATAACTCACTCTCGAGTTGTAACGAATTTTTCAATTCTGAATCTTGTAGTCACTTTAAAAAATCATTAAATAAAACAATTTCGAAAATAGTTCTTTCAAATTTCATATTTGGATGAATACATCTATTCTTGATATTATGTGTTAATTTTATATATTTTGAACATCCCAATCTCTACTTGCATCGAATATCCAATTCGTGGTCATTTTATGAAATTATAAAAAAAATCTATTTTCAAATCTCATGAAAATTCGTATGGTATTACTAACGATATCCTTGAGTATTTAGATTATTAAATGTGATAAACATACAACTATTAAAGAGAAAATAAGATAGCACTTAATATAAATCATAATCATACATAAATCCTATTAGAAACTCCCCATTAAATCTCCCTCTCTCTCTATCCTAATGCAGCAATAATTAAGAACAACGACGCCGGTTATTGTTGGAAACCCTCTTGCGCGTAATTAATTTAATTAGCCGATGTTGCTAAATGTGTACCAGGTGTGACAGTTAATAATCCCGGCGTGTTTGTGTGCGAAGCGCGCCGCGCCCTGCCGACACCAGAAATTGATGATTACCTGTGACAATTTGAATCGTCAAAAGGGCAAGGAGGACCGCGCCGAGCGGTCCGCGTCTCGTGGTCATGGCTGCCATTTAGAAGAGGTCAATCACTCCACATCCTAGAGATTACCATGTCACGGTCACGCTCGCCACCACCAACAAACACTAGAGCCCTCACAGTAGTTAAAACACTTCACACACGCCCTACACAATCCTGATATCGAACGAAAAACTGGAATTTTTGTACGAAAACTTTTTGTTTTTCCCCGGTGAAATCTAGCACGCAACACAAGAACTCTTGGCGAAGACTAGCGTGGTAACGGGTCAGTCATGACGTGTACGCGTGCCGCGACTGTACTCCTCAGGTATGCACAGGTGGGGGCTTTGGGAGGTTGGTGAAGAGAGCCCACTTTTCGGGGCGATTGTACCTCTCAAGAGGTATTCCCAGCACCGGAAGACCGCCTCGGGGCACAACACGGCACGGCGTAATGCATTCGAATTACAGCATTCCTCTATCCCATCTTCCTTTCGGGCCTTGAGAGAATTAAGGCCGAATATTGTCGCACTCAATTTAGGTCACCTTAGGACAGGTTCTTGTAAACAGAAATAAGATAACTTCCGTGATGCAATGGCACTTAAAACAAATATTTTGACAGTTTAATTCATTTAATCATATTTTACTTTATCAGCTAGTTAATGAACTTTAATAAGTAGAGGTAATTGATGTTTTTATGACAGTCTTATTTGTTTAAATTACAGTTTATTAACACTAGTTAATTAACTTTATGTTCATGCAATCGGGGCTTATACAAAAAAAACAGTGATTTTGCAGAAATAGTAGTATCAAATACGTTCTTTGGCAATTAAAAAAAAATTGTGATCCTAATTATTTCCTGGACTACGATATAGAAACAATCACCTACACAACATATCCAACACTGTCTTGTATAGAATCACGAAAATAAATGCAATAAAGGCACCACAAAACATACTAGGTATAGAAATGATGGAATGAAGAGAATACTGATGTGTGTGTTTGATGTGATATAATTAATTACTTGATAAATATTGAAGGAGGATTCAAACAAATACTGTAAGGTGCCTTTATAAGGCACCTTACACGTTCAAAAATAATACTGTCAGTCCTAGTAATGTCAGTATTTGCTTCAATCCTCTTTTTATATTTATGAAGTAATAAATAAATCGGATCAACATCAGTATTCTCTTCATTCTATCATTACTATAACTTATACGATAAGTAATACTGTCAATATTTTAGAATAACGAACATTTTAAACATGTTATCGTACGGTAATACTGTCATTGTTCTAAAATATTGACAGTATTATTGATCGTGTAAGGTGCCTTATAGATGTAAGACTCGACCGCATAAGAACCAGGTTTCAACAAAACTGGACAAACTCTGTATAAAACGACAAGACAGACGTACAAAAAATAAATAGCTGACAAAAACACTGTACGAAACATATTTTGACAATGACGAACTAAAGACAGCATTACTTTAATTATTATTATTTGTATTATTGTATTTGTTTTATACTTTACACATAATACAATGTGCGGAAAGACCCATGTACGGGTCAGTAGCTAAATAAAGATTGAACAATACGATTTTTTTCTTTGGGGCTATATTAATGGTAAAGTCTACGCCCATGCTCCACTAACGATTCAGGCGCTAAGAAAAAATATCAGGGCATAATGCGGCGGCTATATTTCGCGAATCACAATTTGCGATATTTAGAATTTTTTCAATTAACAATTTCTTGACCTTGCATTTTAAGTTCTTCAATGAGCAATTTCTAATTTCTTGATGAAGTTTATTAAAACATTTTGTGCCTACATAGTCATTTTGATCAACTGATAGTCGGCTATATGGTAACCAAAATTTAAAAATTAAAAAGATAACATCAAAATTGGGGCTTTTGTGTTTTGATGTAAAAGCAATTTGAATACAATCTTCGGCGTTTAATCAATAGCAATTTCTGTTCTTCGTTTTTTATGTTCATTAGAGTGGAAAATCCTTGTTCGCCAAGGTAGATTGTTTCAATATCTTTTCTGTCTCCTTATGTGCAATTTTGAAAGGTTTTGCAGCTTTTAACATCCAAAAAGACAATAGATCTGCTATGTTCTGTTCTTATTACCCCCAATAATTTAATTTGTACTATATTTGTGGTAATTTACCCCGGTTCCCCGACTATTGATAATGAATATACGTCTTGCAAATGTATTCTTTGGAACGATATCATTGACTATCAAATAAAATAACTACATTAGATACCTTAGTCTAATGTAGTTATTTTATTTGATAGTCAATGATATCGTTCCAAAGAATAAATATGAAAGAACGTAAATTAAAGAAGTAGTTTAAACGAACGACGTATATATCTTTATATAAATACAACAAACTTTCCAATACATGTCACACGAGCAACAGCGTAACAGCGTTGATAAAAATGCACGCGAGGATGCTTTCACTTTCCCTATCTACAACGAAACAATGCCCCTTTATTATCCATTAAACATTAACTTAAAAATGCACTTCATTGTTTGATTAGTGTTGAATAGAACTGTGCAGTATGGGGTTTATATTTATAAATAATGTTTAATCGCATTCTAAAACAGAAAATAAATATTGCAGGTAAAAATAATGCCTCACAATGGTAATATTGTGATCACTTTTTGTGCAAGATTTTTAGTGTAACTCAGGACCGACTTAACAATCGTCTGTTAAAAGTGCCTTGTTGATAATAACTAAGAATTAAGTGTATTCCTTTTATATAATTAATTGTTAATATTATAACTTATATGTCAAATAAGTTGCATCCCCTTAGGGATCTTCTTGAAACAGTACATTTATGCATTTATTTAATACTTAGGGCGAGATAAAAAGATGTTAACATCGATTAGGGGCCTATTTAGTTTACTTATTAGTCCCGATATTCCATTGAGGAACGAAGGAAGATGGCTACCTGGATGGAGGTCTTTCAGTCCCTGAGCACAGAAAAATACTAGTTATGGATTTTTCGATTATATCTTGGAAACGGTGAAAATAAAGGAGCAAAAGTATATATGAAATTGAAGTAAATTTAATTCTCTACAACTTTATCTTTAACAATTTTTCGGAAAGACAGGAGCAGCGAATATTTGATAAAGTCATTATAAAAATGATTTTATTCGAAAATTACTGATTTTCGTATATAACGTTTATCTCGTAAACCGTTGAAAATTCGACAAATATGTATGTATGTATGTAATTTTATAGGAAATTTAATTAGTATTCACTTTTAGTTAGAACATATTTTTCGAGTCCACCATTTCCGAGATATAATAGAAAACCCCATAAATGGGATCTTCTCCACCCCTTCCCACCTTATGCTCACCTCCCATACTTTTAGTATGTTTACCTACTAACTACTCATAACGAAGCCCTGATATCAAAAATGCTCGCATATTTCATGCACTCTACAATATATTTATTGTCGGTACTAATTAGCGATTTCTATAAATACATACAGGAGAATATAATTCATTCACAAATTGAACTAAAACTACACCATCTATATAACCTTCTAAACTATAACGCTACCCAGTGTATTACATTGTATCTCCATAAAGAATTAATTAATTATGCGATAATCCACTCGGATGCTGGCGAGAACCAGTGTAGTGGGTTACCGCTGCCGCGCATTGTTCTCCGTCTGTGAGCCAGTGCCGTCAACCTGCAGAAAACGTGGAAAGCGTGACGTCCAGAAGGACCCCGGCAAGAGCAGCGGACGTGTTTATTATTATTATTATTATGGGGGCCAAGTGTGGGCCATCCGGGTGTTGTTGCTCAAGCCCGTCGCGAAGAGAAAGTCGCCAGCCGCGCACGCTCGTTTCGTGTTTAAATATATTCGCACGAACCCGCAAAACATGCTCTCTTTTTTTTTTCATAATTAATTACTGTATAATATCTATTACCGTACGGCAGACTGTAAATTGTAATAGAGCGGTGATTGCATATGCGGCTGCATCAATTATAGACCCCTATATGGTAGATAAGTGTATTAAATTGAAACACGAAATTGCATGGGAGGAAAATGGAACGCACTCTTAGCCTAAATATTAAATTTGTATGTCTACTGAAATTAACTTTATTATTTGTATTATCGAGATCTAATATATAATAATAATTGTTTATCGATTGCTTGTACACAATTCAAATGTTGAGTTGAGGAATATTTGCTCACTTCTTCAGAGCAACACGTTCCAGCTTCTGTAGGTTCTGTAGAACTGGGTAATAAAGATTGTTATATAAATAATTATCGAAAAAAAGAACAATGATGAGGTTCTTTTTTTCGATAATTATTTATATAACAATCTTTATTGGGCTATCGACCCTTCCCGGGTCTTTCTGCCTGTGTGTACATTTTGGTTATAAAGGTATAAAAAAGTGAAACAAATAGTATAGATAATTATTTATTTATGTACAATATTTATATAAAGAAAATTTATGATTCCAAATGGTTCCCAGTGGATGTTTCTTCGTCCCTCTGTCTTCACCTTGAGCAGTTTAGAAGTTGTTCCATCTCAGGCTACTGGTATTGAGGGATGTGGTGTGTTTTTTCATCTAACATTGTTTTACTTCCATATGTTGTTAAGTAGAAGGAATCTTGCTTTTATTTTGAAGGCGATGTAATTATGTTATGTTTGTGGGCCTTGGTTGTACTGTTTTAAGACTGTCTCATAGATGATTTATGAAATTTAAGTCAAGGCTCGCGCTGGTCATTACATAACTTCAATACAGGCTTCTTTCAGGTAGTCAAAGCAATTTTTTGACACGTACGGTCGCCCATCTTGTATACATACCATAAATTGAACATAGGGCATTAAATCATCCCCTTCCTATGGCGCTATAGCCCAAGTTGGGAATTGGCCTCCTGCAGCTTCTGCCTCTAGGACACTCTGTCTGTCGATTCTTTGCGAGGTTGTTGTTCAGGTTTCTGAACTGGTTGTTTTTTACATGGATGGGTAGTTGACCCATCCCCCCACCTCCTTTATCCGAGCTTGGGGAAGGCAGGATCACTATTAGACTACTCAGACCAGAAACAGCAGAGCATGCAATATGCCTCTGCACAACTCTAGTAAACACTAGGCAGTTTACAAAAGAACACATTAATAACTGTCTTTTTTTAATAAACTATTTTGATGAAATTTAAAAAAGATCTCACCTTAAATTTTAACCATTTCTAATCCCTCCTCCTCTTGAAACAAGAATCATTGGGAACCCTGTTGGTTCCAAGATAGGTAATCAGGATGAACCTTCCACACCTTTCCCAAGACAATAAAGTTTATGGAAAATTGTGTGTATTAATTCAAATTAGTTTTATATTATTTTTTAAATGTATACCTCGTTTTCCGAGCGCCAAAAGATCCTGAATCCCTTAATACATCCTGAATCTGACCCATAGATTTCTTTTTTCCTTTTTTTCCGTAAATTTGTGTTGCTGTATATTTTTTTAAAGTTGTATTGAGAAGAAGAATAAATAATTTATTATACGTCTTTTATATGTTAAAAGACGTAATAATAATAAATTATTTATTCTTCTTCTCAATACAACTTTAAAAATATATACAGCAACACAAATTTACAAAAAAAAGGAATCAATAAATCTCTGGGCGAGATTCAGGATCTATTAAGGGATTCAGGATCTTTTGGCGCTTGGAAAACGAGGTATACATTTAAAAAAAAACCTAATTTGAATTAATACACACAATTTTCCATAAACTTTATTGTCTTGGGTGCGGAAGGTTCAAGATATTTTGGCGCTTGAAAAACGAGATATACATTTAAAAAATAATATTGACATAGCCATTGAATATTTAAAATATTTTTTATTTTACGCATATACGTGGTAGTTTTGTAAACAACATGAAAGAATACCGAATGCATTTTTTTTAAATTAACGGAGATACGAGTAGACAAGTAGGACCCTTTTCTGAAATTCCTTGCTGATGGTGTACATAGTTTAGCTGTCAGGCATCGTTTGAAAAAAATTGAAAAAATCTTTTCTTATTTAGAAAGTTATTAGCTACGAAGTAGCATAGGATAATTAAAAAAATATTATTTTTTTATCAAAATGACAGCTGTTCGAAAAGAAAACTTTGATTTTTAACGAAATAGACTTTATCCAATACAAAAATCCTATGCTACTTCGTAAATAATTTTAAAAAGAGTATGTGTTGCAAATTTTAACAAAATCGGTTAAGTATATCTTGAGATATCGTGTACACCAGTTTGAAAAAAGTAGTTTCCAGATAAACGAAAAAGTGCCAGTCCGGCCCCCAGCTCACTTCTAATTGCTATAACTTCGGAAATACTTTGAATTTTGAAATTATTAAACATTTAAAATACTATTAAAAGTATAAAGAATTTATTTAGCCAACAAATGTTGTTGTCTTCTGAAAATCTTAGTGATGTAACCCCTTAATATAGTTGTAACCTATGCAACCAAATACATTTGTAGAGCTACTGTAATTACAAATATTTATCATATTACTTAGCCTGTAAAGATGTTGATATGTACTTACACTACATATCACATAGGTTACAGCTTTAGTAATATATCTTAGAGATAAATTATCCTCCAAATTGAGTAATTTATAATCCAAGAAATAAAATAAATATGCAATGAAATGCACATAAATATGTTTATAGACTAGACCATAGTGTAATATATTACACTATGGACTGGACTGATGTATATGCCTCATAAACATATTCATGTATAATTGGTTGTATAGGTCACTACAATATCAACATATTTTAATTATTTTTGCTTTGGGGGGAAATGCTTACGCACACCTCGTGTGGAAGCCATATCTACTAAATGCTCATTGTAGCCTTCTAAGCTAAGGAGCAACACATTTTAGTTTGTAATGGATAAACCCACCAGGTCAAGAAATAGCATATTGCAATAGCAATAAGCATTCAGTAGTGATACTCTTGAAGACGCCGAATGTCCTGGCTTAAAAACCTAAGGAACTGGTTTGGCTGTAATAACACTCAATTATTCCGAGCAGCAACCAATAAGGTTCGGATGGCTGTGCTCATAGCAAATCTCCAATAGGAGATGCACTGCAAGAAGAAGTGATACTCTCACATACATTATTTTAATGTCATAAACTTCTCAATAAAAGTAAAATTTATTTAAATAAAATATTTTATTATACTATTGATATAATACAACAACAATTTTTAATAAATAGGCCCATCATCCAAATTATCATCTTCATCCTCATACTCCTCCCCATTATCAAAATAATTATTTGCATAATCAGTGCCATCATCCATCTCCTCGTCCTCAGGATCTTCCTGAGTGTCCAACTCTGGCTCCTCTTCATCTGGCACCTCCTCTGTTTCCTGTTTGACTCGTACCCCCTGCGGTGCTTTTGATTCAAGCTCTTCCAATTTATCTAACCTATATAACACAACATATTACATTAGATAAACATAAAAAAACAATGAAAATTAATTGTATACCTTTGATTTATATCAAAATCCTTAGTGACCACCTTCTTGACAGTCCTCTTTGCAACCATTTTAGGTCTTAATTCAGCAGGGAACAGACTCCAGTCAAGTTTTTCTTTAATTGCTGGTATTTGTGCCACTAGCCTATCAATTTCATTCTCATGATTCTTTACATTTGTTCCAGGCAGCCTTAAATATGTTGCTGACAGTTGCATTTGGTCAATATAGTCTTGTCTGAGCATCAGGAGGTAGTCTAATTCTAGTGAAGGCTAGAATAATTTAGTAGTGAATTATTATTATCATTATGGGTCTGTTTCCAACAACATTCCATACATTTAGGAGTTACATAGTAATTAAGTATGGTTCTTTACATATGTAATAATAATAAAAGATTCATTTTATAAAATAAACATAAACACAATATGTAATAATAATAAAAAAAATAATTTTATAAAATAGACATAAACATAATATGTAATAATAAAAAAAAATTATTTTATAAAATAAACATACCCACAATATGTAATAATTAAAAAAAATGATTTTATAAAATAAACATAAACACAATATGTAATAAAAAAAAATAATTTTATAAAATAAACATAAACACAATATGTAATAATAATAATAAAATCAATAAATTACTTTTTACTTATGAAAAATCTTATATAAGATTTTATAAAATAAACATTAACACAATATGTAATAATAAAAAAATCATTTTATAAAATAAACATAAACACAATATGTAATAATAATAAAATCAATAAATTACTTTTTACTTATGAAAAATCTTATATAAGATTTTATAAAATAAACATAAACACAATATGTAATAATAAAAAAATCATTTTATAAAATAAACATAAATACAATGTGTAATAATAATAATAAAATCAATAAATTACTTTCTACATATGAAAAATCTTATATAAGATTTGGCTGCACAAAAAGCAATAATAAGAAACATCATAAAAAACTTCAGGGCTACAATAACCACTGGTCTAAATGGGCTATAGCCCCTGGATTATTATTAGTTATTAATTATTTGTATTCAAAATCTTTGCATGAAAAAAAATACCAATTAATCTGAATGAAATTCCTGTCTTTTAACAGGGTATCATGAATCAATTGCCAAAGGATGAAATACTTATTGCACAACAGAGAATGAATAAATTAAATTTAAAACTGTAAAAAACCTAATCCTTACTTAAAACATTGCTATTCATTCAAAACACTTAATACTCCAATTAACTACTGAATAAGGCTATAAAAACTAGGCCAAATTCAAGTTTATTGTTAAATAAGACAGAGGATCTTCAATAAAATTTGAATCTGCAACCACTGTCAGCACAAAAGTCATTCATGATCAATTTCAAAACATTGTCCTTATTTTTATAATATAAGGAAGATAAGAATCATTTTCTTATGAAGAAAGGTTCATTATATTTAGTAGCCCATGGGCACAAAATATCTTAGGAAAGCCCTGAGAAACTCCTAGATTTATGAACATTGATGAAAAAAAGCTATATACTTACAGTTAAAGGCACAGGTTTTCTATTTAGCATTGGATACAGAGGAGGTGGTTGTGTTACTGGTCCTGGCAGGACTTCAGTGCCTCCAACACCTAGTGAAGACAACTGTTCTCTGCTGAAGGATTTATTAGTGCCACCACGTCCACCCCTGCCACCCCTTCCACGACCACTCATTTTCAATTCTTCACCTCTAATTTCTTTAGTGATTCAGTTAATTTGTCTTCATCCACAGACAATTCAAGGGATTCTATATCATATATAACTTTGATAATTAATGAGCAGCTTGGGCATGTTGCAACCTCTTCACCAGCAAGCAGTTCCTCCTAAAAAAATGTTAATAGTAGTAACTACAGGATTTGTAACTGGCTATCTGCCATGTGCAATGATAAACTATGACAAATATTTACTTACTTTAGTTATTGCAAATCGATCTCCGCATGGGCATGGGTAGTAGTACGTTTCTTCCTCCTCGTCGTATTCAAAATCCTCGATTTCGATCTCGTCGTGGAATACACTCATTCCTGATTAATAATATTATGGGCACATTTATTTGTAGGTTAGAATTTTAGGGGCCATGGTTAATTTTCAGTCACGTGTAGCGGCCATCATGGATCTGTTCACGTGGTTCGTGGCAATAATTGGACAGTATAACTTCAGCTATGTACCGATAGATGGCGCGACGGGTATTAAATTTACTAATTTAAACAGGACGATTTGGGGATATATATCCTGATAAATGTTTAGAACGTTCCGATCCTATTCTATCAAAATCACATTCCAGTAATTAATTATTATTGTACAAATGACCACTAAGGGGATGATTATTAATTATAAAAAAGATTAAATATATATTAGTGGGGATCTATGCAGCTTTTCCCACTTTTGATCTTCATCCTTTTCTATCGTTCACATCCTCTTCGTTTAAGCCTCTGATCGTCCTGGGCTTCCTTATGCTTTCCTTCCACGGTTATCTCCTTCTACGCTTCCCAGGGGGTATCCACTGGAATATTTTCTTTGGCCATCGTTGCTCTTCCATACGCTTGAGATATCCATTTAGTCCTCCGTGTTGAATCCGCTCGATAAGACTTCATCTGCCTCCATGTAAGATATTATTTGGTTGTTTGGCTTGGGTGATAGCCCCAGAACGCAACAGGGGGAAGATCCCCCTAGTGTATTTCTCCCCCTCCAAAGAATGCCCGCCGGGCTTTGCCAAATATCCATCCTCATTCCCGTTTGGTTGATAGCGAAGACATAATGGAAAAGTGTGAGATGGCAACCTCGTAATGGCGATCTGAAATGCGTGTATGAAGTGGAAGTATAGGGAATATGACAATGCAAGGATGGTTCATGAAGAGTTTGCTACAGGAGTCGAATCTAATTGAATGTGAGTTGTTTGTGAGGGTAGTCAAGTTTGAAGAAAGATTTGGATGAGGAAAGGCTGCCGCAGGGGTGTGATTGAGGTGTAGGACTAGGACAGATAGAGAAAAGATACAGGAAGGATATATGAAATCGTAGGTATGTCTGAGGTGTGGGTATAGAAAAGGGTATGCCTAGGAACTGAGCACAAAGGTAGATATTGAGAATAATAAGTAAACAAATTTAAGATAAATGAAGCACACAGGCAACTTTTTCGTAGTGTTATTTATTTTGGAGTGAATAATGAAACAGAAAGACACTTACAATGATCGCAACAACAGAACAATTCATTCATATAATGGACACATCCCTAAAATCTGACTATGTATATATAGCATTGAAAAAACCGAAACCACCATTGTGTTGACTGATGTAGTAAACCGTAAACAAATATAGATGATATCACTAACACGTAATTATTTAATTAACATGATGTTTCCATTCAGCTAGGTATCGTTCAGACTTTTAAAATTTTCATATAATTTATATAATAATCTTCCCCATATACACGCTCTCAATCACAATAGTTTCTCTTTTATACACACACATGCGCACCCGTCAGCATACCCTTAAAATTAATAACATAACAAATTCACTAATATATCTCCACGTGCTACAGATAGACTTTTTATTATTTACAGCGAAACCATAAATCTAAAGTTACCCTCGAAAATTGTGGACTTTTTTTGTTGTTTTTTTTAAATGTAAAACGGCTCAAATTTGTTTGGCATCACATAGTAGTTGGGAAACCAAAACTGTTGTTTTAAACCGGAGAGATTTTTGTTTGTTTGCTATATACAATATATTTGTTATTTTAATAGACGTGCAAATATCGAGAGAATTTTTGTAAGGTGAATTCATATATGACATTCCGTACCGGAAAATCTTACACTTATTATTATATATATTTATACGAAAGAGTTTAGTTGTGAGTTCACTTCGCGTCCCGGTAATATTTGAAATTCAAATAATAACAATACAGATTTTCATTTTTATACACTTCACTTAAAATTAGGAATATATTGATCTACACGAATGCAACCGTCAGTGATGGATATATTATATATAATACACACTTTGGGTAGGTTTTGTGTTTTGTCACGAATATGTTACTTATGAATTATTTTGCTTTCTTTTCTCCTCGTACAGTTTGTTTGTGTTGTTCACTCGATGGAAATGTTATTATTCACATGTGAATTTCGCACGTTTTGTTTGGTTTGCCTGGCAGTTTTTTTTTTGTGTGTGTTGTTTGTGATGTTCGCTGCGAGCGGCTTCTATCGCATGGCCGCAGCTAGGCTCGCTGTTAGTAGCAGGAAGATTTGGCTGGCTATACACATGGCGCACGATTTTCGCATCAGTATTGCGTCCACGTTATCACCTGCAATAGGAAAATTACTTTCAACAAATCAAAGACAACTACTAAAACCAATATTACTATCTAAATCGATATTAAATATCAGTACTATGAATTATTATGGATACTAATTTATTACGGCTACGTTTTATAACAGATATTTTTTTTTAATTCCGAGCCAATTTTTTTATTTTTGACTTTCATAGAAATTGATTAAATCATAAAAAGCTGCAGAAAACAATGTAGTGCGGAGTTCAAGTCGGTTGAAATCGAGAATGGCTATAACAGCGATGTTAGACTTTAAGGTTTTTATGCCAATAAAAGGGTATACTACTTTGTTTGCATTGTCTGAAATTTTGTTAGTAATAAATAATTGTCATTTACCTTCTGAGACGAACACGTAGATGGATGCTGGCTCCGTGTTGGACGCGGAGCAGGTGTAATTTCCGGAATCGGCGTCGTTGGTGTCGCGGATCGTGAGCCGACTTTGGGTGCGAACGCCGGGCACAGTTTCCACCGAAATCCCACCTCTTGCAGTGTCGTAATTTATCATGTGATCATTATGGTACCAGAACACGTATTGGGGCGGTGTGGGGCTCTGTAACGAAAACCGATTCATCATTTAAGTTGTTTTTAACCAAAGTCCTTCGAGGACAAACCGCCTCCGGCGTCTGGGGATTATACATTCGATCACATCGATGATTGAGTTTGCTCAATGCGCTATGGGATAACCCAATTTTAGACAAATAAAGTAAATATATGTTGAAAATACGGGTATAATTCGGTATAGCCTTTAAAGTTTTTTTTTTGTATCATCATTTCGTGATTGTATTTTATTTAGTTTTCTCACTTTCTATTTTTATCTGTATTTAGTTATAAAAATACAAGTATAATTGGGTATAGCCCTTATAGTTTTTTTTGTATAATAATTTGATTGTATTTTATTTACTTTCTATTTTTGTCTGTGTTTAGTTGGCGTTATAAGCTTAAAAACTATTAGTTTGAAATGTGTTGTTTTATAACTCTCAACATTAAAAATTCAGAAAATGAAAGTGTATTTCAATATTTAACTTCTTTCGGAAGATAGTGTCCATAACTTTTTGCTTCTATCGTTTCTTACACTGTATTAATCGAAAAACTATAAAACAAAGAATGTTGAACTTGTAATACATTTTAGTAATCGTTTGTACTGCAAAATGGGAACTAATACAGTACGATGTGGAAAATGAAACAGTTTGTGTGTACATATTTACAAAGTTATGTTATTTCCGCTCATTAAAACTAGCAATAGTCATTGTTTTAAATGGTGTGTGCTCGGGGGACAAAGTGCGGGTGGGGCAGAGCACCACGCCGGCCGCTTTTTATGGGGTTATGAGGATGTGTATTGGATTCGGGGCACGTTCCGGGAAGCGCTGTTCGCGTTCCTATGACAACAGTAATTTAACACCATTATACGTGACGCCGGTCATCCAATAAAACAGACAGGGATTCTTTAATAAAATGCATTCTTGTATGAATCAGGTTCCAAACGGTGATTAAGGGAAATTGCACTTTATATGGCGCCCTATATAAAATATGATTTCGTGCAATTTACAAAGGCTTCCACCTTCTATTCTATTAGCTCACGTTTCAGGGTGATGGCAACGAATGGATCTTGTGGAATTGGCTTTCTCAGTGCACATGTTTCGTACGCGAACAGAAACGATGTTAATAAATAAAAATTTTAAACAAACATGACAAATTGATACACCATATTCACATTTATTTACACTAGAATAATAATAAATATATGTTAATTTCCATTAAAATGGCAATAATAATCCGAGCTGCATATTAATATAATACTAAAAATCTTAAAATGAGAAACTTCTATCATTAAACTTCTATCAGACCTAGAATGAAGAAGCTATCTACTTTAACATCACAGAAAAGGTCTGAAATATTGTAAAAGGTGATTCGCGAAATTTCGTCCTCAATGGGGTTTGAACTTTCGCCCCCAATGCTCATTTTGTAACGTACAGTGTCTTATCTTGATTTTCACGAATCACCTTTTACAGGTTTTCAGAGGTTTTCTGTGAAGTTAAGGTAAATACAGGGTAATTAAGTACTCCCAAACTTTTCACTTTTAATGGTGGAAACGACTTTCGACAATACAAATTATATTATGTAATTAATATTTGTATTTGTTATTTGCCTTTCAGGCTGGGATTTAGCCTATACTTTCCTTATGGCGAAACTTGTGTAATTGTTTCCAGCTTTTGGGCAAAACTACGCCATGGAATGGCATACAATTTATGCAAGTCAATAAAAACACTTCATCCTTGGTATTGAAACTTAGTTTGCAAGAATTGATGACCAAAATTTGTAGTTATAGCATGTTAAAGATTCGACTGTATAGAAGGTAGCAATCTAGTAGTTTAATCACTCCCATATATATTAAAAATCATATATCGAAAATTCAATATAACCAGGACCTATACATCCATAAGTATTATAATATTTGAAAAATTTCTGCGCAAATAAATATCTCCTTCATTTTTAATGCTGTAAAGATTGGAATATAATGAAATGTCTATAAGGATCATATTCGCAAACGTTGCGTAGAATTCTTTACACCATATGGTTGTTTTTATCATATTAAAAATTATTTTTGTACATTCCCACCTAGACTACGCAATACGTGCAACATTATTCTTTTGTATACGTATTTTTGCAACTCAATTTATGTTCAGGTAACGGTGCATATTTCTTATACTCATTTCCCCTATGTATTACATTTGCAGTAAAGTAATGTAAATGCAATAGTCTACACTTAAAGGTAAAAGACAAATAGATATTAACTCAGTTCAGTGACTTAATGGTTAAAGGCATTCGTACAGAGCATTGTCGACGAATTTTCACAGTTTTTCACAGTTTTTCAGAGATTTTATGTAAAGTTAAATAAATACCGGGTAGTTGGGTTTCTTTTACCGACACAACGGCCCTTGATAGCTCTATAAAGATAAAGGTATTTTTTTGTATCACCAAATTGAGTTTTTTTTGTAATTCAATACAGTACAAAACACTGAGACTGAGCACTGCGTTTGATCTCAGTTAGTCGAGTTGGAAACGTAATCCCAGGTACTTTACTTAATTAATTAATTAGATTGGAGGATTTTACTCTGTTTCTTATTAAATTAAAATAAACCACCCTTGAGGGCACATTTTATATGACATAGGAGCATTTGAAACCTCTCTCGTTTTGTGCCATACCATCTGCTACAACTAATGGTGAGTACCACACCACCGGCATATTTCAAGCCGACGTTTAAGCCTGTCGTGCATGATAAAACGTTATGGCACTCGGCGTGAATAAAATATTTTATCGGCCAATAAAGAGCCGAACCGATGCGCCCGTAACTCGTTCCACTCGCTATCTATATTTTAAATAAATTACGCGCTCCGCCACCGCAGCCGCCACCCCACCAGCCTCTCTTGTTTTAGCATATGCAAATACGCACGTTGCACTGCAGCGGCAGTACCTCCACATTACGTATATTTTGAACAACCCCCCGCTTTTTACGGGCACTCGCGGAAATTTATTAACAAAAGTAAAATAATACAGCGCCCGTGTGCGCGGCATCCCACTAATTTGAAATGGCCCTTCGCGTCAGCACTTTTAATTAAAGTTTTTATATTATTTGGTCACTGTCTGATGTGAGGCCGTATGTATGTGTGTACACGCGCTCCCTTTCTATTTAATTAAAATTAATTTTAGATGGAATTATAAACAAATATTATCAGGAGGTCCTCTCTTGTATTTCTGTCCAGGGGGAAAAACAAGGATATTGAATTTGAAAGCAACATTATCTTTAGAGGGAAAGTTTAACGTCATCTGGCGGAACGAACTAAAATAATAATGCGCGTTCCTTATATTGATTCCGCCAGATGGCGTTAAACTTTCCCTGTAGAGAGATTGTTGCGTTTCTTTGTCTATAATACATTCATATATAACACACTGCAATTTATTTCATAAAAATCCATTTTTTCGTTTAGGATTTGAGCATTACTTTGTATATAATTCACTAGAGATTTTGTCAATTGAGTAGAATTGAGAGAAAATTCCTTTTATTTTTATATAATACATTCATATATAACAACATACACGTTAAGATTCGTTGTTTCGTTTATGAATGGTGAGTGTACATGTTATTTTAACTTTATTTATATTATTGATTCGTAATTTCGTTAGGACGGGGAATTAGAAATTAGTTTTTCATGCTTATTTCTAATTCCCCGTCCTAACGAAATTACGAATCAATAATATAAATAAAGTTAAAATAACATGCATCTAGGACAAAGTAGGTTGTTTAATATAAACCATGTTAACAGTATTTTTAAAATAAATGATACGTTAGGTATCTACCTGTAATCTCATAAAATATAAAATTAATGAACACGTTGCCCATTAGCGTTTTAGAGCATTTGAATAACGAAATACATGCCTATCGCAAACAATGCAAAAACATATGTACATGATATATATTTACAAACAAACAATACTCAAATATGAAATAAACCCCGGAAAGTTTGTTCGCAAACCTTTTTTATTTAAATTACATTTACGTTACCCAAAACTTTCGAAAATAAAGCGATTTATCAAACGGCGTTCCATTTAAATTCAACTAAACGTTAATTAAACTCGAATCCAGCAAGAGTTCCCCGGTAAGTGCACCGGCACCTTATATTTCAAACACTCGCGTTACGTATATTAATAAATTTAATTTGTTCGAATTAATTTTACGGCAACGCGATCTCCAATGGACTGGGTAATTAGTCTGGGCGGGTGGTTCGTGCAAATTAACTGGTCGCTTGTACACTAACTGAGTAGTTGTTACTGTGTCCGTTTGACATATAATCAAGCTGTTGACCTAATATATCAAAAGGACGTACACAATACGTCATTGATGATAAACAGATTCCTACAACAAGAGTAAGCATAATGTCCACACAAAGGGATATCTACGTTTACTATTTCTAAAGGTTTTGCCTTGTATGGTATATGAGCATACATCTTGATTTCTATATAAATTAAAGTAGAAACGGTAACTAAGTCTAGTTCTATACTATTGTTAAGTACATATTTTGCTGGTAGATACCCTTTTATATACATAAAATTATTATTCAGGTGTAGTACTTTGTTATGAAATGATTGGAGAATCTCAGTGTTTAAATTCGGAGCTGTTCTTCAGAGCTGGATCCCGTAAGGTCATTTCAAGACTACACCCCCTAATCGCGAAAAATGGTGGATGCGCCGGGTAGAACGGGTGTGACTACCTCTCTACCAGGAAGGTCATTTTGAGTCCACATCCCCTAATCGCGACAAATTGGTGGATGCGTCGGGTAGAGCGGGTGTGATTGTACCCATCTACCCGGCTCATCCACCAATATGTCGCATTTAGGGGGTGTAGACTCAAAATGACCTTACGGAATCCAGCTCTGAAGAACAGCTCCCAATTTAAACATTGAGATTCTCCAATCATTTCATAACAAAGTACTACACCTGAATAATAACTAATGCATTCTGGTATGTGACAAATAAAAATTTCAAGACCTCAAGACAGGCACAGGTCTTTATTTGTCACAGTCCTACAGTAAAAAAAGAAATTCAATATCACTGTGCTACATATAATGCGAGAGTTAAAATATATTGCAAAAAACTTTTTGAGATCTTAATTTATCACAGTCCTACAGAACAAAGTACTATATTCAATACTAACTAATGCATTCTGGTATGTGACAAATAAAACTTTCAAGACATCAAAACAGACTCAGATCTTTATTTGTTCAGTCCTACAGTAAAAAAAGAAATTCAATATCACTGTGCTTCATATAATGCGAGAGTGAAAATATATTTCAACAAACTTGCAAAAAATCGAATGTGCGCCCTAGTGTACTAAGATGCTTAAAACGCTTATAATTCTCAGACTTATCTCATCAATAAATTACTATAATTAAGTCAAATCAAATAAATTGTGTAAAAAAGAGAGGATTTACAATAGGAAAGCTTCTGTATTGTTATATACATGTTTTATGAAATACTTATTGTCTATTATAATAGATTATATGTAAAACATAAATTTAAAAAATAAATTTACACATTATTTATGTAATACCACTATAATTCGAGTTCTAATAAAGCGAATGATAATGACCAAAATAGTGCAAATAACATACATTTATATATTATACCAATTTGAACCAAATGTCTCGAAACAAATATATATTGGTGATTCTTTGTAAATTGTAGCCCATAATTTTTAAACATTATTTGTGTAATTTATTCGCTGCATTAGAGCTAGACTTAAAAAATTCGATATAAAACCCGTAAAGTAGTTTGATTAAAAATATCTTGGAATCCGGGACAAATTCCGAACCTTGTTGATTACATCCCGACAAAACCATTTTCACCGTATTCGCCTCACACTTCTTCACACTTTCCCGCTGCAGAAAAGTGCACTAAACCATTGTTCATTTTGTAGCAGCGCCATGTATTAAATAAATCCCGAGTCTTTAACAAAACCGTTGCTTGTAAAGCACGCGTGACCCGTCCTTCTCCAACCCCCACTTGCTATTTTGGAATGATATATGGTAGGGTTTTTATTCATTTAAACTACGCGCCCCGCCGGTGTAATCGTGCTCGGATTGCAGATGGACACACGAGATCGCATCGGGATAAAAACGGTTTTCCTGGAGATATAGGGGCGCAATTTCTTGACCCGTCCGTATATTACAAAATATATGCAATATTGAAATAGATAATATCCCTTACGTTACATTAACTCCGTGCGCGATAAGGGCAGGAAGAGTGAGAGTAAAGGGCCGCATCTGTAAAGGGGGGGAATGTGATTTATACGCGGGCTTAATTCGACCGCGGCCTATAACAACTAACAACATTAATTTCGGTTACCCAACTACGTCCCACACATAGAGAAACTGCAAAAAGTACCTTTTCAATAACGCAGACGAGATTGATGATGCTCCCAACGTCGACGTGATGCTCTCCACTGCCAGAGCCTTGAATTGTCGCTTCCGGCACCACGATTTGTAGATTAACGAAGTGCGACACCATGCCGACATTACTAGAAACCTGCAAGAAGAAATTACACATCGTGAGATATTTATATAGAGAAATCCCTCGAGGGACGTAAAAGTTTGCCGATACAATTGCAGAGCTTACACCGGCCGAAACTTCTGAAAGCTTCCACGTGTTTGGTGTTACGTTACTTATAGAGGGTTTTTAATATTAAAGCCCCCATTGCAACCAATCACGGGTGTGTTGCAGCACGTGATTTGATTTTCGCAACAACGTGACGCGAGATCGACTCGTATGCGCGCTTGCCTTGCGGATTAAATCAATTAAATTACCAACTTATTGCGGAACAGTTTCGCATTGTTCGCGCCGTGACGTTTAGCGAATATAATAGCTTGGAAATTGGTCGGATAACTTATGCAAACTCAGTTTGAAATCTCTCAAATTCAGTCCCGGGCGTACATGTTACATGTTAATTCCCCCCCCCCCCCCCGAAAAAGTGTGCAATTTTAATTAAATATTAATTTGATTGTATGGTTGAAACGGAAGTTTGTAGCACACATTCTGTGATGCATCCAACCTGAGAGTGGCGTTACATTCGCAATTATATAACTTTGTTAATTGTAAACGCCGAAGGTTGTTTTATATGAGAGTCAAACATGTGTGGTTGAATACATGAATATTGGTTGAGTTTATGCCGTTATTATTTTATTCGAACTCGATATGTTGTAGCTTTGTTATAAAACGGTGTTATTGAATGAAAATAAAAAACGTCGAAAAAAAAGTAACTTTTGTACATTTAATAAATAAATTTTTATTTGCATTGTCCGTTTTTAGTGTAAAGTTCCCGCGGTTAATTTTACCGAGCAATACTCGTGAATGATACGATGAATTTTAATTATTCATGTGAATTTCCTTTTAGTAATGGTTTTCACCGAAAAACATGATTAGCTTACCAATGGAAACTATTTTATTTAATAAATTGAACGTATAGATTCATGGAGGTCATTACCAAACCTTTATGGGTATATTATTAGGTACTTTCGTTTAGCATGGTTTATCATTGTTAGTCGCCCCCGTGGCGTGCAGTATCGCTCAGGTCTTGCGGTCTTGCACCGCCGGTTGTAAGGGCCGAGAATTATGCTCATTGGAAGCGGCAAATAGAACAAGAAATAATAAGCCCATACCATTCCATAGTGATAAACGATAGAAAAATATTAAAACACAACTAATTGGCTTTAATATTTGCTATATGGTTTCCTAAAATCGGACCATATATAAGCAAATGAGGAGCAAATTTTTGCCAACAGTTACTTTAGCTTGGTGTTCATTTATTTTATGTCCGAATTTAGGAAGTTATATATCCAATAAAAGCTAATTTAATATATTTTCGGATTTAGAAACTCGTTGCTTGAATATTTGTTTTTTCGAAGTAGTAAAATACGACCAATTACGAAAATTTAAACTACAGTTTCAAGCTCTCTTAAGAGAAGCTTGCATATTTTTGCATCAATTCCGATTTTTTTCACCTTTTACTACCATGATAAAACAGTAGTAAAAGGTGAAAAAAATCGGAATTGATGCAAAAATATGCAAGCTTCTCTTAAAAGAGCTTGAAACTGTAGTTTAAATTTTCCTATGCTATAGAGCTATAGAAAAATATTAAAACATAACATATTATCTTCTTCTTGGTGTGCTCTCTTAAACATTGAAGACCGACAACAATTCAAACGTTTCGCGGGTTTTTGCTCTTTTAATGAATGTATGAGTGTCCAAAAATGTAAATTTAAAGTTGGAAACGATTACAAATATATTAGTTTTATATATAATAGATAAGAGAGACAAACACACAATAATTTCAAGATATAGGTCGTCGACGGAATACATAAGATAAGCGCAATGCATTCTGCAGGAATAATACATATCTGAAATCTGCGTCAAGACATCGCGTAAATAACATTTGTTACTTCTTAATGAATTCGCGAGGGTATAAGAAAACGGCGTCCTTTGTGAATATCTTAAGATTATGATAAAACGATGCAAATGTTTTGCGTTGCGATAAAATTTAAATTCTTCTTGCGAGGGGGTGGCGCTATTACTCGAGTAAGTATTCATGTATTCGCCATTCGAATTTACCGAAGGGTGCTTCGTGTAGTTTTACAATTCTAGTAGAGCTATAGTTATAATAATAATAATACGCCCGTTGAGGTATTTGGGTTTGTTGTTTCAATTTGTATTCGGATCACACAGAATTTTTATACATTATATAAAAGGCACCTTACACAGTCAATAATACTGTCAATATTTTAGAATAATAGCAGTATTACGGTACGATAATATGTTTAAAATTTTCATTATTCTAAAATATTGACAGTATTACTGATCGTGTAAGGAATAGTAATGATAGAATGAATAGAATACTGATCTTTATCTTGATAATTGATTACTTGATGAATATTGAAGGAGGATTCAAGCAAATACTGACAGTACTAGGATTGACAGTAATATTGACCATGTAAGGTGCCTTTAAGAGGTTTCGGTAGCAACAGTACTGTTTAATTAATAATAATAACAAAAAATATATTAAAAAATTCAGTCCCTGTCCCAGTTATGGCCCTTTTAGAGAATCTTGTATGATTTGTTGCACCAATACAGATGGTTGGTCACATTTTACTACTTTTTATTTTTCAAGCAAAGAGTTTTTAAATCAGAAGGTGTATCAAATTAGCTTTTATTTGAAATATAACTTCCTAAGTTCGGACATAAAATAACACCAAGCTAAAGTTACCAGTTGGCATAAATTTGCTCGTTATTTGATCATTTATGTTCCGATTTTAGAAAGCTATAAGCAAATTAAAGCCAATTAGTTGTGCTTTAATATTTTTCTATAGTTCTATAGCATATAAAGTTTTAAACTGCAGTTTCAAGCTCTTTTAAGAGAAACTCGCATATTTTTTTGCATCAATTCCGATTTTTTTCACATTTTACTACTATGATAAAACATTGGTCGCATTTTACTACTTCGAACAAAACAAATTTTCAAGCAAAGAGTTTCTAAATCCGAAAATATATTAAATTGGCTTTTATTTGATATATAACTTCCTAAATTCAGACATAAAATAAATGAACACCAAGCTAAAGTAAAAGTTGGCAAAAATATGCTCCTCATTTGCTTATTTATGGTCCGATTTTAGGAAACCATATAGCAAATTAAAACCAATTAGTTGTGTTTTAATATTTTTCTATAGTTTTATAGTATATGAAATTTTAAACTATAGTTTCAAGCTCTTTTTAGAAAAGCTCGCATATTTTTGCACCAATACCGATTGTTTTTCACCTTTTACTACTATGATAAAACAAAATAACAAATAAATTGTTTTTAAATCCGAAAGTGCACCAATATTGCTTTCATTTGATATATAACTTCCTAAAATCCTAACTAAAGTAAAAGAAAAGCTAGCTTAAGTAACAGTTGGCAAACATTTGCTCGTTATTTGCTTAATTATGGTCAGATTTTAGGAAACTATGTAGCAAATTAAAGCCAATTAGTTGTGTTTTAAAAGTTGTCTATAGTTTTTATAGTATATGAAATTTTAAAATATAGTTTCAAGCTCTTTTTAGAGAAGCTCGCATATTTTTTACACTAATACCGATTTTTTTTACCTTTTACTACTATGATAAAACATTGGTCGCATTTTACTATTTCGAAAGAAATAAATATTCAAGCAAAGAGTTTCTAAATCCGAAAATATATTAAATTAGCTTTTATTTGATATATAACTTCCTAAATTCGGACATAAAATAAATGAACACCAAGCTAAAGTAACAGTTGGCAAAAATTTGCACGTTATTTGATTATTTATAGTCCGATTTTAGGAAGCTATATCGTAAATCAAAGCCAATTAGTTTAGTTTTAATATTTTTCAATAGTTCTATAGCATATGAAATTTTAAACTATAGTTTCAAGCTCTTTTTAGAGAAGTTCGCATAGTTTTTGCATCAATACCTATTTTATTTACCTTTTACTACTATGATAAAACATTGGTCGCATTTTACTACTTCGAAAAAACAAATATTAAAGCAAAGAGTTTCTAAATCCGAAAATATATTAAATTAGCTTTTATTTGATATATAACTTCCTAAATTCGGACATAAAATAAATGAACACCAAGCTAAAGTAACAGTTGGTAAAAATTTGCTCATTATTTGCTTATCTATGGTCCGATTTTATGGAGCTATGTAGCAAATTAAAGCCAATTAGTTGTGTTTTAATATTTTTCTATAGTTTTATAGCATATGAAATTTTAAACTATAGTTTCAAGCTCTTTTTAGAGAAGCTCGCATATATTTTGCACCAATACCGATTTTTTTCACCTTTTACTACTACGATAAAACATTGGTCGCATTTTACTACTTCGAAAAAACAAATATTCAAGCAAAGAGTTGCTAAATCCGAAAATATATTAAGTTAGCTTTTATTTGATATATAACTTCCTAAATTCGGACATAAAATAAATGAACACCAAGCTAAAGTAACAGTTGGTAAACATTTGCTTGTTATTTGCTTATTTATGCTCCGATTTTATGGAGCTATGTAGCAAATGAAAGCCAATTAGTTGTGTTTTATTATTTTTCTATAGTTCTATAGCACATGAAATTGTAACTATGGTTTCAAGCTCTTTTTAGAGAAGCTCGCATATTTTTTGCATCAATACCTATTTTTTTTCACCTTTTATTACTATGATAAAACAAACTATCAAACAATGTTTTTTGAAACCCGAAAGTGCATCAATATAGCTTTAATTTGATATATAACTTCCTAAATTCCCAACTAACATAAATGAAAAACTAGCTAAAGTAACAAATGGCACAGATTTGCTCGTTATTTCATTATTTATTATCCGATTTTATGAAGTTATATAGCAAATCAAAGCCAATTAGTTGTGTTTGAATATTTTGTAAAAGTTCTATAGAATATTAAATTTTAAACTATAGTTTTAGCTCTTTTAAAAGAAGCTCGCATATTTGTTTGCACCAATACCGTTTTTTTTTTCACCTGTTACTACTATGACAAAACAAATTTCCAAAGAAATTGTTTTTAAATCTGAAAGTGCATCAATATAGCTTTCATTTGATATATAATTTCTTAAAATCCAATCTAACATAAATGAAAATCTAGCTAAAGTAACAGTTGCCACAAATTTGCTCTTTATTTGATTATTTATGGTTCGATTTTAGGAAGATATATAGCAAATTAAAGCCAATTAGTTGTTTTTTAATATTTTTTTTATATATTGGATTGTTAAGGCGTCTACTTTGTGATAATTCATTTTAAAGGATAAATAAAACGATTTTTTACTATGTTTTTTATCACACTTCAGTTACACTTTGCAACTAGTTTCGGCTAAGCTCTAGCCATTTTCGAGCTCCTCCTGAGTCATCGGAGGAGCTCGAAAATGGCTAGAGCTTAGCCGAAACTAGTTGCAAAGTGTTACTGAAGTGTGATAAAAAACATAGTAAAAAATCGTTTTTTTTTTTTTTTATAGTTTTATAGCATATGAAATTTTAAAATATAGTTTGAAGCTCTTTCAATTATTATTTCAATTCCGATTATTTTTCACCTTTTACGACTATGATAAAACAAATGATCAAACAAAGTGCTTTTAAATCCGAAAGTGTATCAAAATAGCTTGTATTTGATATATAACTTCCTAATATCTTACCTAACATAAATGAAAAGCTAGCTAAAGTAACAGATGGCACAAATTTGCTCGTTATTTCATTAATTATTGTCCGATTTTAGGAAGTTATATAGTAAATCAAAGACAATTAGATGTGTTTTAATATTTTGCTATAGTTCTATAGCATCTAAATTTCAGATGCTATAGAACTATAGCAAAATATTAAAACTAATTGTAGTTTCAAGCTCTTTTTAGAAAAGCTCGCATATTTGTTTTGCACCAATACCGATTTTTTCTCATATTTTACTTCTGTGATCCTCAAATAATTAATTATACTTTAAATGCATGATTTTAACCGCTGGCGAGAAGCTAATATCAACCACTAGGGCGCTACCAACCTGCTTGTGAAAAATCTATCAATCATATTCTTTTCTCTTATGATGTTTGTTTCATTTTATTATTTATAAAATTCAGCACCATATTTGTTTAGCAATTCTCTAGCGTCTAGCATAGATATTATATATTTTGACGAGATTTAAATGGCCTCAGGGAAGCGTAGGGATGCGAGCAATGTGATTTTATACAGGAAATAATAATATATTTATGCATCCCAGTTATACCCCAGCATATACGATACATAAACTTGTTGCGTTTTCATTTGAACAGTTTTTTTTATTTGTTTATCATTTATATGTGTGTTTTTATCAGTTTATCTTGTATCTGTCTTTAACCTGCTTGTTTAACATTCATCCAGGGTAATCAAAGAAGCTTTCATATCAATCATTATATCCGCTAGTGAAAATTCATTTAAGATTGAAGTCGAAGAAAGATTTGAAAAAGTCGTAGTCACCCCTACACTCTGGCCACAAAACATAAAAGTCTAAAAATATATTTTTTTTTGTAGAAAGGGTAAAAACAATGCCCAAGTAAATGATTTTAATGATTAAATTTGGAAAAATATGGACAAATGTGAGAAAATGTATGGAAATGTGATGTGTAAATATGTGTAATGTATGAGAAAACATGGGAAAATATGAGAAAATGTGAAAAAAATAAAAAAACGCGAAATGATGACCCAGCTCAGTGGCCGAGTGGTTAGAGGCGTCGTTCGCCTCGTACTGAGCATTAGGGAGCCTGAGTTCGATCCCCCGCGGGGAGAGAATTTTCGCGAATCACCTTTCACAGTGTTTCTGTCTTGTTAAGGTAAATACCGGGTGATTAAACTCCTCTGAGCTTCTCCCTTGACCGGCGGAAAAGCCTCACGGCTGATAGCCCTATAAAAGATAGAAGTTTTTTTTTTAAATGATGGGGGAAACGTGCTAAAAGGGAACACATTTGAAAACGTGAATTGAATCAAAATATCTTAAATTTTGATTTAATATTATTTAAGACCCGGCTCAGTGGCCGAGTGGTTAGAGGCGTCGTCCGTCTCGTACTTCGCATTGGGGAGCCTGAGTTCGATCCCCAGCGGGGAGCGAATTTTCGCGAATCACGTTTCACAGGTTTTTTTGTGAAGTTAAGGTATATATAATACTGAATGATTAAACTCCTCTGAGCTTCTCCCTTGACCGGCGGAAAAGCCTGATAGCCCTATATAGTTTTTTTATTAGTATTTAAGTTATTCGGAAAACACCATATATATATATATATATATATATATATATATATATATATATATATATATATATATATATATATATATATATATTTCAAATTTATTTATATATTTGTTATGCCAAAATATAAGTGATTTTTATAAATGATTGTTTAATAAATTAAATTAAATTATAGTCTAAAATGTTCAACCCCAGGAATATAAATAGATACTGTGTATTGTGCAACAAACATATTTCCATTGGAAAAATACATAAAATAGAATCAATTTAAAATAACGCCCTATAATATTCGTCTGGCTCCACCGGTCAACTTCAGACGAAATATTCGCAGTAAACCCTGTCTGCACATCTGTCGACCCCCACCTATATTTACTCGCGTTTACACCCACGCCATTGCCAGCGTCACGTAGAGATATCGTTTCGGATTTCGCGCCGACAATTCCCTCTCGTATTTATGTTTATAACGAAACTTTAAACGCGCAGAATGCGCGAAATTTATACACTGGCAGGGTATGCCAGGCGCCGTTACGGCTTGTTTGAATGCGTCATGCCGCAACATTCCTCCACGTGCATATATCACGATATGGTTTCCGGCGACACGGAATTTGACAATTGATATTCGTCCGACTGTAATTTTCTTTCGCGCACCATTCATTCTCATTTGTCCGACAAAAATAGTTTTTATTGGGCTGGAAAGTTTCAATAGGTAACAATAGTCACAGAAATATACTAAAATGTCTGACAGACTAAATCATTAGCTTCTGCCAGGATTGAGTATCCTGTTGGTAAAAAAAATCAGGGGGTTTCTGGGGGTTTAACCCCACCGAAATGTTATCTAAAGTAAAGTTCTTTCTCATTCATAATTGTACTGTATTACAGCTTCTTTAATTGTGAACCATGGATTTGTTTGAAGAAAACTAAATTTGAGAATTCTAGTTGCACTATTACTGCCTTTTTGAGCGGTGAAAATGATATAATATCCCAAATCAGATAAGTGACTTTAGAAAAACAGCTCTGATTAATTTTCAAAAATATATGAAATTGATCGTGATTTATTTACTAATAGTCGTTTTAATACTAAATTTTAGAATCCTTGTTGCACTATTACCACCTTTAGAATGATGATATATCTCAAATTAGCTAAGTTACTTCAGAAAAACGGTTGTAACTTGGTTATTAATTTTCAGAAATGTTTACATTAAAATACGTTATTATACAGCGAGAGACATGTTACTCGTGTCGCTTACGGTGTAAAACTCCCAAGCATCATACCCACTTAAGGGTGGCAAATATATATATATATATATATATATATATATATATATAAACCAGATGGAACAATAATAAATACAAATTATTTGTCAGCGATTCCTTAAACAGACCACCTACCTCGTTGTTCCCCCCTAGTTGGGTGTTTTTCTTTAACATTCAATAGCTACGGCAGTGTTTTAAAGTGAGGGATTTTATTTAAGTAGTCTCCCCCAAAAAAGACGACTCTGATAAACCCTGCAATGCGTAATTTATACACCACTAAAATTGTTTACATAATCACCAACTAAATTCCCCACGGCTTCCCCATACGTTTTACACCCACCATTCACGCGCCTCTCGCACACGTTAGCCGATAAAAGTTTGTTCAGCGCATTCAATTTACCGTCGTTTGTTCCGGTCGGCGAAATTTTTAATTACACCCTTTGGCGCCTCTAGTAATTGCCGCGCATTCTGCGCGTACACGGAAAAATATAAATCAGCAGACTGTTCCAAACGTGCAAAATAAATTTAAAAAATACCCCCAAAGGGACAACTCCTACGACGCGTCGCAAAGAAAATGATTGTATGTAAGCAGTAAAAACAAAAGCCACACAATAAAATAAAAGAATGTCCGTGTGGCAATAATATATATTGCGAGCTCCGAATTTATTGCACCCGCGGTGTGCGGATTTTTAGGAGCGGGGGCGCGGGATATTGATGTTGAAAATATAATATTTAAATTCACTCGGCGGTAAGGCGCTCTCGCGCCGTTTTGCCGGTGGAAATATAAAACTAATCATGCGTAAAAGCATTTTTATGCTTTCGTGCGAACATTGGTAGTATGCTGTTATGTATTTGGCGTCATACGAATACAATAATCTTGCCACAAATGTTTTATATAAAATGCTTTTATCGTCAAACGAGCCATTTGAGTCGAGATTAGTAATATTTTATCTTTCAAATGCACCAATCATTACGTTACGACATATATCTGTTATGATAGATTGTGATTTGATTTGACTGTTTGTATTTATAGTATATAAATAACATTATATATCACTACGTTTGCTATCACTATTAAAACAACACCTATTTACCAGCTTATGCAAGGCATATTGTTTATTACACATAGTAATTTCGACATGTAGCGCGCGGCACTACTGTTGAATAGGCTCAGATTAAATAGGTCCAAATATGGGGTTAACTACCATATACCATAAACTTAAGTAAGTACCATGTTAGAAGGACTATTAGTAAACAAATAGCAATGAATTTAATACATTTCTGAAAATTAATAACCAAGTTATAGCAGTTTAAGTAGCATAGCTCATTTGGGATATTACAACATTCTAACCCTTCAAAAAAGCAGTAATGGTACAACTAAGATTTTCATATTTAGTACCTTATTAGAAGGACTATTTGTAAATAAATTGCATTGAATTTGATACATTTTTGAATGTTAATAACCAAGTTACAGCTGTTTTTCTGAAGTAACTTAGTTGATTTGAGATATATCATCATTCTAACCTTCAAGAAAACAGTAATACTGCAACTAGGATTCTCAAATTTAGTACCATATGAGAAGGATTATTAGTAAGCAATTAGCAAACCATTTCGTACATTTAAAAAAGTTAATAACCAAGTTACAGCTGTTTTTCTGATGTAACTTACCTGATTTGGGATAATACATCATTTTAACCACTCAAAAAGGCAGTAATAGTACAACTAGGATTCCTCAAATTTAGTACCGTATTAGAAAGACTATTAGTAAATAAATCGCTATGAATTTCATATGTTTTTGAAAATGAATAACCAAGTTAGAGCTGTTTTTCTGAAGTAACTTAGTTGAATTGAGATATATCATCATTCTAACCCTTCAAAAGGGCAGTAATAGTGGAACTAGGATTCTCAAATTTAGTACCATATTAGAAGGACTATTAGTAAACAAACCGCTACTAATTTCATATATTTTTGAAAATTATTGACCAAGTTAGAGCTATTTTCCTAAAGTAACTTAGCTGAATTGAATATCATCATTCTAACCGTTCAAAAAGGCAGTAATAGTGAAACTAGGACCCTCAAATTTAGCACAATATTACAAGGGCTATTAATAAATAAATTGGAGTCAATTTCATATATTCCTGAATATCAATATCCAAGTTACAGCTGTTTTCCTGAAGTAACTTACCTGATTTGGAATATTACATCATTGTATCCGCTCAAAAAGGCAATAATAGTTCAACTAAGATTCTCACATTTAGTACCGTATTAGAAGAACTATTAATAAACAAATCGCAGTCAATTTTTATAAATTTTTTAATAGGAATAACCAAGTCACAGTTATTTTCCTGAAGTAACTTAGCAGATTTGAGATACATCATCATTCTAACCCATCACAAAGTCAGTAATACTGCAACTAGGATTCTCAAATTTAGTACCATATGAGAGGAACTATTAATAAGCAATCAGAAAATAATTTCATAATTTTTTAAAAATTAATAACAAAGTTACAGCTGTTTTTCTGTTGTAACTTACCTGATTTGGGATATTACATCATTTTAACCACTCAAAAAGACAGTAATAGTGCAGCTAGGGTACTCAAATTTAGCACCATATTACAAGGGCTATTAATAAATAAATTTCAGTCAATTTCATACATTTTTGAATATCAATAAGAAAGTTACAGCTGTTTTTCTGATGTAACTTAGCTGATTTGAGATATATCATCATTCTATCCCTTCAAAAAGGCAGTAATAGTACAACTAGAATTATCAAATTTAGTACCATAGTAGAAGGACTATCAGTAAATAAATCGCAAATAATTTCATACTTAAAAAAAATTAATAACTCAGTTACAGCTGTTTTTCTTATGTAAATTAGCTGATTTGTGATATATCATCAATCTAGCCCTTCAAAATGACAGTAATAGTACAACTAGGATTCTCAAATTTAGTACTATATTAGACGGGCTATTATTAAATAAATTGCAGTCAATTTCATACATTTTTGAAAATTAATAACCAAGTTACAGCTGTTTTCTTGAAGCAACTTACCTGATTTGGGATATTACTTCATTTTAACCCCTGACAAAGGCAGTAATAGTGCAACTAGGATTCTCAAATTTAATACCATATTAGAAGGACTATTAGTAAATAAATTGCAATCAATATCATCCATTTTTGAAAATTAATAACCAAGTGACAGCTGTTTTTCTGATGTAACTTACCTGATTTGAGATATATCATTATTCTACCCCTTCAAAAAGGCAGTAATAGTACAACTAGGATTCTCAAATTTAGTACTGTATTAGAAGAACTATTAATAAATAAATCGCAATCAATTTCATACTTTAACAAAATTTAATAACCAAGTTACAGCTGTTTTCCGGAAGTAACTTAGCGAATTTGCGATATATCATTATTCTAACCCTTCAAAATGACAGTAATAGTGCAACTAAGATTCTCAAATTTAGTACCATATTAGAAGGACTATTAATAAATAAATAAATTTTCAAACTGTATAAAATTACGTTCAAAACTCGTTCAAAACTTATAGTTGCGTCCCGGAACTTTTGGGAAGGCCTGTATATATACAGGAGGTTTCTCGGTGTTTCACCGGTTGATCCGATAATGACTGGTACTGTGCAAATATCTTTCAAGTGGTGTAGCTTCCTGTATTCCTCGCCTAGGATTATTTTTCATTCAATTTTAAAATATGTGGCCTACCACCTACACCAGTGCATGTTTCTTAGAGCTATTGTATCCTCCACGTGTCTTAAAGGACTTCCATGAGCTCTGTCCTAGCTAGAAGACTGCATAGCCTCGATATTGGCTCTTGTATGTGGATGGTCTTTATATTAGCATTTGATATTTTTACTCATTGAACCTCAAATCTATTTTTGGGCGTCTTCATAGTCCTCTACATACATTTAGCTTCATGCGTTTTATTAAAAAAAAACCACATTAATTATGAGACTTTTAGGACGATGGGGAATTAAAAAATCAGTGGTTAATTCCTTAGTGCTACAGAAAAAAACATACTAACGACTCTTTTAAAACCCAGAGACGATTTTCAAAAGTGACAAGTTACATACACATACACTAACACACGTCAGAAGGACCCGAAGATCAATAGCCAGTTACAAATTGTAACAGACGGCGAGAGATCTGTTAAACATAACATGCTTGATCAAACAAATCGTGTCATTCGAAATTGAAAATGATAAACGTCAGGTGAACAAATTTGAACACGATGTGAGTGTTTGCGTTTCTAAATTCTCTAAATTCGATGTAAACCATGTCCGAAGGGTACGAGCCAGACAGAAATAAAACCGCGCGACTAGTCCTGCAGGCCATCGCGAAAAATCGGCAGGAAATTGGGGCTTCAGTTAAGCAGATCCAGAGCGTCATCGAAGACCAGTTTAATGTGCCTAAGTGTGACTATAGTCCCCATTTGAGGCGTACACTTCAGAACGGCGTAGCTTTTGGAGTGATAAAACGGAATGATAATGGCAATTACGAACTTGGGAATATTATGAAATGGATGGAGCAGCTAAAGAAGCGCTTGCGTGGATTCCGACGTAATATCAAAAAGGACGGCAAAGAGCGCGCCGTGAGGCGGCATCATGAGAGAATTTCATTACGTCGACCTGGCATATGCAAGAACAAGCGGCGTAACCGAAGGTCTAGAAAGAGTAGGAGTCGTAGCAGGCGAAGTAGAAGCAGACGCCGCAGGTGTGGAAGCAAAAGACGCAGGAGTCGTCGCAGGAAAAGTAGAGGCATTTGTAGAAGTAAACGGAGGAGGAGTCGTAGCAAGCGCCGTAGGTGTAAAAGCAAAAGGAGGAGGAGTCGTAGCAAGCGCCGTAGGTGTAAAAGCAAAAGGAGTAGGAGTCGAAGAAGTCGTTGTAGGCGCAAGCGCAGCAAGTGTGGAAGCATAAGTATGATGTAAATAAAAAGAGATGCAAGACCAAGAAATGCTGCTGGAAGAAAACTACGTTCATACAGAACTCGTTTAGTATAATAATGTACATGCTTTGTAGTGAAATCCAATTAATACGTATGTTCACAATAATTATGATTAGTTTGATTAGACAGAGACAACTTTTAAATAGTCTTAGGCCATTCAATCGTAAAATGTCTCATGACAAATGCCGATTGGTAACATATTAGAAATGTTCACACAATATCTATTGTATCGTATCTCCTGCATATACATATATGTGGGAAACATCTAAGCATTGATTTTTCACCACATAAGGTGCTTTCGTTTAACCGCCTCATGGCGTGCTGTAGCGCTGCAAGTTTTGCGGCTGTGCACCTGTTGTAAGGGACGAGGTAGAATTGTGCGCATCGGAAGAGACAAATAGAACAAGACACACTATCATGCCTCTCGCCGCATAACCACCGTGTCTCAGGCGAAGAGGCTAAGACACGGTGCTGGTACATCGAGAGGCACGAGGCAAATGTCCGCGCCTCGTCACCTAAGTGGGCATTGCACCATATGTTTGTATAGAGGGGGCGTGAAAGCGTCGTGCCTCTTGCCGCGGCCTTTTCGCCTCCTATGTGTGAATTGGGCCTTACATGCCTCTCACTGATCCAACGTAACGTTGCGAACGTTTGGAGGTTGTCAGAATTCACCCCATTTATACATATATCGATTTTAATTATTCAGGTCTTTCAAATCTCTAGTAGTTTATGGGCGTGCATTGTTATCTTTATTGTTTCCACCAGATGGCATTAATCTTTCTAGAGAGAAAGTTACATCAGTATGTAGTTTATGTTTCATAATTGCGCTAATTTCAATCGCTACCGATTGCATGTTGCCATTTATTTCGAACCAAAAATGCAATTAATAGTTGCTGAATCAATAGTAATTATGCGCTCGTTACGACTGATTGTATTGCGAGTCCTGAACGGCGACTTGTTTAAGAGACACTAATTGCCAATTATTGCTAATCACGTTGAAGCACAGATTCAATTACGCAACATTGTGAGCATGTAAATATCACCGCGCGGGCTCTCAATTTGGCCATTGATATCCCGGCGCCGCCACTAAAATTCGAGTGGTCTGCAGCAAAAAGAAGCGACACACTTATTTTAATAACATCGATACAGTTTTGTGTGGCCCCCCGAAGAACGGAAGTGTGTTTGTTATGGACAACTTGACGTGTGACCCACATATCCGTTCGGCCGTCATCGCTAAGGTAACGTGCGAAATAAGCCGTCTCGCCCTCGGGGTAATTGACGATAGAAATCGCGAAAATGAGGGTGCGTTTCCGGGAGAGCGCTCCGGGGGAGCGCCAACACAAACTGGGGTGGATTAGATAAAAGTAAATGTTATGTTATGAAGGGAAAGTTAATACAAAATAAATGTGACGTTATATATTACCGAGGGATGTTTGTGGGAATATTCGGTATGAAATATCTTCAAATCACTAAAAGTACGGTAAGAAAGATAAAAACGATTTCTTGCGGATAATTGGTCGGGGTCGCTCCAAAAAAAAAACGCGCCGCGCAGTTATGTAAAACATTATAAATTGTTTATAGCAACTTAGGTCAGCATAAATGAATAAAATCAGGCTCAAATAGTTTTTAGCGTTCAAAAGTTTAAAAATATGTTTTTTCAGTAATTTTTGCTAATTTTTTTTTCTTCAAATTTTTTGAACATTTGATGCTAACAATACAGTGGTTATAAAAAACTAAGCAGGTGTCACCTAAGTTTCAATCATTTTTTAATGAATAAAAACAACCGGTGTGAACCCAGCCTCTATACCGCGCGGCGGACATGACGATTTTAGAGGCTGGGTTGATAAATAAATTATGCAACATATTTTGTTTAATTTTTTTTGGATCTTAGTTTAGAACATATCAGTGCACCAGTTGCCCGAAGGAAATTGGAAAATTTTGCTTATAAGTATTTTTTCTCGGCGACCAAGTTGAACATGTTTAATTATTATTATTTATTATTTTTGTCAGGCCACCGTCATACAATTGATTTGACAAAAATACACAATGTTTATAAGAAAATGACAATGGAAAATGAAAAGTCTCAACCTAAGCACGTTGTTCCTTCTATTTATTTTCTATTTTTAACTTTTCCGCTCCTATCGGGACATGCCGATTTTAGAGGCTGGGTCGATAAAAAAATTATGCAACATATTTTGTTAATTTTTTCTTTAGATCTTAGTTCAGAACATATCATTGCACCAGATGCCCGAAGGAAATTGGAAAATTTTCATTATAAGTATTTTTTTGGCGACCAATTCGAACATGTTTCATTATTATTATTTTTACCAGTCCACTGTTATACAATTGATTTGAAAACATTACACAATGTTTATAACAAAATGACAATGTAAAATAGAAAGTCTCAACCTGAGCACCTTGTTGCTTCTATTTATTTTCTATTTTTAACTTTTCCGCTCCTATCTGGACATGCCGATTTTAGAGGCTGGGTTGATAAAAAAATTATGCAACATATTTTGTTTAATTTTTTTTTTGATCTTAGTTCAGAACATATCAGTGCACCAGATTCCCGAAGGAAATTGGAAAATATTGATTATAACTATTTTTTTCGCGGCGACCAAGTCGAACATGTTTAATTATTATTATGTATTATTTTTATCAGGCCACCGTCATAGAATTGATTTGAAAAAATAACACAATGTTTATAACAAAATGGCAATAGAAAATGGAAAGTCTCAGGTTGAGAACCTTATTCCTTCTATTTATTTTGTATTTTTAGCTTTTCCGCTCCTGTCTGGATATGCCGATTTTGGAGGCTGGGTCGATAAAAAAGTTATTTAACATATTTTGTTTAATTTTTTTTTGGATCTTAGTTCAGAACAAATCAGTGCACCAGATGCCCAAAGGAAATTAGAAAATTTTGATTATAAGTATTTTTTTTTCGGCGACCAAGTCGAACATGTTTAATTATTATTATTTTTACCCGGCCACTGTCATACAATTGATTTGAAAAAATTAAACAATGTTTATAACAAAATGGCAATGGAAAATGGAAAGTCTCAACTTGAGCACCTTATTCCTTCTATTTATTTTCTATTTTTAACTTTTCCGCCCTTATCTCGATATGCCGATTTTGGAGGCTGAGTCCATAAAAAAATTATGCAACATATTTTATTCAATTTTTTTTTGGATCTTAGTTTAGAACATATCAGTGCACTAGATGCCCGAAGGAAATTGGAAAATTTTGATTATAAGTATTTTTTTTGACGACTAATTCGAACATGTTTCATTATTATTATTTTTACCAGCCCACTGTTATACAATTGATTTGAAAAAATTACAAAATATTTATAACAAAATGACAATGGAAAATGGAAAGTCTCAATCTGAGCACGTTGTTCCTTCTATTTATTTTCTATTTTTAACTTTTCCGCTCCTATCTGGACATGCCGATTTTGGAGGCTGGGTCGATAAAAAAATTATGCAACATATTTTGTTTAATTTTTTTTAGAACTAGGTTCAAAACATATCAGTGCAGCAGATTCCCTAAGGAAGTTTGAAAATTTTGATTATAAGTTTTTTTTTTCGCCGCCCAATTCGAAGATGTTTAATTATTATTATTTATTATTTTTATCAGGCCTCCGTCATATAATTGATTTGAAAAAATTAAAAAATGTTTACAACAAAATGCCAATAGAAAATGGAAAGTCTCAACCTGAGCACCTTGTTCCTTCTATTTATTTTCTATTTTTAACCTTTCCGCTCCTATCTGGACATGCCGATTTTGGAGGCTGGGTTGATAAAAAAATTGTGCAACTTGTTTTGTTTTTAGTTCTAGGTTCAGAACATATCAGTGCACCAGATTCCCGAAGGAAATTGGAAAATTGTATGGTAAATCCAGAGCTGAAAGGGTTAACTTAGAGTCTTACACCAATAATATAGTAGATAGGTATTCTATCAAATAAATAAATAAATTACAAACTAACAACTTTGTAGCAAAGTTCTATCAAAGGTCTATTTTCATAGTGAATTAAATCTCATTAAGCAATATCCTTTACTATAATAGGATTCAAAAGTGAAGACTGAAATGGTGTATACATTTAATTACTCTAATGTTCAATTAAATTAGACTCACTGCAGTTAATAACTGATAAGCCAATCACCACGTAACATAATCATTAGCTACTTTGGCATAAATATAGGGGGTAGTCCTACGCACGACGTGTAAAGTCCATTAACATTCCGCGCTGTCACGTCATCAATTCATACACCAGATGTCACTTTGATATAAATTACATTAGTTCCACACCACCACGCGGGAACATTATCCTTACGATATTAATTCCCGACAAACTATCACAGACAGGCGTCGTGTTTGACTTCTTCCCGTCGTCTCGTCGCCCCGTCCATTGTTAGTATAATGAAAAACGTGCTCACCTGGCATTCGTACGAACCGTTGTCCCTCTTCTGCACGTACTTAATCTGCAAGGTCCAGTCGTCCGATCCCTCCGCGTGCAGTATCTGGAACCGCTCGTCGTTCGTGTACGTGAACATGCCGGAGGAGAGGATGTGCCAGTCCCTGCGGCGCACCCAGGAAATTTGCTGGAAAAAAATAAAAATACGAAATCGATTTTATAAATATATTACCAACATAGAAATCGTTAAAGTACATTTTCGCGTGCGTGTAGTTGGGTCTCTTTTAACTTACTGAAACATATAAATGTGCCCCGGGGTAAGTCACGAAAATGAAATGAAATCCTACAATTGGTACAAAAGTACTAAATTATGGTTTGTGTGTGGAATAAATATTTCCTTATTATTTGATAAAAAAATATCATTAGGGACACGCCGATTTAGTGCAGTGCTTTACGGAAAAAATTACCTTTATTGGAATTTTCCTCACAAAAAACTACTCTTCAATATCACCAACCACAACAAAAATACATAAAAATAAAAATACAAATAGAAATGAAAGTAACACTCATTACAAATTATCATATATGTGCTTTACGAACTTTTTTCAATTCTATAACTGGCTATAGACCTTCGTGTTCTTCTGCCATGTGTATTTGTATGTGAGTATTAGGACTTGCTGCTTCAGAAAATCTTCCCCGAGTTTTCTAAAATGTCATAAATTTAAATCCCAAAAACAAATGGTACGGTTTTTGGGATAAAATTTATGACATTATAGGGAACATTTTCTGAAGTGGCAAGTCTTAATACGCACATACACATACACATGCCAGAAGAACACGAAGGTCGATAGCCAGTTATAGAATTGAAACAAGATTTTCTGAAGTAGCAAGTTCTAATACTCACATACAAATACACATGGCAGAAGGACACGAAGGTCGATAGAGAGTTATAAAATTGAAAAAAGTTCGTAAAGCACTGCACTAAATCGGCAGAATAGAAACAAATACAGTAACTACTACTGAGTAGTAGTAGGTATTAGGTGGTCCCCTCTTCATATTCCTGCCAAGGAAAACACAAGGATATTGAATTTATTTATTTTGTTAAACAACTAAATCATATGAAGCTGTGTGCATTAGCATATCGAAATAATGAATCAATAAGATAAATCAATTTAAAATTAGCAGCAAAATAGCTTTGGTTAATATAAATAGGGTTGTGTTTATTGTTGCAGTTAGAATGAAACTATTATGACTTTATTTCTTTTGAAAAAGTAGGATAGTTGCCGAAAAACTAGTTAGGTAAGGCCAAAGAAGTTTCAGGAACGCGGTAAAGGATTAAATTAAAAGGAAACTCCTTGTTAAAATTAATCTATATTTCTCCACTTCTATGGTGGCTTCTTCAGGATATCTTTCTACATTGGCAATAGTTCTATTAGTAGTTTACAATTTCGTATGAAATAAATTATTGTTTTTATTATTTATGTCCCAGATTCTAGCTCTGCGTCCCGTATAAATAATGATCCCGGAAAATGTCTTGAAAAAAAAAAATTCATCTATATTTCGCCACTTTTATGGTGGCTTCTTCAGGATTTCTTTCTACATTGGCAATAGTTCTATTAGTTGTTTCCAATTTCGTATGAAATAAATTATTGTTATTATTATTTATGTGCCAGATTCTAGCTCTGCGTCCCGTATAAATAATCATCCCGGAAAATGTCTTGAAAAAAAATTAATCTATATTTCGCCACTTCTATGGTTGCTTCTTCAGGATTTCTTTCTACATTGGCAATAGTTCTATTAGTTGTTTACAATTTCGTATGAAATAAATTATTGTTATTATTATTTATGTCCCAGATTCTAGCTCTGCGTCCCGTATAAATAATCATCCCGGAAAATGTCTTGAGATTAAATTAATTACACGAGATTAATTTAATTCCAGGAATCTTCTCATTTTGAAAACAATTTAAATGTGACTTAAATCAATTTCATTCTCACAGGCTCATATCTTACACGATCAGTATTAATGTTAATATTTTAGAATAATGACAGTATTATTTTGATAGAAAATGTTTTGAGAAGTGGAATGAAAAATGGAAATATTGAATTGACGTCTATTGTATAAAACGATTACAGCAGAAAATTTGATATTGAATTAATTTGGTATTTGCCTCTTTAAATATATTAAATGTTATTGAATATTAGTATCTGAGGTATGATTAATGTATAAAGAATAAAATAAATAAATGACTGAACGTGTAAAACATTTTTGTACATTTCAAATTTGTTGCTTACAGATTTCAATATAATAAAATAAATAACATCCATTATTCCACAAACGTTTGATGATTTAACAAATTTCATTAAATCACTGACTCCCTCATCCCATCTCATGAATATGCGAATGTAAAAACATCGCACGACTGCGTCTATTATTGTACCCAGCCGAGCACGGATGTATTTTTTTAGTGGAAACTTTCGTCGCGCGCGCGAAATTAATTCGGAACATGATCAATATTGCGGCCGTAATTGTATGCGCGAACGTGTAAACTTTGCGTGCGCTTGGTAAACATCGCAACGGAGCTAACTTGAAGAAAGAATAAAAAAAGCATAATATGAATTTTATGCGCTGTTCAAACTTTGCGGCCTATTGTTTCACTAAAACAATTTCATTTGTTGATTTGCGGCGGCGGCTGCTTTTCATCAATTAAATGAGTTTAATTAAAATCCGTTCGTTTAGAAAGTGCGTAATTAAGCGGCCTCATTGGAATCGTGATTAATTATGTGAGAGAGATTGATTGAAAATTTTATTTTTGTCGCGCGCGCTGGCAATTTAGAGTTATATGCAAAATTATTAAAATATTTATAATACAATGTTCTGAACCTAGATCTAAAAAAAATTAAACAAAATATGTTGAATAATTTTTTTTATCAACCCAGCCTTTAAAATCGGCATGTAGAGATAGGAGCGGATAAGTTAAAAATAGAAAATAAATAGAAGGAACAAGGTGCTCATGTTGAGACTTTTTACTTTCCATTGTCATTTTATTATAAATATTGTGTAATTTTTTCAAATCCATTGTATGATAGTGGGCTGATAAAAATAATAATAATGAAATATGTTCGACTTGGTCGCCGAAAAAAAAATACTTATAAGCAAAATTTTCCAATTTCCTTCGGGCATCTAGTGCACTAATACGTTCTGAACTAAGATCCAAAAAAAAATTAAACAAAGTATGTTGCATAATTTGTTTATCAACCCAGCCTCTAAAATCGGCATGTCCAGATAACAGCGGAAAAGTTAAATATAAAAAATAAATAGAAGGAACACGGTGTTCAGGTTGAGACTTCTAATTTTCCATTGTCATTTTGTTATAAACATTGAGGAATTTTTTTAAATCAATTGTGTAACAGTGGGCTGGTAAAAATAATAATTTACGTAACAACATATATTATACAACAACGCCTATAAAAATTGTTAATAAAAATATATATCCATATATTATGGTCGGGAAGACATATATAAAAGATTCCTCAAAATTTTGATTTTATTGGTCACCCCAATTGGTCAGTACATACCTGCAAACAATCCGCCGTGCGCGCGGTATAAAGGCTGGGATCTTAGAGGCTATCTTTACACGTAAAATCTAAGGTGGTACCAATAGTGGTCGGGGCCTTAGGTTGTAGACAAATTAGAGCAAATAGGTATCAAGATATCATGCATGGATACCCTCGACCAGAACAAATTACAAAAAAATGATGGATGATGGATGTGTGGTAGGTGAATTCACGAGACACAGGAGGGTAAAGTGGTCACAATAAGTTACACTATGAAGGTACATAAATTGTTCTATTCAGCTCCCTATAGAAAAAGTTTGCCCATGCCTAATGTAAAGTGTCGGTTTTCTGTCCACATTTGCAAATAAGTAAATTTCCTATTGCCAACATTAAACATAAAGAAATCTTAATGGATAGGGCTGAAATATGTGTATATTCCAATAAATCCATACGGTAATTATATTAAAAAAGCATTTATTCAACGCATATAGATATAGCAAACCCTATTACATATTAAATATTAAAACATAACATCATAAATATCAGAAAATTGAAAACCGCGATACCAGCCCACGTACACATGTAATGAAGTACTTTAAATTCATATATAGTAAATAGACGGCCGTATCATATATACGCTCCCGGTGTCGTGACATGTAAACGCAAACGCGTGTTATGTACACGTTTATTTATCCAGCATGTATATGCTGTTTAATGTGGCGTAAGCCGACCTAGGTTATTATCTCTTGTGGATTTTCGTAGTCAGTGATTAAACGGAATTATCATGCATTACCCGGCATCTTCATGATGGCGGGTTTCTGCCATGATAACGATGCGTACGCAGCGAAATCGATTGTCAAATTGCTAATGGCTCGTCGTTGGTATGCGCGCCATATAAAACTGCAACTAAATATTATGCAAACATATAATCTTAAACGCCGCGCATTACAGTTAAAGGGCGAGTCATTACACACAACCATATTAAACCGCAACATCTAATGGCACAACAAACAGGCAATCTAATCAATTCGAAAAACGGAATATGAAATATTCAGTGGGAATTAGGGATAACGGCGTTATTATTACCATCTCATTGTGTTATACGAAACGTGGGGTATTTTCTAATCCATTAGAATGCATAAATTATGATAGATATGTTTGCTCGTTTCAATAATACCTCATATACATTACGGGCAAGTGAATTGGATTGATTCATAACACAACAGTTTTTATAATGTGTTTTTATATAGGGGCGAGTTCTCACATATATTTTTATTAACTGTTTTAATCTCACTCTATATCTAACAGATTTTATTAAGAAACTAGGTGAAATGCCATAATTCGAATACATAAATATATATGTCTAATAGTTAGAAAAACTAATTTTAATTAGATAGATATTTCATTAAACATTTTCTTCATATAAAAAGATTGTAAGCACTGTAGAGTTAAGTTAATTTAGGTACAATGTATGTCTGATGTATTGTATGTAACATGTTATATTTTCTTCTTAATTTGTATGTTGTTCTGTAAATGGATGTAAATCTGTAGAGCAATAAATCTATTATTATTATTATTTGTAGTTAGTTGGCAATAGATAGCCAACTAACTACTCCAAACTAGAATAGTTTTTGGCTTTTATTTTACGAATAATTTGTATAGTAATTCTATGAGAGCCGCGAAAATCCCACAACATATATTTATTATGAAATAGTAATAGCAGGGTGGTAATAGTTACTGTATTTATTACAATTTGTAACTGTCTATCGACCTCCCTTTATCAAATACATTCACCCGATATTTTTTTTTCGTGCTCAGCCCGTATAATCCCATTTAAAATTTTCGAATGATTAATGAGTGCTGTGTGTGTACCTACGTACTGCGTTTGATTTTACAGCCTAATATGCGTGAATAATTTAAATTAACTTTTTGATCTTTTTATGTGCGCAGAGGGGCGCCGTAAAAATCGAGACAGCCTTTGCGGCCTACGGATCGGATACAAGGCCCTGCGCAATGTTGATAAAAACCCAATTTATTATGCATGCCGACACCGAAAATCGAGCTGCTGAGATTTAATCCTGTAGACAGGTTTTATGTTTAACGCTCAAAAAAAAATGTATATAACGATGGTAAAAATTAATTCTTTTTAGAATTCAGTTTTTGCTTCGTTAGGTTTTTGTGTGCATTAAACAACGTGAGGCATGTTTAGAGAATTAAAGTTTACAAGAGCGAGGTTCGGGAATTTGAGCTTAATTTACGTTTTCTTTTTGCTACAGATTTTTATGTTCTTACATCTAGCAACAATTAAATGAGCCGAGGTATAAATGTAGATATTTTAGTAGCAATATACATATTGAGAATTAGTTTTAAGGACAGAGTAAGTAACGAGGAAATATGTAAAACTATTTCCTCGTTACTTACTCTGTCCTTAAACCTAATTCTCAACATGTATATTGCTACTAAAATATCTACATGGAAATATGTAAAACTATTTCCTCGTTACTTACTATGTCCTTAAACCTAATTCTCAACATGTATATTGCTACTAAAATATCTACATTTATACCTGTGAGAATGAAAGTGGTGTAAAGGTCGTTTTAGACAAGACAATTTCTTGTACTATAACTTTGTTTGTAGTTTTCAAATTTTTATAAAATTACTCTGTATATTTTCTCAAATAGTCAGTTTAAGTCCTTACGAAGTTTGAAATATTTATCTCAACGATTCGTGGTCTTTTTCGGTTGTTGATGCTATAATTCTGTTTGTAGTTTTAATTTTTTTAATTAAATTACTCCGAATAAATCTGAAAATAGTCATATATAGACCCTACAAAGTATGAAATATGTATCTCAACTATTCGTAGTCTTTTTGGGCCATTAAACACATACATTACATATTTTATATTTATAATATATTCGGTTGAGTTGGCATAAATGATAATTATTTTAACCCATTTACAAGTTAATTGAATACATAGTTGTCGCCTGTCCCATTGTTTGCCGTGCGAATCGCCACGCACAGCAGCCGCTCCCCCTAGTATTGATTTCAGCCAGCCTTACTTCCCTGGCCCCGCTTAAAATGTTTCTCTTTTTATAATGTCGTGGGGGCTATGTTGTGAAAGGTCGTGACCGGCGCAGCCCGATATATCACTGCAATTTACTGGATTAATTGAAATTTAAATTATCGACTCCGCAAACAGAGCTGTTTGATGGCGGGGGGCGCGCGCAGATTTTTCCCCGTTCGGAATTAATTACGCGGGGGTTCTGATTTTATGTCGGTGGGGTTTATATGACGTATGCATTATGTATGCCGAGGGCAGGCTAAATTGAATCCCGCGCGTCGCTTCCTTCCGCCTGCTTTTCGATATCAGACGCCACGGAAACCAGAGATTAGGTGTGTCCGTATATAACCGACGGCGGCGGCCTGCCGACGCCGCAATAACGGAAGAGAAAAAGGGTACGCGGCGCGATGGGAAAATATGAGCAAGGGGGGGCTTAAAGGACGTTCCGGGTCAACCCGGATGCGACACGATGTAGTTCTGGGTATTACAATTATGTCTGATAAAATAGTACGAGCTGAACGGGTTCATGATTTATTTGAAACAATTTTAGAGACAAGTTTATTTATTTGTTCCTTACTACTGTAGATAATTATTTTGTGATACAATTGAACTGACTCATAATAAACTCGCAAACTAATAAATTAACTAAACGAACACGAATACAAACTTGAGTTTAAGTAAGTGATGGGTACTATCGAATGAATTATAGTATATAGTCTTCAAATTATCGATAAAAATATACTAAAAACTATCGGTCACAATCGAGTAGAAATATGGTGAAGGAGCCGGGATTATAAATATATCTTTATTCGAAAATAAGTACGGCTCGCGACGTCATAGGTCTATATACCATATACTATAATAATTTGTTACTTTATTTACAATAACGGAAAAATATCTTTATGCACCCGTCCCAGTTTGGAAAAAAAAATGTTTGTGAGGCTCAGCTGTTTTTTCGACGGGTGGGCGATCAGAGGAGTTTAACCACCCGGTCTTTACCTTAACTTTACAGAAAACCGTTATGAAATACTGTGAAAGGTAATTCACGATAATTAGTCCACAATGGGATTTGAACTCGCGCTCCACAATATTCAGTAGGAGATGGACAAATTTGATATTAGTCAAGGGATAAAAAGTACCATAACTCTGTTTCTAGTTCTCAAAATTTTATTAAATTACGCTGAATATATTTACAAATAGTCATACTTAGACCCTTCAATGTATGAAATGTGTATCTCAACAATTCATAGTCTTTTAGGGTTGTTAAACTCAAAAATTACAAATATCACATTAGTCAGGGGATAAATGTACTATAACTTTGTTTATAGTTTTCAAATTTTTATAAAATTACTCTGTATATATTCTCAAATATATTCTCAGATTAAGTCATTATGAAGTTTGAAATATTTATCTCAACTATTCGTGGTCTTTTTAGGTTGTTAAACTCAAAAATTACGCACGTGTCATTACATTAGACAAAAAATACTATAATTCTGTTTCTAGGTGTCATTTTTTTTTAATTACTCCAAATAAATCTAAAAATTGTCATATATATACCCTACAAAGTATGAAATATCAATCTCAACTATTCAGAGTTTTATTGGGATTTAAACTCATAAATTACAAATTTGATATTAATAGCGGGATAAAAACTACCATAACTCGATTTGTAATTTTCAAAATTTTACAAAATTACATTAAATGTATTTATCATACTTAACTTCTACAAAGTATAAAATGTGTATCTTAACTATTCGTATTATTTGTGTATTGTTAAACTAAAAAATTACTAAATTATTAATATGATATTAGTTGAGGGACAAAAAGTACCATATTTCCGTTTCTAGCTTTTAAAATTTGATAAAGATTCTATCAATGTATACAACAATAATAACATTTAGACCTTGCAAAGTATGAAATATGTATCTAAGCCATTCGTAGTTTTTTTGGGTTGTTAAACTCAAATATTACAAATCTGACATTACTCAAGGGATAAAACCTAATATAACTCTGTTTGTAGTTTTCAAAATTTTATAACATTTCTTTGAATATATCTACAAAGAGTCATATTGTCATTTTTTTAATTACTTCGAATAAATCTAAAAATTGTCATATATAGACCTTACAAAGTATGAAATATGTATCTTAACTGTTTGTAGTCTATTTGGGTGTTAAACTCAACAATACAAATCCAGGGGATAAAATGTACTATAACTATGATTGTAGTTTTCAAAATATTCTAAAATTACTCTGAATATATTCACAAATATTCATATTAAGTCATTACAAATTTTGAAATATTTATCTCAACGATTTGTAGTCTTTTGGGGTTGTTAAACTCAAAAATTACAAATGTGTTATTAGTTTAGAGACAAATAATACTTTAACTATGTTTTTAGTTAGAAATTTTTTATTAAGTTACTTTGAATATATCCGCAAATAATCATTTTTATACTTTACACAGTATGAGATATGTACCTCAAATATTCGAAGTCTTTTTGGGGTGTTAAACTTAAAAATTACAAATTTGACATTTGTTAGGGTACAAAAAGTACCATAACTCTGTTTTTAAGATTCAAAATTTTATAGAATTATTAGGAATATATCCACAAATAGTCACAAATAGATTCTACAAAGTATAAAATATATATCTTAACTATTGGTAGCATTTTGGGTTGTTAAACTCAAAAATTATAATTCTGACATTGGTCTGGGGATAAAATCGACCATAACTCATGTTTTTATATTTTCAATTTTTTTTTAAATACGTTGAATATATTTATAAATATATCCGCAAATAGTCACAATTAGATTCTACAAAGTATAAAATAAATATCTCAACTATTGATAGTATTTTGGATTGTTAAACTAAAAAATTATAATTCTGACATTGGTCTGGGAATAAAAACCACCATAACTCTATTTTTTATTTTCAAAATTTTACAAAAATACGTTGCATATATTTATAAATAATTATACTTAGCCCCTACAAAGTATGAAATGTGTATCTCAACTATTCGTAGTTTTTTAGGTTGATAAGCTCAAAAATTACAAATTTGATATTAATCACGGGATCAAAAGTACTATAACCCTGTTTGTAATTTTCAAACGTTTATAAAATTACGTTGAATATATTTACAAATAGTCATACTTAGCTCATACGAAGTATGAATTGTGTATCTCAACTATTCGTAGTCTTTTTGGTTAGTTCAAGTCAAGAATTAGAAACATGACATCAGTTCGAGAACAAGATCTATAACTCTATTTTTAATATTCAAAATTTTATTAAATTACTCTGAATATATCCGCAGATAGTTATGTTTAGACCCTACAAAGTATGGCATATCTATGACAATTTTTAGTAGTCTTTTTTGGTTGTTAAACTCAAAAATTACGAATTTAACATTTTTCAGGGGTAAAAAGTACCATAAATCTGTTCGTAATTTTCAAAAGTTTATAAAATTACGTTGTATATATTTACAAATAATTATGCTTAGCTCTTACAAAGTATGTAATGTGTATCTCAACTATTTGTAGTCTTTTTTCAACTATTGACAGTATTTTCGATTGTTAAACTCAAAAATTATAATTCTGACATTGGTCTGGGAATAAAAACCACCATAACTCTATTTTTATTTTCAAAATTTTATAAAAATACGTTGAATATATTTACAAATAGTCATACTTAGCTCATACGAAGTATGAATTGTGTATTTCAACTATTCGTAGTCTTTTTAGTTAGTTCAAGTCAAAAATTACAAATATAACATTAGTTCGACACAGGATGTACTATAACTCTATTTTTAATATTCAAAATTTTATTAAATTATTCTAAATATATCCACAGATAGTTATGTTTAGATCCTACAAAGTATAAAATATGTATAACATTTTTTAGTAGTCTCTTTGGGTTGTTAAACTTAACAAATACAAACACTACATTAGTCAAGGGATAAAAAATATCATAACTCTGTTTATAATTTTTAAAATTTCATTAAATTACATTATATTTATTTATAAATAGTCATACTTAGCGCCTACAAAGTATGGTATGTCTATCTCTAGTATTCGTAGTTTTTTCGGGTAGTTCAACTCAAAAATTACAAATATGACATTAGTGTTCCAGAACAAAATGTACTATAACTCTATTTGTAATTTTCAAAATTTTACTAAATTACTCTGAGTATATTCCCAGATAGTTATGTTTAGACCCTAAAAAGTATGGAATATCTATGACAATTTTTAGTAGTCTTTTTTGGTTGTTAAACTCAAAAATTACGAAAATAACTCTGTTTATAATTTTTAAAATTTCATAAAATTACATTGTATATATTTATAAATAGTCATAATTAGCACCTACAAAGTATGGAATGCCTATCTCAACTATTCGTAGCTTTTTATGGGTAGTTCAATTCAAAAATTACAAATATTACATTAGTTCCAGTACAAAATGTACTATAACTCTATTTGTAATTTTCAAAATTTTACTAAATTACTCTGAGTATATTCCCAGATAGTTATGTTTAGACCCTACAAAGTATGGCATATCTATGACAATCTTTAGTAGTCTTTTTTGGTTGTTAAACTCAAAAATTACGAATTTAACATTTGTCAAGGGGTAAAAAGTACCATTATATGTACGACAATTGTATGTATGACAATTGTTAGTAGTCTTTTTGGGTTGTTAAACTCAAAAATTATAAATTCTACATTAGTCAAGGGATAAAAGTACTATAACTCTGTTTGTAGTTTTCAAAATTTTATAAAATTACTCTGACTATATCCAAAAATCGTCATATTTAGACTTAACTCAGTATGAAATATGTATCTCAACTAATCGTAGTCTTCTTGGATAGTTCAACTCAAAAATTACAAATATCACATTAGTTCGAGAACAAAACGAACTATAACTTTATTTGTAATATTCAAAATTTGATTAAATTACTCTGAATATATCCACAAATAGTTATGTTTAGACCCTACAAAGTATGGAATACGTATAACAATTGTTAGTAGTCTTTTTGACGTGATAAACTCAAAAATTACGAATCTAACATTTGTCAGGGGGTAAAAAGTATCATAACTCTGTTTCTAGTTTTCAAAATTTTATAAAACTACGTTGAATATATTTATAAATAGTCATACTTGTATGTAATCTGTATCTTAAGTATTCGTAGTTTTTTGGGGTTGTTAAACTCAAAAATTACAAATATAATATTCAAGGGATAAAAAGTACCATTAGTAATTTACAAAATTTTATAAAATTACGTTGTATATATTTACAAATAATCATACTTAGCCCTTACAAAGTATAGTATCTGTATCTCAACTATCCGTAGTTTTTTTAGGTAGTTCAACTAAAAAATTACAAATATGACATTAGTTCGAGAACAAAACGAACTATAACTCTATTTGTAATTTTCAAAATTTTACTAAATTAGTCTGAACATATCCACAGATAGTTATGTTTAGACCCTACAAAGTAAGGAATATGGATGACAATTGTTAGTAGTCTTTTTGGGTTGTTAAACTCAAAAATTACGAATCTAACATCTGTCAGGGGGTAAAAAGTACCATAGCTTTGTTTCTAGTTTTCAAAATTTTATAAAACTACGTTGAATATATTTATAAATAGGCATACTTAGCCAATACATAGTATGTAATGTGTATCTTAACTATTCGTAGTTTATAGGGGTTGTTAAAGTAAAAAATTACAAATTTGATATTAGTCAAGAAATAAAATGTACCATAACCTTGTTTGTACTTGTAATTTTATAAAACTACGTTGAATATATTTATAAATAGTCATACTTAGCCAATACATAGTATGTAATGTGTATCTTAACTATTCGTAGTTTTTTGGGGATGTTAAATTCAAAAATTACAAATTTGATATTCAAGGGATAAAAAGTACCATAACCCTGTTTGTAATTTACAACATTTTCTAAAATTACGTCGCATATATTTACAAATAATCATACTTAGCCCCTACAGAGTATGAAATGTGTATCTCCACTATTCGTAGCCTTTTGGGTAGTAAACCTCAAAAATTACAAATCTTACAATAGTCAGGGGATAAAAAGTACTATAACTCTGTTTGCAGTATTGAAAATTTTATAAAATTACTCTGACTATATCCACAAATAGTCATATTTAGACTTTACCGTTGATTGACGTATATAAATACTTCAATCAACGACTTTACACAGTATGACATATGTATCTCAACTATAAGAAGTCTTTTTGGGAGGTAAAACTCAAAAATTACAAATTTGACATTAGTTAAGGTACAAAAAGGAGCACATCTCTGTTATTAGTATACAAAATTCTATTAAATTATTTTGAATATATCCACAAAAGTAATAATTAGACCCTGTAAAGTATAAAATATATATTTCAACTATTCGTATTCGTATTTTGGGTTATTAAACTAAAAAAATACAAGAAAAAGTATACAAATGGTCACACGGTCTTGGCTGAGCTAATTGATTCATCATATGCCATCGGACGACGGGAATTTCACCAAGTATTAATAGTGTAAAATATACCACTATATGTGTATAATCAAGGTGTTCGTGAAATCCGAGCAATTGAAATTATTTTATAATCAAACATCTAATAATAAACAAGAGTACGTGCAGATTTAACACTGTACATCATAATGCGCGTTGAAAATAGACCCTGATAACAGTAACATCTAATACCCTGAAGTATGGGATTGGCATTATTAAACAACATATCAAAATGATTTGCGTTTGCACAGAATCCCAAACTAAACTCCCGCATGTGAATATGAAATGTACACTGCAGACTTATTGATTTACGTAGATACAAGCGCCCAGAACTCATGTGTTATTGAAGGCCTCGGATTATGCTTCTGGTGATATTTACAGGTTTTAATATCCGCCTACATGCAAACAAAACCGTGCATCCAGCGCAATTACTCAAACCCCGCACCAACGGATTTGTATGTGACACATTTTTCCCGCTGCACGCGTTTAATTAGAACGAATTAATGGGCATACCTCCGCCCCAGCCAGGGTCCTGTCGTTGGTGCTCCTCACGTGACAGTGCAGGTATGCGGTCGCCCCCAATTGCACCGTAACATTCGTTACGGTGTTGTTGTTGTCGCCGACGGAATTCTCCGCCCTGGCATAGTCGTCGAAGTTGGGATACCAGAGCTGGCGACGCCACTCGGAGTACTTTTGGGGATCCCTCCTCCCTGCAAAACGAAAATACAGGCATTAATTCGTGGACAATAGGCGATTTAAAATCAAAATTATTCGGGTTGTAAGAGGATGATTTTATGTTGCGAGACTGTTTAAGCCTGTGCAAACTTCAAGGGTTCGCAGTGGAAGGATTCCAGGCAGTCGTTATGCGAAACAGTAGACAAAAAGGTGTACACAGCTCGAAAACAAGTTGCCACGAGCTATATTTCTCTCAAGAAGTTTCAAATATTCACGTTAAATAGCCGTGCACCGTCAAGGGGTAGAATATGCTCGAGACGTGCTCAACGTGCAGTTTTAAAGGGTAATGCTGTAGGAACAGTGGTATGGTTTATATCGTGGGGTATTATTCAATTTTTCATAGCAGTATTTATTTTCATGATCTCTACTACTTTAACAAAATATTTTCTACGTAACAATTCACCGAACATTAATGTTTAAGGACATCGTAATTAAAAACCATCCTAGTACACATAAAAATATATAAACAGTTTGTTTATTTACATAATAAACTATGTAAATAACTGTTTATATTTTTTTATGTGTACTAGGATGGTTTTTAATTACGTTGTCCTTAAACATTAATGTTCGGTGCACTGTGTATATTTATTACGGTCACACACTGCATGTGGAAGACTGTAAGTCTAATTCACAAACATTCACAAATATTTTTACTGTTTAATGAGCAGACCGATGTTCATTAAACAGTAAAAAGCACCGTACATTGCCATTAATTCTCGCTAAGCCATAAAGGGCTTAGCGTGAATTTTGCTATTTTTATTGACTTATCAGCGTGCATGTGAAATCGGTACAATGATTCAGCCCGATATCTGGCAGTCGGTCTCCCGACATCTGGGCGACGAAATATGAATTTGAGTGAATTTTCAACGAAAACTAGGACTAGTGGTCGAGAAACTTATAGCATAAAATATGTTTCGTTCTTGTACGCAATTTTCCTGTCTTTCACGGTTCAAGTATCAAATGGAATTTAAGTTTCTCGACTACTAGTCCCAGTTTTTGTTCAAGTTACACTCATATTTGGGGACAACTGTTGATCAAATTTGGTTAACGCATAAATATATGTATTTCGAAGAAATTTGGTAATATTCATAGAATTCGCTTTAAATAACTCGAGTTATGGCGGTATTTCACAAATAATGTAAATGTAAATTCTAATAATTCTTACTGTTCAAAATTAGTTAGTATATAAATGTATGTGTTTTGAACTATTTTGGCTATTTTCATCACATTCACCTTATTATAACTCGAGTTATGGTGGCATTATTGTTCTCATTTCTCGAATAATTTTAGTAGTAGTGGCTGTAGTAGTAATAAATTTAGTTTAGAACGTATTACTTTTTTTTCTATATTAGTATAATTTATGTTTATTAGGACATAAATACAAATAAAACGTTTGTTATTATTAATACTGTATTTATTAATAATAATCAGGTCACAAAATTCATTGTAATATAAGTGCCATATTTATATTAGCAATTTTCTTACATGTATTTAATTCGGATAAATTTAGTTATGTATTATTAACATAACAAATAATTTTATCTCTCAGCTTTTATTCCTCTAATTAAATTGCCTCTCTTTTACAGTACGTGTAGCGTAAAAGAGAGGAAATGAACATACACAAAAATGATCAAGCTGATAATATCATTACATCAAAATATTTTGTGAATTAATTTCCCCCCATTTGTGCACCTCCCTTTAATTGCGCCGCTCGGCACGAGGCGGCAGGATGTTTGAATTAAATAACCGTTTTGTAAATAAAATTCGATTATACGAGAAACTTTTTTAATTCGGAAAATTTGCTAATTCATAATGAGGTTTCGTTAACGCTCTCTCCCCATTTAGTTAAATTCAATATTGGAGTGAATCGGCGAAGTGCTCTCAGGGGATTAATAAATTGATGACTAGTCTCTTTCGATTGGAACGAAATACTAAGTAGCAAAAATATTGAATTTCTTTCTATACAACAGTTTTTGATGTATAAAATAATATATAAACAGATATTAGCTTGAAGTATATTTAGATATTCAGAAACTAGGAACTATATGCTCTTTGTGCAAAACTGAATATATTATAAGACTCTATACTCATGAATCATATCGTGTCATCGATTAAACAGAACAAGACTTGCATCTGAGCACATAAAACTCTCGCACTGTTGAGACCTTTTACTCTACTCGTCTTTAATGTTATACACTTACACCTTTAACGTGTTGTATAAAATCTAACTTTTTAATATAGAAACATATTTCAAATAAACTAGTGTGTGTGTGTGTGAGTGCGGATTGTTTTAGACAATTACAAACCACCCATGTTTATTTTATTATGAGAGCCACAAAGTAATTTCGGCAATTTTATTCTGTCCCGTCGGACGATAAAAAAAGCGAGTGATTACGCTGCTTGCGCATGAACAATAGTTGGAGAGCAAAAAAAAAACTGCCGAGCGCTTCCATAAGCGCTGAACTATAAATACGGTTCGGGGAAATCGTGACCGAGGTTTTATTTATTCAGGCCCGTTCTTTTTTAATTATGCATGCATATTTAACCCGGTCGCGAGGTAAATTGACCGTGCCTCAATGCCTGGGTCGTCCAATATAATCAGGAGGCATGTATGTAAAGGCGGTTGGATGCAAAATAGCTTTATGAAAATCATTTACGACTGCATTAATAAACACACGAAACAAGTAAAGTTTATATCACAATTTTTTTGTAAGGTATATTGTTTTATTGTTAGTTTTACACAGTAGTCAGACTGTTGGTAGTAATGAAGTTCGTATTGTACTAGCACCATGATTTGGCAGCAAGAGTTGTAATTCCACCGGTCGCAAATTGTCGTAAATCACCTTTCACCGATTTTCTGTGTTAGTTAATATTTGTTGCACTGTATATTGTTTTATTGTTAGTTTTACACAGTAGTCAGACTGTTGGTAGAGATGAAGTTCGTATTGTACTAGCACCCTGATTTGGTAGCGAGAGTTCTAGTCCCACCGGTCGAGAATTGTCGTAAATCACTTTTTACAGATTTTCTTTGTTAGTTAAGGTAATTACCTTAACTAATAAACCAAATCCCAATATTTGTCGGTCGAAAAACTCTTGTGCGGTACGATTCTTGAGCGATTTCATAAATAATAATTTTAAAAAGAAACAGAATAATAATTGATATATACACATTTTGGATGAGAATGGGCGACCATAAGCCTTTATGTTCGTATAAAATAATAATCAGTAAAATTGCTTTAGATTCCTTCAATATAATTACCAGCAAAGTGTTTTACATAGTATATCGTAGATTGTCGTTTTGACCCTCGTATTATGAATGTTATTGCAAAGTTTGAGTATTGTAGAGTAGTGAGGTGTGAGTTTTTGTGGCTCACATCGAAAAACTTTATTTACGTTAGGAGGCATCAATCAATAAAGGAAGAGACTAAAAACAAAACTGAAATAGTGGTGTTAAATCCACTCTATGTAATAAATCAAAAATTGTTTTGGGAATCAATATATGAAGACTGGACACCAATATAATTGGCTAAGTGTCAACAATTTCATTTTGAGTTATTCAATATATAAACTTTTGTCAAGACAATTGTGGATTCAAAAATCCATAATTGTCTTGACAACACATTATATATTGAATAACTCAAAATGAAATTTTTGGCACTTAGCCAATGATATTGATGTCCAGTCTTCATATATTGATTTTCAAAATTATAAATGATGTTGATCGTCTAGAATTCTAGAAACGAATCCTACACAACATTAAACCAGATTATACAATGGCTATTATAAAAACTGATTCATAAAATCTACTAAGCCGGTGTTGCAGATTATAACCGCCTAACTTTAGTCGATTAAGTCAACATTATATTAACAGGGGGCTTAAAGGCGGGTTGTGAATTTGGAACTGACCAACAAGCGTTTGTTTTATAGTTTGTTGATGTTTACACTCCCGCCGAGTAAATCCCATATAAATTCAGCCCGAATTTGCGCTTAATTTATTTGGATTTTGGTTTCTGCGGTGCGCCCCGGCGAGATATCCGAGCGATATTAAGTTTGCTTTGCGTTCTTGGCGCCGCCGCCGACGTTCTTGCAAACGGATTATATTGACTGGACGTGCGTTTGCATGCCGGAATTTAATAATGGCAACCGGATATTAAACTATGTTGCAATGTATTTTTTTGTTCGCCCAATGGGGCACTCGACGAATTTCAATACAATTTTATGAGAATAGTAGTTGAATACTAGAAAATACGACGTGTGATTAAATAACAGAAATCGAAACGTTTTTATAAAGGCAACTCGCTTAAACTATAAATTCCAAGGTTATAGTTTATTTTATTTTCAATATTCTTGTATATATGTAATTATATTGAATCGAATCTAATTAATTAGTTTTAAAGATATAATGTTATCAGTCACCAATTGATAATATATTGAACGACCTTCTTTGTCGGCCACATGTGAAATTAATATATTGAGCCACCATCTTTGTCGGCCACATTTAAATTAGCATAAACATCAATCAGTCAGAAAATAAAGTTTAGGAAGCCAAATAATTAAACTAGGAAGCTCAAACTATGAAAATACGTTCGTAAAATATGAAGGAATATTGAAGAAAATATAGAACCTTGTAATTTTTCTTTGACGAGAGTGTATCTTAAAAATTCTCATAAAAATTTATTAGTCAGAAAATAAATCAAGCCAAATCATTACTCAAACTTTGCAATAACGTTCATAATACGAGGGTAAAAATGACAATCTACGATATAAATGTAATACACACACACACATATTAAAGGAATCTAATGCGATTTTACTTGTAAGATCAATCTAAATTGATTTCTATATATGTTGCCATTATTTTATTTACAATCAAATAGTGGCAACAAATATAGAAATCAATTTAGATTGATCTTACAAGTAAAATTACATTAGATTCCTTCAATATAATTACCAGCAAAGTGTATTACATTTATATCGCAGATTGTCGTTTTGACCCTCGTATTATAAACGTTATTGCAAAGTTTCAGTTTCGTAGGGTAACGATTTGGCTTGATTTATTTTCTGAAGAATAAATTTTTATGAGAATTTTTAAGATACACTCTCGTAAAAGAAAAATTACAAGGTTATATATTTTCTTCAATATTCCTTCATATTTTACGAACGTATTTTCATAGTTTGAGATTCCTAGTTTAATTATTTGGCTCCCTAAACTTTATTTTCTGACTGATTGATGTTTATGCTAATTTCAAATATGGCCGACAAAGATGGCTCAATATATTATCAATTGATGACTGAAAACATTATATCTTTAAAACTAATTTATCTACAAAGCTCAAATGTAACAAAGTGATTAAAAAGTTATTAATTAATGTAACAAAAAATTCGGTAGTGTGGTTAATTATCAAATTTATGAATTAGACAAGTTGTAATTAGGTTTTACTCAAACTGTCACAACTCGTAAAAAAATAAATTTAATAGCACTATTTATTTTTTCTCTTGAGTATTGATGTATTGAGTTTATATGTTTTAAATTTAAAGTTTACATACCAACTGGTTTAAGTGTTATGAATTTTCTTTTGTACAGTTACAAATGTTAGCATACAAAAATAATCATCGGTTATGTAATCATTCATAACTGGTAGACCAATTACATTACAAATGTCAAATTTGGCAACACTGATCTGAATATATGAATAAATGTGTAAAAAAATCGACAGCTTGAAAACTTTATGATTTTGGTAAATACAGCTGGAAAACAATTATAATTTTCTCATCAACGTAACTTGTGTAAAATTAATATCGTAAATTTGTAAACAAATAATTTAATTGCACTGTTTAATTTTTTTCTTAGGAAATTATGTATTGGGTATATATGTTTCAAATTTGAAGCTTGTATACCATCTGGTTTAAATCTTATGAATTTTTTTATGCAAACAGTTACAAATGTTAGCATACAAGAATATTAATCGGTTATGAAATAATTAATAACTGGCAGACCAATTAATGCCAAATTTGGCAAAAATGATCTGAATATATGAGTAAATGTGCAAAAAGAATGACAACTTTAAAACTTTATGATTTTGCTATATATAGCTGAAAAAACAATGATCATTGTCTCATAACCGTAATTCGCTAAAAAATTAAATTACAAGGTTATATATTTTCTTTAATATTCCTTCATATGTTACAAACGTATTTGCATAGTCTGAGTTTTATAGTTTAACTATTTCGTTTGTTATGAATTATTTTCTGACTGATTCATATTTCTGTGAATTTCAAAGATGGCCGCCCATGATGGCGTCTTAACATATTATCAATAGGCATTGGAACTAATTCTATCTTTAAAAATAATTTACCTACAAAACTCAAATTTAACAGAATGATTAATAATTTATTAAGTAATGTAGTAAAAAATCGGCAGTGTTGTTAATTATCAGATTCATGAATTACATAACTTGAACTTAGGTTTTACTACAACTGTCATAATTCATAGAAAAAAATATTTATTACCACTGTTTAATTTTTTTCTTAATAACTCATGTATTTGGTATATATGTCTCGAATTTGAAGCTTGCATACCAACTGATTTAGGTGTTATGAATTTTCTTTTGAAAACTATTACAAATGTTAGCATACAAAAATAATTATCGGTTATGTAATGATTCATAACTAGTAGACCAATTACATTACAAATGCCAAATTTGGCAAAACTAATCTGAATATATGAATAAATGTGTATAAAAGTCGATAGCTTGAAAACTTTATGATTTTGCTACATACAGCTGGAAAACAATGATAATTTTCACATTACTCTAACTTGCTTAAAATTAATATCGTAAATTTGTAAAAAAAATAATTGTATAGCACTGTTTAATTTTTTTCTTAAGAAATGATGTATTGAGTATATATGTTTCAAATTTGAAGCTAGCATGTCAACTGGTTTACATGTTATGAATTTTCTTATGCAAACAGTAACAAATGTTAACCTACAAGAATATTAATCGGTTATGGAATAATTAATAACTGGCAGACCAATTACAGAACCAATCCCAAATTTGGCAAAAATGATCTGAATATATGAGAAAATGTGTAAAAAAATTGACATCTTTAAAACTTTATTATTTTGCTACATACAGCTGGAAAACCATGATAATTTTCTTATTATTGAGACTTGCTTAAAATTAATATCGTAAAGTCGTAAGAAAATAATTTAATACCGATGTTTAATTTTTTTCTTAAGAATTCATGCATTTGGTACATATGTTTCAAATTTGAAGCTTGCATACCAACTGATTTAGGTGTTATGAATTTTCTTTTGCAAACAGTTACAAATGTTAGCATACAGAAATAATCATCGGTTATGTAATGATTCATAACTGGTAGACCAATTACATTGCAAATGCCAAATTTGGCAAAACTGATCTGAATATATAAATAAATGTGTACAAAAATCTATAGCTTGAAAACTTAATGATTTTGCTACATACAGCTGGAAAAACAATGATAATTTTCTTATTACTGTAACTTGCTTCAAATTAATATTATAAGATTATATATTTTTTTCAATATTTTTTCATATATTACGAACGTATTTGCAAAGTTTGAGTTTTGTAGTTTAATTATTTAGGTTGTTATGAATTATTTTCTGACTGATTGATGTTTCTGCTAATTTGAAAGATGGCAGGATAGTCCAAGATATCCGATTAGTTTTACTCCCAGCCCTGCCCCCACTCTTCCTCCCTATCACCGACACTTTCACCGGAATATGGACTGATACATCCTCATGTTCAACTCTGAAGTGTCCTCCCTTCTGAACCTTTTGACCATCACATAGTCTATCACAGACCTTTCCCCGTGACCGCTGAAAATGATGTGTTTTAATCTTTCGTTCGTAGCAATCTCATTTCTAATCAAATATTCCACCGCAGAACATAACAGAAAAAAACAGTAGCTTTTGAATTTTGAATTTTAATTATTAACGAAATTTACTTACCTTCGTAGATCGAATTTTCTAATAAAATATATAATGTGTGTGTGTGTGTGTCTGTGTGTGTGTGTGTTTGTGAAACCCCTAGTTCATATATAAATGAATAAAAGTTTAAAATTAGTATGTCAAAATTTTAATCTTTTATTTCTTCAGTCTCAACATTCTTATATTTTATATATTATTTCACTATAAACAGTAAGTCATTGAATTCCCATTAGTAGTCTTAACCTTGATGCCAGCGGTGGAGTTTACTACACTTTACAGAAAACGAAGTTTCCGAATAAATTCTGCATGTGTTCCGCTAATTATGATTTGTCATTTAGTATGCAATTGCCTCTAACTTCACATTTCATTACAGTGGTTAAAAAGTAATTTCTACTGGCGCGACCTACAAGCGCATAAATTACATGCAGAGTGGAACTCTAGCAAAAAAAAAACTACATGAAGTTAGACTATAGTCCAAATATAAGCAGTCATTAATTCGCGTTGTCGCCACAACGCTAAATATAATTAAATCCAGCCCCAAAGCACCCAAAGCGCATCTGCTTTTATATCCTCTCCCACATTTTATCACAACAAAGACTAATTCACTGGCAAGCGTGTTTCTCAAAAAAATCTTTCCATTATAATATTAAAACACAATTAGAAACACATTTAGCAGCTCTGGTTTTGTTACAAGCGTGTAATTAATAAACGTGTTACAACAAGCAAGGTTGTATAAGCCTAACTAAGGTAGCTAATACAAATAAGCGGTATTTGTATAATCTAGTGGCGCGTTATATCTTTATGGAGTCGCAGAGAAATTTTAATTTTAAATAAGAAAAGAAATAAATAAAATCACTTTGTTTTAGTGGCATAAACAAACTTGTTTTATTTATTTCTTACTTATATTACTATATATATCTATATATATATATATATATATATATATATATATATATATATATATATATATATATATATATATATCTGAGCTTCTCCATTGACCAGCGGAAAAGCCTCACGGCTGATAGCCCTATAAAGATAAACGTTTTTTATATATATGTATATTAACATAATAGAACTGCAATGTTTTTTTAATAACAATAATAGCAATACTGTGAGAAATAAGATATATAATAAAATAACAATTATCAAAAAATATACATGCGACACAAATGGCCATTAAGCGTACACTTTCAATCTGATTTTCTAGCATTAAATATCATAAGATTTTTAAATAATCTGATTGGAAATCAATGAAATTAGGGCGTTTGCTTGAAATGGAAAAAATAATGGTGGTTTATAAAAAAATCGCACACATCTGCGACAAGGGAAACGCCGCACGGGGTAAATAATGTTGGGAATTAAAGCAAATACACAGTGCTGACACGCATGTGGGCGGAGGGTTATAAATGTTCCTTTTTTTAACAGTGGGTACAATTTAAAATGCTAGTGCTCGGACGGGGCTTTGTTTATTTTCCACTTGTTAACATTCAGAGAAAAAAATATAGGAGTCGTGATTTCACTGGCAATTTGGACAAATTTATTACATACATTTATAGAATCCTAATATAATTGTGTGTTGTAAATTCTAAAAAAAACTGTTTGTATTAGTAACTGAGATGAATGAACAACAAAATTTGTGAATACTAGATTAAATTCCCCTCAGTCAATGTATGATGAATCAAATTCTAATATAATTGTTTGTCGCAAGTTCTAACAAAACTGTTTGTATTAGTAACTGAGATCAATAAACAACACAATTATTCAATACTAGATAAAATTGCCCTCATTCAATTTATAAGGCACCTTACATCAGGGCTTACACGGTCAATAATACTGTCAATCCTAGCACTGTCATATTTGCTTGAATTCTCCTTAATATTTATCAAGTAATCAATTTTCCGGATAAACATCAGTATTCTCTTCTTTCCATCATTTCTATACATTACACAATCGTAATCACAGTAATACCAGTAATACTGTCAATATTTTAGAATAATGAATATTTTAAACATATTATCGTACAGTAATACTGTCATTATTCTAAAATATTGACAGTATTATTGACCGTGTAAGATGCCTTTATGATGAATCAAATTTCACTTGAAAACTATTTAAGGAAAACAATACTTTCCCTACGTTATATTGTGCGCCAGTTTCATTCAGATACCTATGCTCATTGTATAGCGGATAATGAATAAATTAGATTTTAATATGTAAACAACCAAACCCTTAATTAAAAATTGCTTATGCATTCAAATCACTTAATACATTAAATATTGAATACAATTATAAAAAATACTCCCCTCGGTGGGATTTGAACGCTCGACCTCCACTTTTACACTTACAAAAGTCATGACTGACAGATCGGTCGGCTTCAATACATTGTCTGCGTTTGTATACTATAGGGATGGTTTTTAATTGATTAATATAACTTGATGTCAGCACCTATATAATCTCTCAATATAATATTAAATTTTTTTATTTTGTTACATTTCATCCATAAAACACAATTGTAATAAATAATAATAATTACTAAATAGTAGCCTCCCACTCTATAGCACGCCTATTCATTATGACGTGTATTTTAATTCTGTTTCAAACATAATTGTACCGTGATGAATTAATAATTACAAACACCTTAAGCCATTTAAAGCAAGCATACAAACATTAATAGGAAATTAGCTCTTACATCTTGATTCAGATTGTGCTGTGTTGTATTACCGCTGATATATTTACGCAGCTCCTTTGTAAACAACGACTGCGCGCGCGTTTATCTCACTAAATCTAACCCAAATCTTAATATGCAAGCCCCCGCATAGCATACACACACGCGATGCAACATTGTTTATGCGCGCGGGTAATTAATAAACGGCGTTAATTACGATCAACCGGTCGAAAATGCCCCGGATTTTCTCACACCCGTCACCGGCATGTGGGGTGGTAATCGTTTCGGGATTGATTTCCCGTAGCCATTGCCAAAAGTCGGCCTAATCAATGCGAAGTTTGATTAATTGGCAGCCCCGCGTTTGATTATTAATTCCGCATGAGTGGAGATCGGCATTGTAAAAAAAATAAACTGCAGCCCGCGTCTGGCGGGCTTGAATTAATTCGACGCTTCATTAAATCGCGACATTTGCAAAATGGCAGGCAACGTTGTTAACAACTGACCGAATGTTTGGGGTGCATTGATTGATGGTATAATTGGACGGATCGCAGGAATGTTATATAGTTTGTTTTTGTTATGAAAATAATTTATACGCTATCTTTATTTAAGTTAGTACACAATTTTGATTTTGATATGAATACTCTATAATAACAAATGTAGAGATAGAGGGTTGTGGTTTGTAGCATTCGCTGGTTTTTATACAGGAAGCAACAATAGTTAAGGGAAACCTCATTATAGTTTGGGTAGTTGAAGAAAAATTACATTCACAATCTATGTTACTCGATAATTCGCTTCGAAAATGTCTGTATCTTGATAACTATTGTTAATTACCATTAGAAATTTACATAAACTAAATGGAACGATTAGAGTGACGAAGATTACCAAAGGTTTGACAATTAGCAACGAAATGGGATTATTGTTTTCCTTCTTTAAACATTCTATAATATCTGTGAATTATACAATGTTTAAATAACGGAATAAATTGTTAAGGCCTGACTACATTTCACGTTTGCTTCGCGTTATATTATATTTATCATGGATATAAAACACAGCCACTGAATGCTAGTTATCACAAAATACTTTCAAAATCAAAAATTAATATTTGTTGCTTTCATACAGCACTATTCTCCACTCGTCATTGTCTTTCATCGCTATTTGTATTTTTTGTGTGTGAGTTGATGCACGATTTTAATCGGGCTCTGTGTGGAGTAAAATATATTTTCCGGTTCGGCATGGCCTAGACCGCTCCACCCGCATATCGGGTGATGCATTGCGTAGATATGCATGCGCGCATTCATAACCTATAGTTAGTGTTTAAATCATTTTAGTAAATACACAAATTCTCATACAATGAGCTATAGATTACGCGACCAACTGCGGCAGACGGCGGACAGTGATGAATCGAATTTGTGGCGGTCGTCAGATAGTCAATAGCGTCTGATTTATGTCTAGACGTGTGGGCAAAGTTTTTTTCAAGGTGGTATCCATTACATCTAATATTAATGATATTTAACAAAAAAAAATCAACCTATAATCAAAATAGCGGAACAAAAACTTTTCAAACAAGAGTACAATACCCTAGGGCCTAGGGTACCTTTTATACATTTACTAGAGCCTAGTCAAAGGAAGAAAAAATGAATAGAGAAAACTTCAAAAGAAAATAAGATATATATATATATATATATATATATATATATATATATATATATATATATATATATTAATATATATATATATATATATATATATATATATATATATATATATATATATAAATGAAGCAATGAACAACGATGAACGGGAAAAGCCTCACGGCTGATAGCCCTATAAAAATAGAAGTTTTTTTTAAAGTTTATTATTATTATTATTGTAATTAAAGTCTTCACTCCATCACAATGCAAATCAAATTCAATAAACACAAACAAAACAATCATTTTATACGCGACAGTTTATTTCTAATGATTTCCGACAACGCTCTCTCCGGTTTTTTCGCCACAATGAAATCAGTTCTGATACCAGTTCGCGTGTTTTTTTTTTGCTCTCCTCGCGTTCTTTCTTTAAACCGTTTGTCCCCGGTGTGTTCGCTCACCTGCCGCGTAATTTGTATGCAAGAACGCGTCGTTCGCTTAACTGGCGTGTTGCTCCGATAGGGAATTGGGATTTTCCTCGAATGGAACAATAAAAGTTTTTTTTTTTGTTCAAACGTAGTAATTACTGCTACGCGCGCACACTTCTCAACAGGATAATAGTACGCGCGCAATTATTTGTTCCCGGCACGACAACGCTTTTCGCGAGGAAATAAGCGTAAATGATTTAATGGAGGGTGCATGGGAATGGGAGATGTAATGTAATAATTAAAGCATTGGCTGTAGTAGAAGAAAAGCAGGATGCGGATTGAATAGTGAGGTTTGTAATGGATTTTAAACAAAAGATTTAGTGAGTGCTTTATTGTCATTGTCATAATGTTAAGGCATATAGCTGATTAAAATTAATATTCAATTTTGTCAGACCTTGGAGATTTAGATTACTTTGGTATAAATTATTCAAGATACACATCGTTTCGTCTATTCGAAAGGGTGCCCTCATGGCATTTCTTTTAGAAGATATGATTCCATGAATGTTAGTCCTCAGTTTAGTGTGATTTCGTGTAATAGTGATTAAAAAATCATAAAAAAATCAATTTTGAAAATAGGTCTTTCAAATTTTATATTTCTATAGACACATCTATTCTTGATACTACCTGTTAATTTTACATATTTTGGATGGCCCAATCTCGAGTTTAAACGAATTTGCTAAATTTGAATCTCGTGGTCATTTTAAAAAATCTTAAAAAAATCAATTTTGAAGATATTTCAAATTTCATATTTGGATAAATACATGTCTTTTCCAATTTTCAATCTCGTGGTCATTTAAAAAATCATAAATAAATAAATTTTGAAAATGTTGCTTTCAAATTTTATATTTGGATAAAGACATCTATTCTTGATACTACTTGTTAATATTGTATATTTTGGACAACCCAATCTCGAATTGGGGTGAATTTTTCAATTTTGTATCTCGTAGTCAATTTAGAAAATAATTAAAAAAAGAACAATTTTGAAAATAGTTCTTCCAAAATTCATATTTGGATCAAACATCTATTTCTGATATAACCTGTTAATTTTATATATATATATAGGACAAGCCAATCTCGAGTTGCAACAAATTTGCCAATTTTGAATCTCGTGGTCAATTTATAAAATCATAAAAAAATCAATTTTGAAAATATTCTTTTTCAATTTTCATATTTAGATAAACACATATATTCTTGATATTACTGGTTAATTTTATAAATTTTGGACAACCCAATCTCGTGTTGCAGAAATTTTGCCAATTTTGAAACTCGTGGTCAATTTATAAAATCATAAAAAAATCACTTTTGAAAATAATTTTTTTTAAATTTCATGTTTGTATAGACACATCTATTTTTGATATTGTTTGTTAATTTTATAAATTTCGGACAACCCAATCTTATGTTGCAGCGAATTTTCCAATTTTGAATCTTGCGGTCAATTTAAAAAATCATAAAAAAATCAATTTTTTAAAAATGTACTTTCAAATTTGACGATTGGATAAACATATCTAGTCTTGATATTACCTGTTGATTTTATAAAGTTTGGACAGCGCAATCTTAAGTTGCATCAAATTTTCCAATTTTTAATCTTGTGGTAACTTTAAAAATCTTTAAAAAATCAATTTTGAAAATAGGTCATCAACCTTCACAACTGGATAAACACATCTATTTTTGATATGACCTATTAATGTTATATATTTTCGACAACCCAATCTCAAGTTGCAGCGAATCTTTCTATTTAAAGTGGCCACAAACTTAAAATATCATAAAATATCAATTTTGAAAATACTTCTTTCAAATTTCAGATTTGGATAAACACATCTATTCTTGATATTACTAGTAAATTTTATACATTTTGAACAACTCAAACTCAAATTACAGCGAATTTGGCAATTTCGAATCTCGTGGTCAATTTAAAAAATCGTAAAAAATTCAATTTTGAAAATAGTTCTTTTAAAATTTGATATATGCATAAACAGATCTATTCTTGATATTAGTTGTTAATTGTATATATTTTGAATAACCTAAATTTGAATTGCAGCGAATTTTCCAATTTTCAATCTCGTGGTCACTTTAAAAAATCGTAAAAAAATCAATTTTGAAAATAGTTTTTTTCAAATTTGATATTTGCATAAACAGATATATTCTTGATATTGATTGTTAATTTTATATATTTTGGATAAATTAAAATCGAATTGCAGCAAATTTTCCAATTTTTATTGTCGTGGTCAATTTAAAAATTCATAAAAAAATCAATTTTGAACATTAAATTGTATGCTTGGATAAACACATAGACTCTCGATATTACTTGTTAATTTTATATATTTTGGGCAACCCAATCTCGAGTTGCAGCAAATTTTCCAATTTTGATTATCGTATAGTCAATTTAAAAAATCATAATAAAATTAATTTTGAAAATACGTAATTCAAATTGTATGCTTGGATGAATACATCTATTTCTAATAATATTAGTTGTTAATTGTATATATTTTGGATAACCTAAATTTGAATTACAGCGAATTTTCCAATTTTAATTCTCGTGGTCAATGTAAAAAATCATAAAAAAATCAATTTTTAAAATACGTCTTTCAAATTTTATGCTTGGATAAACACACATACTTTTGATATTACTTGTTAATTTTATAAATTTTGGACAACCCAATCTCGAGTTGCAGCTAATTTTCCAATTTTGATAACCGTGGTCAATTTAAAAAATTATAATAAAATAAATTTCGAAAATGCTTTCTTCATATTTCATGGTTGGATAAACACATATATTTTTTATATTATTTGTTGATTTGATATATTTTGAACAACCCAATCTCGAGATGTAGCGAAAGTTCCAATTTTGAATCTCGTGGTCACTTTAAAAAATCATAAAAAAATCAGTTTTGAAAATAAGCTTTTCTAATTTCATATTTTGATTAACACATTTATTCTTAATTTTATATATTTTGGACAGCTCAATCTCGAGTTGTAGCGAATTTTACAATTTTGATTCTCTTGGTCAATTTAATAAATCATAAAACAATAAATTTTGAAAATACGTCTTTCAAATTTCATGGTTGAATAAATACATATATTGTTGATATTTCTTGTTAATTTTATATATTTTGATTAATCCAATTTCGCATTACAGCGACTTTTCTAATTTTGATTCTCGTGGTCACTTTAAAAAATCATAAAAAAAATCAATTTTCAAAATAAGCTTTTCGAATTTCACATTTGGATTAACACATTTATTCTTGATATTAATAGTTAATTTTATATATTTTGGACAGCCCAATCTCGAGTTGCAGCAAATTTTCCAATTTTGATTCTCGTGGTCAATTTAAAAAATCATAAGAATATAAATTTTGAACATACGTCTTTCAAATTTTATGCTTGGTTAAATACATCTATTTTTGATAATATTTATTGATTTTATATATTTTGGACAACCAAATCTCGAGTAGCAACGACTTTTTCAATTTTAAATCTCGTGGTCACATCTATTCTTGATATTATTTGTGAATTTTATTTTTCGGACAACCCAGGCTCGAGTTGCAGCGATTTCTCATATTTTGAATCAAGTGTTCACTTTAAAATATCATAAAAAAATCAATTTTCAAAATAAACTTTTCCAATTTTATATTTGGATCCACACATTTATTGTTGATATTAATTATTAATTTTATATATTTTGAGAAGCCCAATCTCGAGTTGCAGCGAATTTTCCAATTAGGAATCTCGTGGTCAATTTAAAAAATCATCAAAAATTCAATTTTGTAATTATGTTCTTCAAATTTGATTTTTGGCTAAACACATATATTTTTGATATTACTTATTAATTTTATATATTTTGGATAACCCAATCTAGAATTGCAGCGGATTTCCAATTTTGAATCTTGTGGTCACTTTAAAATATCATAAAAAAATCAATTTTCAAAATAAACTTTTTCGATTTTATATTTGGATCAACACATTTATTGTTGATATTAATTATTAATTTTATATATTTTGGACAGCCCAATCTCGAGTTGCAGCGAATTTTCCAATTAGGAATCTCGTGGTCAATTTAAAAAATCATAAAAAAATCAATTTTGAAAATATGTCCTTCTAATTTTATTTTTGGATAAACACATATATTTTTGATATTTCCTATTAATTTTATATATTTTGGATAACCCAATCTCGAATTGCAGCGGATTTCCAATTTATTATAATTATATTATTGTGCTAGAATTTATGAGAAATAAATTTTATTATTATTATTATTATTACTAATCAATTACAGTTAAATTTATTACGTAATTTAAAGAATATTGTGTAATTTATTAAAAAGTGCTAGAAAGATCATAAATAAATTTAATTATTTCTAATAACCGTTAAATTACCGTAAAGTCCCACATCCCAAAAACATGTATTGCAATAGCGAGCTCTTGTTCGCCGTCTTGAAACTTCGCAGCTCGCATCTTGTACGAACTAATGAAGTGTTCTTATTATGCGAACTTGTCGGGGAGTGTGGGGTTGGTGTGTAACATTTTGATTAACAGCTTTTTGTGAGCGCACACCCTACTACACATTTATTTACGCGCAAAATGTCTAGCCACTGATTTCTAAAGGATGCCAAACAACTATATATGAATGAAATGGGGTCGCCAACGAGGGATAAATTCTGGTATGCACTACATAAAACGCGGTCGGTAATATTTGCTTCCGCTAATTTTGAATCAAAGGGCACGTGTAATATAAATAGGTGATTTGGTTATGTGTGTTAACTAAATCAAATTACTAGCTTGTTTCAACTGAAATATTTAATCTATTTCCACACCCGTATTCGCTGTGAATAGTAATAAATACTGATTAAAACCGCGTGTGATTTAATTATACACAAAAAGTTCAAGTAATTAATTTGCATTTACTTTATTAGTATGCAGTTTTGTAATCAATATGGATGTTAAAACATTCATATTGTTCACAAGTTAATTAGTTATTTGCAATCTAATTTGATAAATTGTGGCCCCCAAATGAATTCAGTGCTTTAATACATCAAATCAAATCAATATAAATTACAATAATTACAATGAATTACATATATAAGAAGAATGTTCTAATGTGTAATATACAATAAATCTATCAAAATCAATGGCAATCCAAACTACACGCCAAACTGTTAAATGAGTACAATTATAAAAACTTAATTATATCAGTGTATAGCCTAATTCATAGTAATAGTTGTATTTGTTACAATTTGTAACTGGCCATCGACATTCAGGTCCTTGTGTCGTGTATGTGTATATAAGTGTCAGGACTTGCTACTTAAGAAAACCATCTCTAAGTTCTCTAACGTGTCGTTAATTGAACCTAATTCATATTATTTTCTTTTAACGGTGTAACCAAATGAATGAGAAACTAATAATTTACACTAGTAGTAGGGCTAGGCTGATTCTGGACAACTTTTAGAACTCGGAATTAAGTTAGATTTTGTGGAGTGAGTTTTTTGTCAGGCCCAGGTACCCGCCTAGCTCTACTACTTACACTTTCTAAACAAACAAACACTACGGTGTAATATTTATGTTAAGAAATGCTATGCTCTTCAAATGTTTTAACTCGTAAAGATAGTATAAATATCATGCAATGTCAATTTCTCCCTATTTGTCTTCAGGCCGAAAGATATTTATAAATCTCAAGCAAAACAAATTATAATAAAAAAAAGCAAGTTAAAGCCTCCGCGAATTCAGAATGAAAATGTTAGTTTGTAAATAACTGAAGCAACGCTATAGCAATTAAATATCACACACTGCTACACGATTAATGCACGGCTCGCCGCTTTTTTGCAAAGAGCGTCGCTTTTATGCGCACTCCTCTTTTTTTTTTTAAAACGACACACAGGCATGTGCGGATGAAGCTCCAGTGAAATTAAAAGAGCTCAAATTGGATTACCCACCGTGAGCTGGATACACTGCAGCGCGTTCTGCATTATATTTGATCTAGTTCAGATATGAGATATACACCATTAATATGACGCCCAAAGAAATTTGCAAATGACACGATTTGGACTGCAATTATTACTCTTAATTGACAATTCATGAATGAATTTTATATAACAGTACAGTTCATTACGTTTTCTCTAATGATTTTGGTATTTAATGGGTTATAACATGAGTAGTGGTAATCATGGCACTACTAAAATTATACAGGATGTAAACAATATATCCAAAATATAGCTACTAGTGACTAGTAGCGACATATGCTGACCTCACGCTCATACTAATACTATAGCATGACGTCAGCATTTGTCACTACTAGTAACCAAATGATCAGGGTCAAGTTATAGTAGTCATAACACTATCAAAATGATACAAAGTATATCAAATATTATCTAATTAATTAGGTATCTAGATAATATATATTATTATGAGAATTTAAAATGTATTGAATACAAATTGATGTTTTAGTGAATTTTATAATTATAATGTCTTCTTAAAAGATGGTTAGGTATAAATTGTTCGAACAACAAATGTGGTGCTTCTAACACAAGAAATCTGTATAAAATGCATTCCCAATACGACTTAGAGATTTTAAAGTTCAACAACAATTGGGGAAGATAATGAATTGAAGATACCTATAATAATGTATATAATTTATAGTTAGTATTTGTAGTGTCTAAAACTTTTAGAACCATCTGCCGGCAAGCGTATGGTCCCCATTATTTGCTCATCATCCCGCAGAAATGAAATAATTGGAGAGTGTTGTTTTTATTAATGGAGAAAAACACTCGGGCGGGCTTTATTGTGGGGAATTATTTCCGCTAGAAGTTAAATTGAAAACATACAAACTGCGCGCGGAATGAGAAACTCGTTGAATTCGTAGTAATTTTCAATCGGGAAACTTTCGCGCGGAGATTTTTCAAGCATACAAAATAAATTTTACCTTGCCTAATCTCTCGCACGCGATGCATTCGTTGTGGCGGAAAGTTAAAGCCTCCCCCCGCCGCGTGCAGACGTTCCAACTTTTCGGAAGGCGGGCGCTGCATTTTAAGTTCCTACATTATTATTTTTTTCAGCTGCACGCGAAACAGACGTTGATAACTTATATCAGAAACTATCGGGTGATAAATGTTGCAATTGTTGAAAAATTATACTTTGTCTCATGCAAACAGTTTAGTGGTGATTTACAATACAATACAATACTTTTATTTTCCGTAGGAAATAATTCATACATTAGGTTATATAACATATTGTGACAAAACAGGGTTAGGGATGACGTAAAGGAGCTCTGCCTCAATAAGAACTGCTGTGTTTTCTTAAGATCGTTTTAGACAAGAATAATAAAATAATCTTGAAATGACATGATGATGATAATGAAAATATCTCATTGGAGTCTTTATATTTGCGTTACTCATACATTTTCAGACAAGAATAATACAAAAAATCTTCAAATTGCATCATGATGAATAGATATTTCTGCAGGAATGTGATAATATAAATTTTTACTTGTACAGGACATATCTTTGAAGACAATGAAGATATCTCATTGGAGTCTTTATAATTGAGTTTTTCGTACATTTTTATAGAAGAATAAAATAGACAATATTAAAATTGCTGATTGTCTGAAAATGTATGAGTAACGCAAATATAAAGACTCCAATGAGATATTTTCATTATCATCATCATGTCATTTCAAGATTATTTTATTATTCTTGTCTAAAAATGTATGATAAACTCAATACAGTTGATACAAATTTCAACTTTTACAAGCATTATCTTTGAAGCTTGCTCAAAAGAACGGTGATGTGCGCTGTAAAATTTTAAATATACGTTTCGCGAATCGACGATCGACTTTCAAACCAAATTTGAGTTTTCATAACATTTTTAAGACCTGTGTCTATTCATGATGATTTCCTACAGTATACTGAACATAAATACTATATAAATAGTAGGGTAGTTTTTGCCGAAAAACTAGTTAAGTGAGGCGAGGATCTGCTGTTGTGGCGAAATTCTACTTGCCTCACATAAATACTGTACACGGTGGCATAATTGCACTTTAATTTGACAGTGAATCCTATGCGAACTTCTATCTAGTTTAAAAACCCCTTTTAGAACGTTAAAAATGTTAGAAATTATGTTGTGTCCCACAACCGATCTACCTATAGATAGTATAATATAATAATATAATATAATATAATCACACGTAAATTTACTGTAAGAAATAGATTAGGATTGTACCAATTAACGCCTTGTGCATTTAGGATAGGAATGTTATCACTTAAGCAATTATTAATATTAGTTTGTAATCTGAAACGGCGTGCGACCGCATCTTATATTTTATGTATTAGGATAAGACAGTTATAGTTTTAAATAGATTATAATATCAGACTAGACGCAGTAAAACAGCGTGCGTGGGTTATCAGTGTAGGAAAGTGTCCGTCGAGCGCATCCCTGATAACAAAACGCAGATAAAGGTTAGGGGGAGATTGTGTTAAGTGAGTGCGGGCGGTCGGTCTTCAGTGTAAAGTCAGTCTTCAGTCAGGTAGAAGTAGGGTTGTTAGTAGACGTACGACGAACTATTGTAAATTATTAATAATTATTAATCATACAATAAACAGTATCCAGAAAGTCATTTACAGTCGTTAAGTCGTTTGAATTTACCCACAAAGTCACGGTACAGGTGAAACAACTAATAGCCTGCGACCGTGCATACCCCCAAGGTTTGGTATCTGAAAGGAGCCACAACATAAATTGGTGACAGCGGTTTTGCCGAACTCCACGACTTCTCGACGACGGTTCATCTACTAGAATCCAGCAGCAGTCAGTCCAGTCTCAACACCAGGAAGATGTTCTTCATGTAAGTCTCCAAAATTGCCTTATCTGCATTGTATATTGTTATAGCACCTGCGTTTTAATAGTATATGATTCGAACATTCTAAAAATTTGAAATTCAAACTTGTCATTGGTATACCTACTCTAAACATTAAACTAAATTTTTATCATGGCAGGCACATTCACAGAAAAAGAATTACTTACATTTATCGAACCCTTTAGCACAAACAGAAAGTCCGAATTAAGTACATTTATTAATCAGTGCGAGACTGCGATTGATTTATTGACTGAGGAAAAAAGAGATGCATTTTTAGACTTAATAATAGGATTCAAGATAACTGGTGAAGCCTTAACAGTAATTCGTAGAGGTAATTTTGATAACTGGGATGAATTAAAAGCGTGTTTAAAACTAAAATATAAAAATTCAAGTAGAAAATCAACACACGTATGGCTAAGCGAAATAATAAATATTAAACAGCAATTTAACGAGACCGTTGAACAATTTGGCAGTAGGTTATTAGATTTAAAAGAAAATTATTTAGATACCTTAGGAAATGTAGCTCGTCAAGCCCACGAAGATGACTTTGTAATTTCCGCTTTTAAAAAAGGATTGAAGAATGAGAGAATTCAAAGTGCAATTTTAGCTTCCAATTTAGATTCACTAGATGAAATTATAAATAAAACAGTCACCATAGAATCAGAAATAGGCCATTCACAAAAAAAATTCAACATTGTTTCAGTTGTCCACGAAAAATGCGAAGTTTGCGGAAAAAATAATCACACCACACAAAATTGTTATTTTAATAATCGTAGAAATCAAAACTGGAGCCATCAAAATTTTCAATATCAGAATTATCATAATTTTAGTCATAATAGGCCAAATTTTAGTCAAAATTACAATTCAAATCATTCAAATCGTCCAAATCATTTTAGTAGTAACAATTACTCAAATAGAAACGTCAATTTTAATCAACATTCAAGAAATCCAAGCACAAGTAATTTTTTAAATCCCGGAAACAGTGGAAATTTTAACACTCATTACGTAAATCAACCTCGCAATCAACACCATTCGGGAAACGGAGAGACCTCGGGTCACCGCGCAGACCCGAGAAAACCCCATTAAGTCGTGATGTAAACAATTATAATAACATTTTTCAGTTTAGAAATAATAAGGAAATAACGAACGGTTTAGCTATGGCGTCTGTAAGTTCTGATCCTATTATTTTTAAGCCAACTCATTTAAATAAGAACGGCGTGCCCACTGAATTTCATATAAAATATAAAAATGATCATAATACTATTAATTATCTTGCGGATGTTAATACAGGCATAAATAGTTTAGCTATGGCGGCTATTTCACCTATATCGACAGACAATGGAAATATTGAAGAAATTAAAGTTGAAGATAAAATAAATACGAACGAATTTAAATTAAATAAAATTGAAATAAATAGTAATAAAGATAACTCAGAGGAAATAAAAAATATAGTCAGATCAGAGGAAATAAAAAGTCTAGATACTAATTTTCAAATAAATGAAGGCGACAATCTTGATAGTCTTGCTATGGCAGCGTCAACACTTGTTCATCCTATCGATAAAAATACCGAAAATAATAATAAAGCAGAGAACATGTATAAAAAAACAATTTTAATAGAAAATAATGAAGAATGTGATACAATAGTTATGGAGTTTACAGAGTATATAAAGAACGGTCATATAAAAGCGATAGTAGATTCCGGAGCGCAAGTGAGTATTTTGAAAATAAACAGAATTAAAGATATATCTATAATAAATAAAGAAAATATAATTAAACTAACAGGAATTACAAGTAACATAATAGAAACATTAGGGACGATTCGTGTAAATTTAATAGTCAATAATGAAGTCTTGAACGTAGACTTTCATGTGGTCCCAGATGATTTTAATATAAACGTAGACGGAATAATAGGTCGCGACTTTATGAAAAAGTATAAAGCAGACATTTTGTATAGCGAAAATAAATTTAATGTTAAAGGACATAGCTATCATCTATATAAATTAGAAGAAATAAAATCCAAATTAGTAATCCCCGCTAGGAGTGAGATGTTCACAGAAATAAATTGCAATAATGTTGACAATGGAGAAGCTCTATGTGATAAACAACGAATATCAGAATCTTTGTATATAAGCGCTTGCATTACCAATGTTAAAGATAAGAAATGCTTCGTAAATGTGTTAAATATATCTGAACATAATCAAATTGTAAACATCCCTACTGTAGAATTAACGAAATATTTACCTCATAGCAATAAAGATCAAATTAACGATAATAGAGATTTGGTTAAGAAATTTAATTTAATTAAAAGCATTATAAAAGTAGATCAATTAAATACAGAAGAAGTAGATTCTATTTATGACATATGTTCTAAGTATCTTGACGTTATGCACATAGACGGAGAAAAATTATCTTGTACTAACGCCACTAATCACAAAATAACGACTCTAGCAAATAAACCACCTACATTCGTAAAACCATACCGGTTACCCCATTCTCAAAAAGAAATTATTAACGTAAAAACACAAAAAATGCTCGAAGACGGCATAATAACACATAGCAATTCACCTTACAACGCTCCACTCTTACTCGTTCCAAAAAAATCCATAGATAATAACAAACTTGATTGGAGAGTTGTAGTTGATTTTCGTAAATTGAATGAAATAACAATACCGGATGCATTCCCACTTCCAAACATCAATGAAATTTTAGACCAATTAGGGCGCAGCAAATATTTCACAACATTAGATTTAGCATCTGGCTATCATCAGATACCAATGGACCCGACAGACGCACAAAAGACAGCATTTAGCACAAGCACAGGACATTTCCAATTCACGCGTATGCCGTTCGGATTAAAAAATTCCGGAGCTACCTTTCAACGCTTAATGAATACTGTTTTATCGGGCATACAGGGAATAAAATGTTTCGTATATGTAGACGATGTCGTTGTTTATGCAAATAATTTAGAGGAGCATAATAACAAACTTTGTGACGTATTCAATAGATTAAGACATAACAATTTAAAAATCAATGTAAATAAGTGTTGTTTCCTGCAAAAAGAATGTAATTTCCTAGGGCATATAATATCAGAAGATGGAGTTAAACCCGATCCAACAAAAGTTCAAGCAGTATCTAATTTTAAAACACCACAAACACCTAAAGATATTAAATCATTTTTAGGATTAGTAGGCTATTACAGAAAATTTATTAAAGACTTTTCAAAAATTGCTAAGCCACTAACTGAATTATTGAAAAAACACATAAAATTTATTTGGTCACCAGATTGTCATTTGGCATTTGAAACTTTAAAAAATACAATTACTGCACCCCCAATTTTAGCTTATCCCGATTTCACAAAGGAATTTATTTTAACAACGGACGCTAGCAAAAATGGTCTAGGAGCGGTATTATCACAAGGTGAGATAGGAAGTGATCGTCCAATCGCTTTTGCAAGTAGAACTCTAAACAAAGCAGAATCAAACTACTCCACCACAGAACGCGAAATGAAAGCAATATTATTCGCAATAAATCATTTCAGGCCATACATATACGGAACGAAATTCACCGTAGTTACCGACCATAAACCCTTATCACAAGTTTTTCGAGTTAAAGACCCCGGTACTCGACTTACAAAGTATAGAATATCATTAGCAGAGCATAACTACGAAATTGTTTATAAAGCCGGATCATTAAACACTAACGCAGACTCTTTAAGTAGGATGCATCAAATTAAAGCACAAACCACAGATACAGCCGAAGACATGAATTTTCTCGAGTTTCAAAACCATATACAAAACAACTTAGTAATTAATAGCAGAATACAAGAAACTGATGAATCACTTTTAGACCTAGATAATAAAAAACCAACTGCAATATTTATAGCCAAACATTTTGAAGTAAAAGATCATTTAATAACTGAATTAGATTCACGTTACAATATCAAAAATAGCATTCAAACAGTAAATCCAAAAGTTGGAGATATTTTAGTTTTGCAGGATAGTGATCAACAAAATAATAATAAGAAATTATTTTGCTTGATATATAAAGAATTCGAACATGACATCACTAATTACGAAGACATTTGGAATATAATTATAAACTTACATAAGTCACTAAAAAGACATTCTATTAGCAACATTGGACTACAAAAATTATATCGTCAAATGAATGTTAAATGGGAAAAAGTTAGAATATATTTAAGACATATTTTAAAAGACATCAACGTTCAGATATCAGAAGACAGACACTCAGACATATTAGACGAAAAACAGAAATTAGAAATTATTAAAGAATTTCATGACACCCCTTTGGGAGGTCATCAGGGAATACAAAGGACATATTCTAGACTGAAACGCGTGCACAAGTGGCCACACATGAAAAAGGACGTCACAGACTATATAAGTAAATGTGAAAGTTGTCAAATAAATAAAACAAACAGAAACAAAACAAAGATGCCCATGATAATCAGTACTATAGCGACAAGACCGTTCGAGCGTGTATATCTAGACATAGTAGGACCGATGACAGTTACGGAAAATGAAAACAAATATATATTAACCTTTCAAGATGAACTAACTAAATTTGCAGAAGCTATACCAATCCCCAATCAAGAAGCTGAAACAGTCGCTAGAAATTTTATAAATAACGTCATATGTAGACACGGTATTCCAGAGATTTTAATAACAGATCAAGGAACAAATTTTCTTAGTACAATTTTCAAAAATACTTGTAAACTTTTAAAATTGAAACAGATCCAAACAACTGCTTATCACCCGCAAACCAACGGTGCTCTTGAACGTTCACATCGTACTTTAGCTGAGTACCTTAGGCATTTCACAATCAACAACCAAACCGACTGGGATATTTATGTTCCCACAGCTATCTTTACTTACAATTCCACACCTCATTCTGCAACAAAATATACACCATTCGAACTTTTATACGGCGCACAAGTAGTATTGCCATCAGCATTAACACAAACTCCAAAAGTTTATTACAATTACGATGATTATGTTTCAAATTTAAAATTTAAAATGCAAAACACCAGACAACTGGCTAGAGAAAATTTAATTACAGCCAAAGAACGATGTAAAAAACAGTATGATAGAAATTGCAATACCGTAGATTTTAAAGAAGGAGACCAAGTTCTATTAAAAAATGAAAAACTTCAGAAAGGTCTAAGTAAAAAATTATTGCCACTATGGCAAGGCCCATATATAATTACCAAAAAGCATTCATCTGTCAATTACACCATAAAGATTAACAACAAACTCACCAAAGTACACGCTAACCGTCTAAAACACTTCCATGAGTAACAAAAATAAATAAATTTAATAATAATAGTAATCATAATAAGAATTATACATTCAAAATTAACCCATTACCAATTAAAATTGTCCATTCTAATTATGCATTAATTCAACCCAAGTCAAAGTTTCTCGCTATTGATGAAAATCAACAACAATATGTTCAGCTTTACCAAGACTACTTTAATAAATGTACTGAAATCAATCAAGCCAAAACAATTTGTAAACAACAACAACCAGTTCTTTTCGCGCATAGAGATGAATGTTGTGAGATAAGCATATACCAAATGACAAATTCAAAAATACCAGCAAGTTGCGATAAACGCATTATTGAATTACATAAATCTATTTTCATACAACTACAAACTTCAAATACATGGATTTTCATTATTCCAAGCACCGAGATGCTTACGCTCAGTTGTACAAATAAAGACACGCCAATTGATGTCACTATAACGGGTACAGGTGCTATTTCAATTGACAGTAAATGTAGGGCATTCGGAGGCTCGGTAATGTTGAACACACACGACACTATCGTCGGAAATACAATTGCCAGCGAGTTTGTGCCACCACTCGACATCGAATTCGAAATATGTGAAGAAATTCGTGCCAAAACCAAGCTCAACACGACAGACTTAATCCTAGATAACAACTACAGGCCCGTACTATCCCACATCGAAGATCTAAATATTGCAACCCACAAACTGGATGACATAATAAAAGCATCTGATAGCATACATAGCACAAATACATGGACACACCACATATCCTCATTTTGGCCGTATACCTTAGCAATTGCTGTAACAACATGGTTCATATATAAGATATACGCTAAATTCTTCAAGCCAAATAGATGCTGCGGCATATTACCAAACCTCTGCATCACAATGGAACAGCACATCGATGGCATCCAACAGCCCACAGTGAGAGAAGCTATTGTTTTGTATCGAGCATCACCTTTATCCACGCGACAAACAATTACCCCAATAATACCCGACAGTGCGGAAATGCCCCCAGTTGAACGCGAACCCCGAACCCCAATTCAGAACCGTAGGTCTGAACGACTGCGGTCAAAGTGTAATTAAAAGAAGAAGAGAAGCAATGAACAATCCGTGGTGTTTATTATACATAACGTATCAGAATAGTTATTAGTTATAATATTAGTTCTTTAATCATTACATTTTTTCAGCCACGTATATTTATATTTTTCTTATCATTAATTGCTAAAAAAAAAAAAAATATATATATATATATATAATATTTTATTTTTTTTACTATAGGGAGGGAGATATGTTGTGTCCCACAACCGATCTACCTATAGATAGTATAATATAATAATATAATATAATATAATCACACGTAAATTTACTGTAAGAAATAGATTAGGATTGTACCAATTAACGCCTTGTGCATTTAGGATAGGAATGTTATCACTTAAGCAATTATTAATATTAGTTTGTAATCTGAAACGGCGTGCGACCGCATCTTATATTTTATGTATTAGGATAAGACAGTTATAGTTTTAAATAGATTATAATATCAGACTAGACGCAGTAAAACAGCGTGCGTGGGTTATCAGTGTAGGAAAGTGTCCGTCGAGCGCATCCCTGATAACAAAACGCAGATAAAGGTTAGGGGGAGATTGTGTTAAGTGAGTGCGGGCGGTCGGTCTTCAGTGTAAAGTCAGTCTTCAGTCAGGTAGAAGTAGGGTTGTTAGTAGACGTACGACGAACTATTGTAAATTATTAATAATTATTAATCATACAATAAACAGTATCCAGAAAGTCATTTACAGTCGTTAAGTCGTTTGAATTTACCCACAAAGTCACGGTACAGGTGAAACAACTAATAGCCTGCGACCGTGCATACCCCCAAGGTTTGGTATCTGAAAGGAGCCACAACAATTACAACGTTTGTTTGCTTTGTATATTTCGAGTAAAGTTTGTAATAGTTACTAACCCAACAGTATTTTACTCGTGGGCGATGGCTATTACTGATTCAGTTGACTTACGACGTCAATTTATAAAACCCATTACCCGTTCATTATATAATAAACCTACTATTATTCTAATGCAAACGCTAATTTATACAACATACCATAAATAATAATAACTCAAATGCCATGAATGTACCTATAAAGGCACTCATGACTTTCACTAGAGAACACTTACAGGCTAACTAAGTTAAACGCTCAAAGTAAAACCGTTGCCGTAAACTATAAATCAAATTTAATCAAACATAACCAAATTGCCGGAAACCCGTACACACGCTTTCATTCGCACAATCCGTAAATTAACTCCATAAATTGCTTAAGATCGAATCGACGCCACAGACGGATCGTAAACTTTCCAATTAGCCCGCCGTAATTAATAGGCCTGAATATTAATACAAAATCGAGCGAGGCAATTTACCGCCTACAATTAATTACGAAATATTTTATCGCGCCATTCTGAGCCGGGTCGGACACACAAGCGCAAAGTCAATCACTATGCCCCCAAATGTTTCAAATACAAATGCTGTTCAGCGATTTATAACCAAACCACTCAACACATGCCAGTGTAATGAAAATGGTTGTTCAAAATTATTCAAGCGATTGCTTTATATTAATAAACTCATGACTACATTCGTTGTTCGCTCCCAATATGCTTTCCAAGTGTTGGAACATCAGGGCCATATCGCTGCGCCCGTTTGCGATTTTCTGCAGATCCTCGCCGAGTTCACCGAAGCAGTTTATGAGGACAGTTCGTCGGGTGGCAATGGCTTCAGGAAGCTTCGTGTCCAGCATATGTCGGCTCCGGCGGAATCTCGCTAAAATTACATCGAATTGTTTCTTTAATTTCGCCATCTGCTCCCCGCTGAAGTTCGAGTCGAGGATCATGCGGAAATTATGAATGGCCTTATTAAAGTCCGCCTTCTTTTCTTTATAGTCGAGGATGAGATTGTCCAGTTCCTTCGAGTTCGACAGACTGGCTGATATGTTGGTTTTCATTGCGTTGTGGCTGAGTTTGGCTGGGGCGCACAGGGTGTTTATTAAGTTTGATATAGTTTGTGATGTGTTAAGCTCGCGGGTCATGCAACGGCTAAACTGTTTGCACATACGGATGGCCGAGCGGTCTTCTAGGTCAAGACAGTCGAGGTAATACATCAAAGCTTCCACGGTGGATTCGAGACGATTAAAGTTCTCATAAAGGGGCTGATGTCTGTCGCACGCTTCTAATTCCCGGGCGAACGTTTTCGTCAGCATTATTTCAAAACGGTTTCTCTGTTTAACTCTACTGCAATTTTCACGGGAGTTTATTATTTCGCTGTGCATTGAAAACGATGTTTGAGATGTGATTGTGCTCAGTTTTCTGACCGTATGATCCATCTGGTGGAAATCCTCTGCGCGGCAGCTGCACAAGTCATAGCGTGAATGATTGTTACCGTTACCGTGCCACGATTTGGACTTTATTCGTCTTTTTTTGGTGTGAAACTCATCCTCGCTGTCTGAGAGATTCAAACGGAACGTGGATGCATCAGTTTCCGGGTCTAAAATAATCGGCTCGTTGCTTACTGGTATGTTCATGTTAAAATAAATTCGTATGACAGTAGTGACATTTAATATCACGCCTTGATCACATATTTAGTACCATGTCTGCAATAAATTTGTTGCATACTGCAGGATTACACATACTTAGAAGTTTTCTGGGATATATACGGGGCTAATATATTTCGAGTTGTAAATTATGCAGGTTTAATATTGCCACTGGCTCGGGGAACACGTGCAGAGCTGGGAAACAGCGTTATATATTTTTAATATCTCTCACATTCGCCTCACAAATATTTCAATCCATATAAATAGGATTCGTGAACATATGAGAAATTTAATATCATATGTTGCTTTCATTATATTATTATTGCACTTTATTATTATACTGAATTAATGAAATGCAGAAGTATATGCTATATGCTTCGCTAGCTATAATTCCTTAAACAATATTTATTCAATCATATTAAATATAATTTATTCACCTCATTGCGCTAGGCCAGTTCCATCCTCGTTCATGCATAACTTGAAGGTGGTCATACACTATCGCTCGCTTTGCATGTCATCCATTTGGATGAGAATAATTCAAATTAATGAATTTTTCAATCAATCAAATGGGCGCTTATAGAGCGCACAACTTATCGCAGGGCCAACCACGTATATTTCGCAAACGTAAATAAAAAACTAAAGTGTGTACCAGTACCTTAAGAAATGGTGAATACGCCGGGTAGCGTCTGGTATAATTTTATGTGTGGGATCATGTTTTACAGCGTAAAGTGTGAAAATGTTGAGCTTTTTGTAAAAATATTCAATAAAATAAATTGTATAAAATAACATAAATATTGACATTACAATGCATTTGAGACATTCTCTCTTCACGACATATAAGTTGTTAAATATTAACTTGAGTTTGAAAGTTATTCAGATTATCTAGGGTTGTATGAAAATTCATACATAATTTAAATGTTTAAGCCGAAGACATGGGTTTAAATCCCATCCGACTGTTTTTTTTGAGAAATATTTGTAAACATGATTTATGCAGCTGGAAATAGAAATATGTTTTTCAGATATATCAGGTGTGTGATATTATAATTTCCAAAAATGTTACTTAAGGCATTTAGAATTTAATTTGTCAGTTTGTTATTAATCAGTAATTAATCAGTTTTTAAATTCATATTCTAACGATTTGCCTAAACTAAAAAAAATAGTTGGTAAATTATACCTAAAATCGAAAACAAGCTGCTGTTAACGGCAGGAAAATAAGTTTGTACTGCGGATATTTCACAATCTCCAGAATATTCTTGATTACTACTAGCAACAGCACGTCACTCAGAATTGTGCTTAGGGGTGCTCCGTTATATATTTTAACTTGTCGGACAGTTCTTCATTTAGCCGCACACGGATAATACGAGTTTTTAGAAAGTTTTCCAACATAATATAACATCTTGCTTGTAATTTAATGCTGAGTGATTATCCTTGTTAATCGACTTTTATAAAAAAGACAGTATTTACAACAAAACTGATAAAAATAAGTAATCTAAATATATTTGAAATTATATTAATTAGTATAAAAAACAATAGGCATCTTATTTTTTGTCGTTAATAAATGCAGAGACAAAAAATGCCTTATATTATTATATAAAAAACTTAAGTATGTAAATGTATGTGATTCAAATTGGTATTTTTTTGGGACCGTAAAGAAAACTATTTTCTTTTTACAGTTTTATAAAGGGCAAATAGTTAAACATAAATAGCAATTGTTTATAACACTATGCCAATTAATGAAAAAAATATGACATTCTCAGTAAATACCAATTTTTTTTTATCAATTTTATAGTGATAACGAAATTACAATTTTTTTTTAAACCAAAATTACTTTGAGTGCTATCTAAAGTAATTTGTTATAAACCATATTGAGTTATAAAAGCAAAGAATTTGCATCATATACATTTTTAAGCACTCATCCAGCAAATGGTGATTATTTTGATTTAAAAATGAATACTATAAAATCGATTTTTTTTCAACAAACGGTATATAATTGTTTTCGACTTCATAGTGATAAAGTTATTACAATTTTTTCAAAGCCATTTCAATAAGAGGATTTTTTTAGAAAAAATATATATTGTTTTTTAACATTATTCTAATTCATAAAAACATAGTGACTAGTGCAACTATGTTTTTATGAATTAGTAAGCCGTGAGGCATTTCCGACGGTCAATAGAGAAGCTCAGAGGAGGCATTTAACTTAACTTCACAGAAACCCTCTGAAAAACGGTGAAAGGTTATCCTCAAGCTCTGTATGAGACGGACGACGCCTCTAACTACTGAGCTGGGTGATAGGCCTATAAAAATGAAAGGTTTTTTTTTCTAAATAGTTTTCATTTGAAAATTGATTCATAATACAACACTCGCACAACGGGATTTTCATCTAGTTCAAGTACATAAGATTTAAAATAAAATATTACATTTTATAATATATTATTTGCAGTTTGATGTGATTAATAATATAAAATAATTTGTTTATCTTTACATTTATTTCTAGCTATATCCTAGCCATTCCCATCGGATGGGTGCAGACCTCGTTCCCCGCGCGTGCAAAAGCAATTTGTCTCTACGTTTATACGTTGGAATTAATAACAGCAGATACGCGCGTGGGAGCAGCGGTTTAGATAAATACGGACATTTTTCCGAATATTGCCCCGCCGGGATGCCTGCCGCCAAGATAAAGAGCCCCCCATTTGCGTCTCGCGCCCCTTCTCTTATTACCTGACGCCACCGCCCGGCCGCTAATTTATGCGTTCGTTGGGAAATTTAACATTTCCACTAATGCCCGCACGTAAATAAGTTAGGCGGGCGGGTAATTGAATTTTATAGTGGCGTTTTAAATTAGTGACTCAATATTTTAACAACTACCATTTTATTGTGTATACTATAAACAGAGACCGAGGAAATTCATTACAATTTTAATTGTATTTTGCATTTCTTGTTATATCACGTTTGGAAATATTTGATATAATAAATAGCTTTACTTTTTAGAGAATATTTGTTTCACTTTATAACTAAAATGTACACACAGGCGGAAAGACCCGGGAAGGGTCGATAGCCCAATAAAGATTGTTTATATATAAATAGCTTTCACCCAGGTCAGTAGTTAGAGGAGTCGCCCATCTAGTACTGAGCATGGGGATCTTGAGTTCGAACCCCATCGAGGCGAATTTTCGTGAATCACCTCTCACATTTTTTTCAGAGGGGTTCTGTGGAAATATACTATAAACAGAAACCGAGGAAATTCATTGCAATTTTAATTGTACATTAATTGCTTATTACATTACTTTTGGAAATATTTAATATAATAAATCATGGACTATATGGAAACATTTTTAGCTATGTTCTTCGTTTATTTGATTGTGCATTTTATTGTAATACAAACAGTCCTGTTGGCCTTGGCGCCCTCTATCCATTGGTTTTTGAGGTTTTGTACCAAAACGGCCTTATATTTTTGAAATATTTTTTGACAGTCCTGTTGGCCTTGGCGCCTTCTATACATTGGTATAAGTACCATTCTTGTAGCTCTGCAAATAAGGTCGCTACAGTATTATTATGTAAATAAAATGTGAAATATGTACAAACATTATATTTTTTGTAAAAATTAAATAAAAAAATATATATATATATAAATAAATAAATAAAATGTGAAATATGTACAAACATTATATTTTTTGTAAAAATTATCAAAAATCGGTTTATTTTGAGCCCAATTAAATATAAAATAGAATCATAAATATTTTTTTTTAATATTTGATTTTTTTAATCATTTTTTATAGTTCAGTCGATTAATTTAAAACAGCTCGTGCAATCAAAATCTTCTTGCAGACATTATATTTTTAGGAAAAAATTCTCAAATAATGGTTTATTTTGAGCCCAATTAAATACAGAATATAAAATTAAATAATAAATTTAAATATCTGAAATATCTGTTTATTTGAAAATTTGTATAACTCAGTCGATTAATTAAAAACATCTCGTGCAATAAAAACCTTCCTGCAGACTTATTTTTTGGGTGAAAATTATCAGAAAATGGTTTATTATGAGCCCAATAAAATACAGAATGTAAAATAAACTCGTAAATTTAAATTTCTTAAATCTATGATTTTATATAATTTTATAAAGTCGATTAATTAGAAAACGCTCGTGCACTAAAAACCTTCCTGCAGACTTTATTTTTAGGTAAAAATGATCAAAAATCACTTATATTGAGCCCAATAAAATATAGAATGTAAAATAATATTATAAATTTAAATTTGTTAAATCGTTGATTTTTTATAATTTTTTATAACTCGATCAATTTAATATAGCTTGTGTAATAAAAACCTTCTTGTAGACGTTATTTTTGGGTGAATATTATCAAAAAATAGTTTATTTTGAGCCCAACTAAATACAGAATATAAAATTAAATAATAAATTTAAATATCTGAAATATCTGTTTAATTGAAAATTTGTATAACTCTCTGGATTAATTTAAAACAGCTAGTGCAATAAAAATCTTCCTGCAGACATTATATTTTTGCGTAAAAATGATTAAAAAACGGTTTACTTTGAACCCAATTAAATATAGAATATGAAATAGTATCATAAATTTAAATTTTTTAATCTTTGATTTTTTTAATAATTTTTTATATTTCAGTCGATTAATTTAAAACATCTCGTGCAATAAAAACCTTCCTGCAGTTATCTTTTTTTGGGTGAAAATTATCAAAAAATGGTTTATTATGAGCCCAATAAAATACAGAATGTAAAATAAAATCGTAAATTTAAATTTCTTAAATCTATGATTTTATATAATTTTATAAAGCTCAGTCGATTAATTAGAAAACGCTCGTGCACTAAAAACCTTCCTGCAGACTTTATTTTTAGGTAAAATTGATCAAAAATCACTTATATTGAGCCCAATGAAATATAGAATGTAAAATAATATTATAAATTTAAATTTGTTAAATCGTTGATTTTTTATAATTTTTTATAACTTAGTCGATCAATTTAATACAGCTTGTGTAATAAAAACCTTCTTGTAGACGTTATTTTTGGGTGAATATTATCAAAAAATAGTTTATTTTGAGCCCAACTAAATACAGAATATAAAATTAAATAATAAATTTAAATATCTGAAATATCTGTTTAATTGAAAATTTGTATAACTCTGTGGGTTAATTTAAAACAGCTAGTGCAATAAAAATCTTCCTGCAGACATTATATTTTTGCGTAAAAATGATTAAAAAACGGTTTACTTTGAACCCAATTAAATATAGAATATGAAATAGTATCATAAATTTAAATTTTTTAATCTTTGATTTTTTTAATAATTTTTTATATTTCAGTCGATTAATTTAAAACATCTCGTGCAATAAAAACCTTCCTGCAGTTATCTTTTTTTGGGTGAAAATGATCAAAAAATGGTTTATTACGAGCCCAATAAAATATAGAATGTAAAATAAAATAGTAAATTTAAATTTCTTAAATTTATGATTTTGTATAATTTTATAAATCTCAGTCGATTAATTAGAAAACGCTCGTGCATTAAAAACCTACCTGCAGACTTTATTTTTAGGTAAAAATTATCAAAAATCACTTATATTGAGCCCAATGAATTATAGAATGTAAAATAATATAATAAATTTAAATTTGTTAAATCGTTGATTTTTTATAATTTTTTATAACTTAGTCGATCAATTTAATACAGCTTGTGTAATAAAAACCTTCTTCTAGACGTTATTTTTGGGTGAATATTATCAAAAAATGGTTTATTTTGAGCCCAATTAAATACAGAATATAAAATTAAATAATGAATTTAAATATCTGAAATATCTGTTTATTTGAAAATTTGTATAACTTAGTCGATTAATTTAAAACAGCTGGTGCAATCAAAATCTTCCTGCAGACATTATATTTTTGGGTAAAAATGATTAAAAAACGGTTTACTTTGAACCCAATTAAATATAGAATATGAAATAGTATCATAAATTTAAATTTTTAAATTTTTTTAAATTTTTTTATATTTCAGGCGATTAATTTAAACATCTCGTGCAATAAAAACCTTCCTGCAGACTTTATTTTTGGGTGAACATTATAAAAAAATTACTTATTAAGAGCCCAATTAAATATATCATATTGATGTATATATGTATATATTGTTAATTAAGTAATATTACTTTATTTCCCAATTAAAATATTCCAGTTTATTTAAAAGCGACTAAATAAAATAATGTAAATCATTCCATTCAAATAAAATATTCAATGCAACATTGTACTCCAGTCAAAGTCACCTTGTTTTTCTGTTCACCAAAATAGACATACAAGATACTTTTTATGTGTTTACGACGAGATCGATCGAGCAAAAAAATGATTCACTTATCTGCGTGAGTACGCGCTGCGCACGGAATAAGCCAGTCGGGAGTTAACGTGGTTTGTGCGCGTATCGTGATTGTGTTTGAGTGAAGAACAATTTAATTAGTTACTTGGTTTTAATTGTGCGCGCATTATATACGAGTGCTGTATCCTGTGAGGAGTTATGCATATCACACTTTGTGTGAATATGACGCCAATCTGACTTAGTAGGAAGAAGCATGGGTGAGTTTTTATGTTGCTATACTATGATTATTAATTTAGTTTGCGTGAGCCAGCTTATTTATGCATTATTTATATAATTTCTCGTCAGTATTAGACTTTACAGCATTGTTGCCCAATATGTGGCTCGCTTTTTATCTTTTGATGTGACTAATTTTATGAACTAATATAGCATGGATATTTGTTATGTCTAAAAAGTATTTCCTGGTATAGTTGATGAACATATTATTTTTATAAGTAAACAAACGTACCTTAATGTATTACAAATAATCATTATATTTATTAATACTTAATAGTATTTATTTGTGATATTAGATTCGTACTGCTTGGGTACGCGGTGGTCGAATACTTGAGATGGCGAGGGTGGAGATAAGAAATATGTGGGGTGAAAATCACTTCCAACTATATGCAACTATGTTGGCGGCAACAAATTATTTGTGCTTCATATTCTGAAGGCAGTAATTTTTTACGATTACAAAAAAATAAATTCATGAAATCATTCTTCTAGTCACCGCCTTATATAATATTATATGTGAACAAATACCAATTTTCTCGCAACAATCACACCCCATTTTAAATCCTGATGGTTCAATTTATTATTCCGGAGACGGTATTTTTTTTTCTGCCGGTTTGAAACCGAAAAAGAAAGCACACGTGCAAAAAAAAAACATGAAACAAGACGTCAAGAACACGAGATGGGCAGACGCCGTAACACGTCTGGGCCTTAAAATTACGTGGCGTATCACATTTCATCGGATGAAACGCGAAAGGAAAATATTACCGAAGGGGAATATTGCGAAACCGCCTCCATTACGTTCGCGTCGCAAAAAATAAACCAGCATATTCAAAAAAAAGAAGCCAACGAAAACAGCTGTGCGCCCTTTATGACGCCTCATTTACAAAATTAATTACCACATAAAGTTCCGCAAATAATGCGGAAGTTAATAAATTATAAGAGCGTGAAACTTGTAATGAAACGTCCGCGAGTATATAGCGGAAGGATTAGGGTGTAATTGCCTTAAATATACTAGAAATATATATTATTATAGTTGGTGTGGGTGCGCTTTATAGGGTTAGTTAGTTCTTTGCAAGTATTTAAATACACAATAGTTTATTTTACGTACTTTAAAACTAATTAAACGGGCGATAAAATTAATTTAAATTGCGCTCTGCGTTTTATTAGCGAGCTTCATGTATTATGGAAGCTGGAAGGTATATAAATAAACCACGCTTTATATAAAACTGAAAAGGTATTTCGCTAGTTTGTTTTTCTTTGCGGGGGGTTGTTTAGCTAACTTTTGGAATATTATTTTCTATTCAATTTCATTACAGTAAAATTATTTTCATTAGATGAAACCGAAACAATATTGTACATAAGCGTAAATTCACCTATTAGCTGCACGAATACAAAACAAGTATCTAAATGCAATATGATATATGAATATCACTTGTAATTTCTTTTATTTATTTAATTTATTTAACTTGTTTGTAAGTGTTATACAACCCCCCTAGGAGGACAGTTCAAATTATTATTATTATTATTATCAATAGACTGTTTACTCAACTCCTTATTTACTGATATCAATATTTCAATTTGTTTTCGAGATATATGCGATTGACGTGCAGTAAATTCGCGTAACCTCGTTTTCCATCAACAATGCGGTTGAAAATTCATTCAACTGTTAATAATAAATTGTATGCCATTGCATTGCCTAGTTTTTACTAAAAAATTCTGTACATTTTCTCAATTTATTCTGTCAGAATGTAAAGACGACCCCACACATAATTAGTATACTCGGCGCATTCACCATTTATTAGTTACTGTTCTTAATAAATAAAGAATAAACTTACTTAAGTTTATTTGTAAATATAAACTGAATATGTAAGTTGTATTAAGACTCATATGGGCAATAAAAGATTCCATGAAATTATCATAATACAATTATCATGCTCTTACTTTTTATAGACAGTAATAATAGTAGACAATTAGTTTTCTGTCATCTGAGACATACAAAGTGCATGTATGTAATATTTTCTAGTCAACATTATTATTGATATTGCTAATGGAAATGGCGATAATATTTGTTATCAAAATAATGAGCTCCTGTTTTAATATATAACTTTGTGTAATGCATTGAGGCAATTTTGTAAATGTGCTGTTAAAATATTGAATGTTCACACAACAAACATTTAAATTGTGTTAATTATGAGGTAATTAATTTTAAATTGATGTGAAATAATATCGCTTGATTAGAACTTGAGGTAATTTTTATTTATTTAATGTATATGTTTAATCACCCGCAATATGTATGTAGAAACTACCAGAAACAAATATATACACAATCATTATTACGGTTGAGTTAATAGCACTCGAGCTATTGAAACGAATTAATGGAAAATAGAGTGAGTTTGCTTGAGGTACAGGTGTTTCGTGCTAAGCTGATGTGATAAGCGATTGCGGATTGAATATTCAGTTTTATCATTAAAATCACTTCAAGACAAGCACTAAAGGCACATCTAAACTTAACTAATTTTCATAGATTTGTAATAACAGAAAAAAAAAACGAATTTACTTACAATAGATTTATGTAAAGACTAAATACAAATATACAAATTTAATTTTCTCATTCAATTCAATTTCGGATAAGTCTAATCTTACCTAATTATTATAATAATAACGATTTCCTTGCAACCGGCAGAGTTTTTAAAGACTAGTGGTAACTACTAAATATAAATGCTCCTTTATTAAATTCACTTTAAACCAGCCCGAAAATGTCCAATTTCTAATATTAGTAATGACTGAAAACCGGATTTACATGTAAAAGTTGGATATCTTTGAAGATAAAACACAAAGTGTAGTTGTAATTTTTCTCACCATTTAGTACATATTTCTATACCTTGTTCACTTTTTCGCCTAAATTTGAAAATCAAACAGTAAAATGTTAATGTGGTAACCGCTAGATGGCGTTAAACTTTCTCTATAGAGAGAAAGTTGCAAAATTTAAATTGAAAAATCAAACAGTAAAAGGTTAATGTGGTTACCGCTAGATGGCGTTAAACTTTCTCTATAAAGAGAAAATTGCAATTATTTTGTTATGATTACAATAGTTAATTTTACAGTGTATGATCAAGTAAAATACCCAACAAATAAATCAAACCCTCATTTAGATAACGTTATTAAATAACGACGCCACTTTGTAAGGGGCAATTTCCGTTCCGTCTCGCTGTCAATAATAAAAGTTTAGTCCAATTCCACGCATCATTAATAAATAACGAAGTTGTCTGCAGCGCGATTTCCACATAGCTGGCACTGATTTCCTGCGGCCCTTTTGCGCCGTCCATGAATGAAATGTTGCTCTTTGCCGCATAATAGTTTGCGTATTTATAGAAACCAATATCCGTATAAACGGGGCGCTCCGGCGGAATCAAGTAACCGACGAGACGCAGGGATATCGCTCTGAAATAAAATCAACCCACTGAAGTTTTGCAGTTGGATTGTTATGTCATAACGTTGTTACCGAATAAAAGAGGTTTCCAACAAATATTATGTGCACATATCACGTAGCTATTTTGAGCAGTTTAACGTATAAAATAATTTAGTTGAAAAACATTAATAACACCAATACTGCAATGAATAAAAAAATATTTATAGGGCTATTAGCCGTGAGACTTTTCCTCAAGTCAAGGGAGAAGCTCAGAGGAGTTTAATTAGCTTAACTTCATACAAAATCTGTGAAAAATGATTCGCGAAAAATCGTCTCGATAGGATTCGAAATCAGGCTCCCCAATACTCAATGTTAGATGGACGACGCGTCTAACACATCACAGTTTTCAGATATGTTATATGACATTTTTCAAATTTTACCCAAACATGTCTAAAAGTGTCAAAACATGTGTCAAAAAAGTGAAAAATTGCGATGTAATTCGGAAAATCGTGTGGTGCAGAAATTGGTTTGCTAACAAACTTTGAATAATTATTGATTGTTATTGCATTCGTTTTATAATGAAATAATCTTCTATTACATATTGGATTGTTAAGGAGTCTACTGTGTGATAATTTATTTTTAATTACGATTTTTTACTTTATTGTTTAAAATTTTGAATATTCTATTTTTATTAAGAGCTAATGAATGTTAATTCTTATAAAATTGATTCGATTGCCAAATAATGACTACCTTACTTCCAGTCAAGTCTGCTAACAATATCAAGCTAGACAAGTTTTAAAAGAAACTTAGTTACAATGATTTATTTCTCTTGTGCACGGCAGTACTTGAAATCCAGCTTAGTGTCCTCCGGTGGCACACACTTGAAGGAAACAAATACTTTGATCGCAGCATTGCAGACGGATATTTCACTTTAATTAAGCCGCCGTGATGAACCGTAATTGGAAATGTCGTGATGTCCTGTAATAAGGCTTTAATCCAATTAGGGTTTTTTTTCGTGCCACTGCATGGAAGTGCCTCGGCATCTGATTATGTCTAGACCTACTTCAGGCGCGCGCCCGCTCACAGATAATTCGTTGCGTAGCCTCATTAGCACACGCGCTCGCAACGAGATAATTATTATCTTGTCCCATAGTTAAATACTTAATTAGAAATATATATATATATATATATATATATATATATATATATAATGTTAGTTATTTCTTACAAAATTGTAATTTAATTAATGGAAGAAATAATAATAGAAATATTTCTTTGTTTGAACATACAAATAGTTATAGATATAGATAAATATTGAATAAAATATTTATACATAATATTTTTCGCAAATTTATTGGATTTAAAATATGTACAAAATGAGCACAAGCACAACTTTCTAACATGAAATACAATTTTTCAAGTTTCAAAAATTTGCCAAGCCTTGTAGCTTTTCCGGTTCAATTAGAAACAATCTCGACAATTTTCCCACCATCTAGACTATATTTTACATCAACTGACATTAGCTTCAGTTTAGTTCACTTCTAGGACGACTCCTGCTTTGACTCAACGGAGGATAGTTTAGGCATTTTTACTGATTTATATCACTTTTATAATTTATCATGTGACGGGTTTATATTTTGTTTTAGAGAAAAATTTGACAAATATTTTTAATTTGGTTGTAATTTGTTTATCCAACAGGCTAAAGATGATTTTTGTTGGACATTTTTTATTTTATTTTTCTTCACTTTGACGCAATTCTATCCTAAATGCCTACATTTTAACAAAAAAGAGATAATGTAGTGTCAAACTAAATTTTGTAACATTTATCAATTTCCAAGGGCTGTGGTTAATGTTGTGGGGGCGGTAGAAACAAATGATATGTTGTAAAAAAAACTTGATACTTCATCTATAGCAAAATATTCTAAATTACTATCCTAAATGGCAATATTTTAACAAAAAATTAATATTATAGTTGAATCTAGATTATGTAAGTTTCATAATTTTCTATGGGCTGTAATTAGTATTGTGGGGGTGGTAGAAACATTTGAAATATCGGGAATGAAAGCTTGATAATTTGTATATAGCAAAATGCTCAAAAATCTTATCATAAATGCCTACATTTGAACAAAAAATGGATATTGTAGTGTCTAACTAGATTTTGTAACTTTCATAATTTTCCAATAGCTGTAATTACTGTTGTGGGGGCGATAGAAATAAATGAAATGTTGCAAAAGAAAGCTTGATAATTTATCTACAGCAAAATGCTCAAAAATTCAAAAATGCCAATATTTTAACAAAAAATAAATATTGTAGTTCAAACTAGATTATGACATAATTTTCCAAGTGCTGTAATTATTATTGTGGGGGTGGTAGAAACAAATGAAATGTCTCGAATGAAAGCTTGATAATTTGTATATAGCAAAATGCTCAAAAAATCTATCATAAATGCCTAAATTTGAACAAAAAATAGATATTGTAGTGTCTAACTAGATTTTGTAACTTTAATAATTTTCCAAGTGCTGTAACTAGTTTTGTGGGGGTGGTAGAAACAAATAAAATGTTGCAAAAGAAAGCTTGATAATTTATCTATAGCAAAATGCTCAAAAATCATATCCTAAATGCCAATATTTTAACAAAAATGGAATATTTTACAAGATACTAAACTAAATTATGTAACTTTCATAATTTTCTAAGGACTGTAATTAGTATTGTGGGGATGGGGGAAAAGATTTGAGATTGTTTCAAATGGAACTAGAATAGCTACAGGCACATTTTTGGGATTTGGAAAATTTGATTTCATGATAAGAAGTTGAGCTTGATCTTATTTTGTAGGTATTTTATTTGCAATGATAAATATTGTTATAAAATGTATACCATTTTGGTAAATCTGAAGAAGTGAATAAAATTAAAATGAAAAAGTTATAACAGTGTTACTTATTTTTATACAAATTGAATTGAATTGAAATTGAAATATAATTTATCCTGTGACGGGTTTATCTTTTCATTTAGGGAAGATTTTTTATTTGGTTGAAAATTTTTTATCCAACAGACCGAAGCTTATCTTGATTGGACAATTTGTATTTATATTTTCTTCACTTCATCTGCTTTACTGCCACAATGTTATTCTTTTTATAACAATATTTTTCGAAACAAATTTTGGATTTAAAATATGTACAAAATGAGCACAAGCACAACTTTCTAACATGAAATGCAATTTTTCATGTTTCAAAAATTTGCCAAGCGTTGTAGCTTTTTCGGTTCAATTTGAAACAATCTCGACAATTTTCCCACCATCTAGACTATATTTTACATCAAATGACATTAGTTACAGTGTCAGTTCACTTCTAGGACGACTCCTGCTTTGACGCAACGGAGGATAGTTTAGGCATTTTTACCGATTTTTATCACTTTTATAATTTATCATGTGACGGGCTTATCTGTGGATTTAGGAAAAAAATTGTACAAATATTTTTTATCTGGTAGAAAATTGTCTATCGAACAGACTAAAGTAGATTTCGATTGGACAATTTTGATTTTATTTTTCTTCACTTCTTTGGCTGTACCGTCACAACGGGATACATTTTATAATAATATTTTTTTGCAATTCTTTTTGGAATTAATAGAGCCACGAAATGAGATTAATCACAACTTTCTATCATGAAATACAATTTTCCAAGTTTCAAATATTTGCCAAGCCTTGTAGCTTTTCCCGTTCAATTTGAAACAATCTTCACATTTTTCCCGGTATCTAGACTATATTTTATATCATCTGAAATTAGTTTCAGTTTCAGTTCACTTCTAGGACGACTCCTGCTTTGACGCAACGGAGGATAGTTTAGGCATTTTTACCGATTTTTATCACTTTTATAATTTATCATGTGACGGGCTTATCTGTGGTTTTAGGAAAAAAATTGTACAAATATTTTTTATCTGGTAGAAAATTGTCTATCGCACAGACTAAAGTAGATTTAGATTGGACAATTTTGATTTTATTTTTCTTCACTTCTTCGGCTGTACCGTCACAACGGGATACATTTTATAATAAAAAAAATTTGCAATTCTTTTTGGAATTAATAGAGCCACAAGATCAATCACAACTTTCTATCATGAAATACAATTTATCCAAGTTTCAAAAATTTGTCAAGCCTTGTAGCTTTTCCCGTTCAATTTGAAACAATCTCAACAATTTTTCCGCCATCTAGACTATATTTCCAATCAAATGGTATTAGTTTCAGTGCTAGGCCGCTTTTGGGACGACCTTTGCTTTGACGTAAATGAGGATAGTTTTGTAACGTTGTTGGAAATTTGATATTTTGCATTTGTGCTTTTTGCAGCTTTTTCGGTATATTTAGAGCAATTATAATTTAATAAACTGTAAAATAATATTATAAATTAGAATTTCTTAAATCTTTGATTTTTTATCATTTTTTATAACTCATTTGTTTAATTTAAAACAGCTCGTACACAAAAACCTCTCTGTAGACTTTATTTTTGAGTGAAAATTATTAAAAAAATATATATATTAAGCTAAATTAAATATAGAATGTAAAGTAGTATCACGAATTAAAGTTTCTTAAATCTTTGATTTTTTATGATTTTTTTATTACTCAGTCGATTAATTTAAAGCAGCTCTTACAATACAAACTTTCCTGCAGATTTTATTTTTGGGTGAATATGATAAAAAAAAGAAGTTTATTTTGAGCCCATTTATATATAGAATATAAAATAATATCATAAATTGAAATATCATAAATCTTTGACTTTTTATAATTTTTATAAATTTTAAAACAGCTCATATATTATGAACCTTCCTGCGGACTTTATTTTTGGGTGAAAATTATCAAACAATGCTATATTGAGTCCCAGTAAATATAGAATGTAAAATAATATCATAAATTTAAATATCTTAAATCGTTGATTTTTTATCATGTTTTATAACTTAGTCGATTAATTATAAACAACTCGTATAATAAAAAACGTCATGCAGACTTTAGTTTTGGGTGAAAATGATTACAAATAGCTTATTTTTAGCCCAAATAAATATAGAATGTAAAATAATATAATACATTTAAATTTATTTTATTAAATCTTTGATTTTTATAAGTTTTTATAACTCAGTCGATTAATTAAAAACAGTTCCTACAATAAAATCCTTCCTACAGACTTTATTTTTGAGTCAAATGTATCTAAAAATGGCTTATCTTGAGCCCAATTAATAATAGAATATAAAATAGTATCATAAACACGAGAATGAAATATGTCCATCATTTATCGCCTTAATCTCTCCAGTTATACATATTATAGTTTCCACCAATTATTATTTCCATATCCACTTGCAGATATAGCTCTGTCCATCCGGCGATGATTTATTGACATTTAATTTCCTGTGATATTGATTGTATAGATTATACATTATCCAACAATGGATGAGCGCTAAAGTCGCGAGCGCTATCTAAACGCTGACACACAACCGGGGGTTTCATTTCCCAATGATATTATATAAGCTTTTAATCCATTATCCGCCCTTACAGTAGATATTAATGATCGCTCTAGTTTTTTTTTGCGCCTGGTAATGCGATGACTCGACACGACTTGGTGTGCAGAACCGACCAAATAATCATCAAAATCAAATTATAAAATAAAGGCGAGCCTATGTGGACGCGTGCATTAATTTTCAATATCGGCCGTTTATTATCGCGCCATCGCACGGGGTGTATGAATTATGCATGTGAAAATACCCGAAATAAATGTAGGTGGTACGCGATGTTAGATTAATTATTTATGGACAATAATAATCGATGTCACTTAATATTCATAATTGTTTTAAAATATATTAAGAAAATAAATTAATTAATTTTTTTGTTGTTGAATAAAGTTATGTGAGAATATGTACGTTTTAATAATACAAGGCTTTTTCTTTTATTAATAATATTAAATATATATATATATATATATATATATATATATATATATATATATTTAATAATATTTGCTTTATGGTCTAACACAAATAAAATTAAGAAATAAATTTAAAAACTGCGCCTTTAAGGTGGGGAAATTCAAGGCCTACTAGATTTATAAAATATATTTATTTTACGTTACAATTTCCGGTACGGCCACTTTAACGGCAGCGCTTTTCTAGAAAATTAAGATTTAGCCTAAAAATATAGATAATATCTATATCGTTAGGTTCCAATAAATTCAAATATCAACTTGGTTTTTATACCATCAGTGTTAAACTTAACCTCAGGGGTTCACATCTGGTCAATACGGGAACTGGCAATCCCGAGGTACCCTAGCCGGATCTGGCTCCTTCTTCAACTAGTTTCGGAACAGATCACTCTCTTCCACCTTTTGAACTATCCCATATCTGACTAATTGTGATTTTCCAAGCGGTGTTATGCCAAAATATATACAAATGAGATTATTTACAAAGAGTCGATTATATAGAGATATATTATAATTACTTCACTTTAATTATTAACTTTCAAGATTGCTCTAAAGAATGAGCGAATACAAGCTGTATAGAAAATGACAAATATATACTTTACTCTACTTTACTTTAAAATATCTTAAACAGGAAATTATAAACTAAAATATACATCAACTCTATACTAATTTTACATACAAAAAGAATATATTAAGATAATAATAAGTTAATTAACGTATTAATTTTAAAGATACATGTTCATAATATTGTGGCCACATACTTTTATGGTTTTTAACCGCACCCACAAGACAATCTGCAGCCGTGAATTAATCTTTAATAAGCAACGCCACAGCAGCCAGAGTGTGAGAAACGAGTTGTGGAATGAATTATGGCCCCTCAAGGATCAGCGATTTTTTCGCCCGCGTCGCGGTTTAATAAAGGCTAAGTAAGCGCTAAAGACCGACAATAAATGTGTGTACCGAGACTGCGATGGCTCCAACTTTTCTAATTTAAATTTCAACACGCGGCGCAGGGGGCGGCTGGGGGCGTGTTGGCAGAAATGCAACGTTTAAGGGGGGGTTTAAAGCCCTGTCATGTGGAGACTTTAAATTAAAGAGGGAATTACATTGGCTGGCAATGTCGGGACGAATTAAGGCGACCGACCACCGGTGCACGTTTTTGTGGTTTTGTGTCCCTGGTGGGGTTATTAAATTTTTTAATATGACTTACTTATGTCCATTGAGGTCGCGAGCAGCATTGGCGCGATCCACAGGAGGAAGAGGAAGCGCCAATAATCCACCATCATGGCGAATATCTGAAACAATATAAATAATTATTATAGTAAGTTAAATAATTATGATTTCTCAAAAATTTCAATCTTCGGTGAGAAATTATTAATTAACATTGATATATCTATCTGGTGATTCTTCATTCAGATAGCCGAATACGGCAAGAAGTACTTCACTTTAAATAATTATATTTAGCAATAAGTATTTATTTGCCCAAAAACATTAAGAAATAATCACGTTACAAATAACTCGAGTTATTCTAGTGTGAATGTAGTGAATATAGTCAAACTACTATTGAATTTAAAACATTCACCAACATTATTTGAGTTTTGATAAATGTTTTATATTGTAGCTCACAATTTTCAAACATTATTTATGAAATACCGCCATAACTCGAGTTATTATAGAGCAAATGTGATGAAAATTACCTAAATAGCTCAAAACATATACATTTATGAAATTTAACCTAGAACTATTCTAGCAATTTTCATAGCATGTTTCAAAATTTAGAGTTATTATACAGGGATAACTCTAAATTTTGAAACAGCACTTAAAACATATATATATATATATATATATATATATATATATATATATATCGGACTCAAAACAGTAACTTCACTCTTATAAAAAAAAGACCTTTATTTGGCATATCAGCCCAACCCTTCCCTTTTACACACATTCCAGCCGAAAAAAAACAGTACTTTCACAGAAAAAAATCAAAAAAAGACAGAAAAAAAGAATACAAATTAACATAAAATACATTTTTCTATCCATTAAAATAAACCTCCTCTGCCCTCGCCAATTTCGTTACCCACGTCAGCCTCCTGCAGATTTTCACGCCTTTCCCATTCTCTCCTAACCATTCGTTCAGTTTTCTGCACTCTCCAACCCACCCTTCTTTCACTCTTACATATATGGATATTAATTATCAACAATATAATTCCATGCGCTCGCATGAAAGGTTGGGATCATGAAATCGATGTCTGAAAGGTATCTAAAGGTCGTTTTAGACAAGACAATTTCTTGACTCAAAAGTTAGTCAAGATGCGAGACAATCTAAATTGTCTCGTATCATACAGCGAATTATTTGAAATATTGAATTGGATGGTAGATCGAATGTAAAAATATAACGCATTCTATTTGTCAAGAACAAATTGTATGGGAGGAAGATATATGAATTCATTTCTTGGACAACTTTTGAGCTAAGAAATTGTCGTGTCTAAAACGATCTTAAAGGAAGGAGATTGGCTCAATCGCCGAGCCTAGAGGCAGGGTACCGGAAGGCGAAACCACTCGCTAATAAGCCAGATTTATATATTATAATTATCAACAAAAAATTTAATATTTTTATTATAATGTCTATTACATATTATTAAAATTATTTCATTAAAAGACTAATTTTGTTGCTCAACCATAACAATAATTTGCGATAATTTTCAATTCAGTATTACCCCAGAATTTCAATTTTCGTAATTAATTCATGATTTACAATTTATCAGATTTGTACAGTTTCAGCGGAATTATTTGCATGGCGATAAATTTAGCCTCATGTCACACGTATTTGTTAATACTAATACTTTGATTAAATATAGATCGCATCGAAGCCATTAAATTGCGAACAATGCACCATCATTACGCGTAAAGTTTAACATTGTGCCGTGATTAATTTTCCGGAATTATAAAATTCTATAACGCCAGGATTTAGCTTTAGGGCACAATTAACTAATAAAAATAGCGTTAAATATCTATTATAAATGTATATAAACAGGAAGAAAAAATACTTAAATACAAATCAAATATTTATTTTAAAAATGATACAACTTCAAAAACATGTCTGATGATTGTTGTTAAAGTCTAAACAATATTTTAAAAGTTTAAAAAAAAAATCGTGGGGGGTACATTAATAAAAATTGCAATTTGTTTTGTTGCAAATATTATTCAATAACAGCTGACAAAATTAACTTAAATTCGTTTTTTTCTTATTTTATAATTACCAAGACATAAGTAAACAATTGTAGAAACAATTATTCATATATATATATATATATATATATATATATATATATATATATATATATATATATATATATATAAATTTAATATATAACATTTTTTTGAACAGTCCGTTTAGTAACAATGCACCGAGAAAAAGTTCATGCCGCTCGAAATTATGAGAATTTTTTAACTTCACACCGATCTTTACGCGTCCTGCAGTCGAATACAGGCAGTTCAAACATTTAAAAAATGCCAAATATGTCAGAAAATTTCATAAAAGTATTTGTTTATAAAAGTTTTATAAAAAATATCGAACCGAAATATTTTAAATTTTGATTTTTTCAATTAACTATTAACAATTCGTGTGGTGACCATACCAGATATTTTTATAATAATCTTGTAGCTTGCTTACGATCATGCAACTGAACGTGATCAAGGCAAAATCGTATAGATTTTTATTATTTAAAAATTAAAAAAGTAAAATTTACTAATCTCCCTGCAATAATTTTTATGGTATATTTAGGCGCGTGCTTTAGCTTAATAAAGGGGCTAAATTATTAGTGAGCCCGCGAAGTTCCCGCACAGGGATAGTTTAGAAGTGTCATTAATAATCTATACTAATTAAGATACGGCTGTACTGACCGATAAATTGGGATTTAATTATACAGAATGCACTTTATTAGCGGGTTTTATGGGGCGGTTTAGGTTCGTTTAAGGGCTGCCGGTAATTTAGTGGATGGAGCGTCTGCGGCTGTGGGGGAGCACTGACGGGTAGAATTTTGTGTGTGTGAATCAAGCTTGAAGGCACCACAAAGAATACTATGCTAAAATCAAATACATACCAAATAATATATGTATATATATATATATATATATATATATATATATATATATATATATATATATATATTGTAATTATTTACCATTGACACTGATTTTTTTATTTTTTTTTTCTTTACTTATTTGATGCTATTTTGTTTATTTTGTATATTTTGTAACGTTTCAGAAAATATTTGTTTCACTTTATACCTTTATAACTAAAATATACTCAGGTGGAAAGACACGGGAATGGTCAATAGTCTGATAGATTGTTCGGGGTTGGTGTGATCTCGAGGAATGTGTGAAAACTTGCGGAGAAGCAAAAATCCTCGAAATTTTCGGATTGTTTTCAAGTTTTGTTTATATCTTCTAAACCATGAGGTTTTCGAGGAATATGTTTATATATAAAGTTGTAGAGCAATAAATTTCTTTCAACTTTAATTAATCAGCAATAATTTTTATCCAATAGTTACCGAGATACAGCATTAGTCTCGTATTTTTCACAAATTAACAAATTTGCCCCATTTTTGAACTGCAGTATCTCGATAAGTATTGCATAGAAAAAATAAGGTGGAAGGAAATTTAATGCTCTACAACTTTTTATATAAACACTTTCCTCGAAAATCCCATGGTTTAAAAGATATAAGCAAAATACTGAAAAAAAATCCGAAAATGTCGAGGTTTATTGCCCCTCGCCTCCAAATTTCCCCAGGTTGAAAAATCAGTTTCCACACCCCACACCAACCCCTAACAATGTTCATGTTCATATTCATTTGCTTCGAAATTGTGTTCAGTTAGAATGTACTTGCCGACTGGACTATTTGTAGAAACTCTACAGCAAGTTTCATGATCCAATAAGAATATGAATAAAAAATAAAAAATTCTATGTTTATAGGGCTATCAGCCGTGAGGCTTTTCTGCCGGTTCAGGGAGAAGTTCAGAGGGAGTTTAATCATCCGGTATTTATCTTAACTTCACAGAAAACCTCTGAAAAACTGTGAAAGGTGATTCGCGAAAATTCGCTCCCCGCTGGGGATCGAACTCAGGCTCCCCAATGCTCAGTACGAGACGAATGATGCCTCTAACCACACGGCCACTGAGCTGGGTGAATATGAATATATTCTTAATAATGATTAATTACAACCCAGCTCAAGAAACTAGAGATTTGGCGCCTCTACTCTAGGTCTGTCTCGTACTGAGCAGGAGTGAGAGTTCACACCCCATCAAGGGCATAATTTTATTAGTTAGAGAATTGTAACAATACACAAGTATTTAGTCCCACACATTTTATATAATTGTAGAATTTCTAAAGTTTTTAGAAATTCTACAATTATATAAAATATATGAGACTACATACTGTAAATTAAGATTTCTTTGCACAAATTGATTTTGAAATCAGTATAGCTGCAAAATTTGTGATCGATTTGATTGAATAATTTATAACCACAGCGCTGCACAAGTTTTATGTGCGAACAATTTTATTAGAGCAGCATTTTCCTTGTCGTTTAAGAAATTAAATATTTGTTTTGCACAAAGTACACAATGTTTAAAGTTGAAAAGCAGTCGTTTATATAATTATACATTCATGCTACATTTCATTCATGAAGAAGTTCTTGAGTGTATGTAGTTTACAATTTTAGATGATTACTAACATATTTAATGCGTGCTCTATAACTACCGGCGACGAAAAAAGAAGATTTTGCGTTTAACAAATTTGATTGTTGGATTCGTTCCCTTCTTCAAACTGCCGATTCAATTGTGTATTGTGTGGAAGAGTTTGCTGCCCGAAAAAGTACAAGGATATGTATCTGTACGGTCAGCAAAGCGCTATTACAATCACTTAAATAATTTTTAGACGAAAATTATATATACACAGGCTTACAGGTGTTGTTTTTGTTGAGTGGTTGATTCATCATACATTGTCGGAAGACGGGAATTTGACCTAGTTTACAGTAAAATTTGAACCAATTACATTTCCATAAACAGTGTCACCAAAAATTCATTCATCTACCAGTTTAACTATGAATAAACCAGTCAATATTTAACAAAAAAAATTAAAATAAGTGCAAATTAGCAACAGAAAATTTTATAAATAAAATTCCATCATATTATTATGATGGAATTTTATTTCTAAAATGTTGCTAATTTGCAATTTCAGCTAACAAAATATATGTATTTTGTTTTTAAATAATTCAAGCTAAATCGTGTAATATGTCACAGCTGCAACACGATTAATTTTCGTTGTTGTTTAAGCAATAAAACACTTTTATATTTATTGCCACGTTTAAAAAGTAAGCAACGGTAAATAGTCCTGTGGGAGAACAAACGCGGGGGAGGCCCACGGTACGCATTCGCAGCGGCATGAAATGCGAACGAATAAATAAAAATAATAATGGCACGATCTTATCCGTTGCGTGCGGAAAAATTATGCCAGCGGCAAATAAATTTTCCACGGGCGTTTTAATATTTGCAGATACGGGCAATAAAACCATCCCGATGCCGACAATAAAATGCGAAGTATAAAAAAGGAATATGCTCATACTTATGTAATATCGTTGCGAATAAATACCGGGGGTATATTTGGAATGATGTTATGAGGAATTATATGGAAATATTACTTACAGGTACATATATTTCGTGTAAAAAATTCAATATAATTTTCTTATTCGGCGCAAGATAGTTTTTCTCTTTTTCTCACTCATACATATTATATATGTGAGAAAAAAATTTAAAAATCAAATTTTGTTCGGTGATACGCATACGAATATAAAAATAAAAAATTTAGGAAGCTCTAATCTACTTCCTAAATTCGTATGTGTTTCACCGAAAAAAATTAGATTTTTAAATTTTGTTCTTACTTATAATTATGTATGAGTGAGAAAAAAGACAGAGACACAAAACTGATACAACTAACCCCCTAGGAGGAAAGTTAAACGCCATCTGGCGGCACCAAATTCAGTACTGAAAAGAATCTGTTAATACCAGTGAGTCTTTTCTATAACTTAAGGTGAATCTCGGAAGACGAAATACGGTTCAAAGTTGACCTAATCGCGCAGTCTTTTCTAATCAACATTTTATAATTTTCTGAAAATATGTTTGGATATTTCACAAGTCTAAGATTGATTTGATATTTGGTATTTTTTGTCTCGAAATATTTGTCAAAATTATGCAAATGTTGTCAATATTTGCTTCAGAAAAGTATATATTTACTCCGATTTGTAATCAAAATTCAAACGAAATTCAAAGAGATTAAGAAATAATGATAAATTACGACCTAGTTCAGGAAAGTAGAAGTTAGGCACCTCTAATCTCTAGCTTCCTTAATGTCTGTCTCGTACTGAGCAGGAGTGAGAGTTCAAACCCCATACAGGGCGTAATTTTACTAGTTAGAGAATTGTAACAAATATACTAAGTATGTGGTCCCACATATTTTATATAATTGCAGAATTTCTATAAATTACATAGTAGTAGTTTTTAGAAATTCATTTTTTGACTCGAAATATTTGTCAAAAATATGCAAAAGTAGTCAATATTTGCTTCAGAAAAGTATATAATTACTCCGATTTGTAATAAAAATTCAAAATAAATTCCTCTAACAGATTGTAGTATCATATTTCAAGTTTTAATAAATACAATTTGATAATAGTTAAGTACATTATATAGTTGTATAGTTTATAGTCCGTGCAATTATCACAAAATGCTCGCATTATTTCAAAATAAATTTATTTCTCTGTGCGCACCCCTTCAGTTTTTCTTGGTGCGATGGCTTGTACACTCCGCAAAAGAAGTAGCAGCAGTTTAGTTAATCTCACAATGCGTTTTTGGGATAGATTTTCAGCTCAAATCCTCGAACGACATTCGCCTTAAGAATAGTTTCCTAAAAAGCAGAACGGTCTCTATGCTGTGCCCCTATCCCCCCTATCCACGACTATCAAATAATATCAATTTTATTTAATATTTATTATTATATATTATTTTATTCGAATTTTTGCGGAGTGTTATTTTTATTTGTATTTGTATTTTTATTTTGATGTATTTTTGTTGTGGTTGGGTATATTGAGTATATAGTTTTTTGTGAAGAAAATGCCAATAAAGGTCCTTTTTTTAATTTTTTTTTTAATTTAACATTTATTCAAATTTAATTACATAGAAATACAATTTATAATTATTATAATAATAATAATTAGCTTTATTGTCCTACAGAAACAAAATCCAATTACAGGACAACAACAATAATATGCAAAAAGTAAATAAATATAAATATTAAATCAATATAATAATGATATTAATTATTAATATTATTATTGATATTGATACCTTTTGTAATTTTTTTATAGTAAAAATGGGAAAAAATGCTGGTTATATCATTGCTACAATTATTAAAATATTTTTTTAAATTATTTTTATTGATTTGAAAAATCACACAATGTTTATAACAATATTACAATGGAAAATAAAAACTCTTCATCTCTACAAGTGTTTCTTTCTATTATTTTTTTAAATATTTAACTTTTACACTCATATCTCGATAATCCGATGTTAGAGGCTGGGTCGATAAAAAATTAAGCAACATATTTTGTTTAATTCTTTTACTGATGTTAGTATAAAACATATCAGTGTACCAGATGGCTGAAGGAAATTAAAAAAATTTGATTGTAAGTATTTTTTTTTTCGGCGATCAAATCATACATATACGTTTATTATTATTATTTTTGACTTTGTTTCAAAAATGATATTCAATTGAAAATTTTACACATAATATTATAACAATGGAAAATAAAAAGTCTCTATATCTACAAGTTATTTCTATTTATTTTGAATTTTCAACTTTTACACTCATATCTCGATATTCCAATTTTAGAGGCTGGGTCGATAAAAAAAATATGCAACATATTTTCTTTATTTTTTTTACTGATCTTCATATAAAATATATCAGTGTACCAGATTCCTGAAGGAAATTGTAAAATTTTCATTATAAGTATTTTTTTTCGGCGATTAAGTCGAACATATTTCATTATAATTATTTTTGACCCTGTTTTAAAAATTGATTTGACAAAATTGCGCAATGTTTATAACAATATTACAATGAAAAATAAAAAGTATCTATCTCTACAAGATTTCCTTTCAATATTTTTTAAATTTTTTACACTCATATCTCGATAATCCGATTTTAGAGGCTAGCTCGATAAAAGAAATATGCAACATATTTTCTGTAATTTTTTTACTGATCTTAGTACAAAACATATCTGTGTACCAGATGCTCGAAGGAAATTGGAAAATTTTTTTGCGACCAAGTCGAAGGTAATTCATTATTTTTATTTTTGACCCTGTTTCAAAATTAATATTGATTTGAAAAAATTACACAATGTTTATAAGAATATTACAATCTAAAATAAAAAGTGACTATGTACAAAGTTTTCTATATATTTTTAAACAAAATTAATTTTTAACTTTTACATTCCTGTCTCAATATTTCGATTTTAGAGGCTGGGTCGATAAAAAAATTATGCAACATATTTTGTTCAATTTTTTTACTGATCTTAGTACAAAACATAACAGTGTACCAGATATCAGAAGGAAATTGGAAAATTTTGATTATAAGTTTTTTTTTGGCGACCATGTCCCACGCATTTCATTATTATTATTTTTAACCTTGTTTCAAAAATGATATTATTTTTAAAAATTACATAATGTTTATAACAATATTATAATAGAAAATAAAAAGTCTCTATCTTCACAAGTTTTTAAATTTTTTTTTTAAATTTTTAACTTTTACGCTCATATTATTTTAGATGTTCACACACACATACTATTAATTATTATTATTATTATTATTAAACGTATCAAACTGAATGAGATTTTCTTTTGTATGTATTACCAGTATTACTATGTAATAATTCTTTTTTTCCATTTGTCTGTAATTAGATTTAATGTCTGTTGAGAAATAAATAAGTAAATAAATTTCCCGATATTTCGATTTTAGAAGCTCGGTCGAAAACAATGTTATACAACATATTTGGTTTAATGTTTTTACCAATTCTAGTTAAAAAAATATCACTACACCAAAGGAAATTGAAAAATGTTGATTATAACTATTATTTTTTGGCGATTAAAAAAAATAATCATTATGTTTTGTTTGATAATATATAATATAAACTATATATTTATTTATTTATTTGTGGTATTTTTACAAATCCTAGTTCAAAAAATATCAGTACATTTGATGCCCAAAGGAAATTGAAAAATTTTGAATATATCTATTTTTTTGTGCGAAATTAAAATATAGAATGTATTTTGTTTAATGTTCTTACTGATCCTTATTCTTAAAATATTAGTGCATCAAGTACCAAAAGGTAATTAGAAAATTTTGATTGTAACATTTTTTGTGGGTTTAGTAGTACATAACAATAATACATTGAAACTACAACTATTATTTTTTGGTGATAAAAAAAATTATGTACAAAAATTGTACAAAATATGTTATTATATAATTTTTTTATCGATCCAGCCTATAAAATCGGAATATCGAGATATGAGTGTGAATGTTAAAAATTAAATAGAAAAGAGAAAAAAAAACTTGTAGAGATAGAGACTTTTTATTTTCCATTGTAATATTGTTATAAACATTGTGTAATTTTTTCAAATCAATATCAATTTTGAAACAGGGTGAAAAATAATAATAATGAAATACGTTCGACTTTGTCGCGGAAATAAAAATACGTTTAATCCAAATTTTCCAATTTCCTTTGGACATCTGGTACACTGATATGTGTTGTACTAAGATCAGTAAAAAATTCTAACTAAATATGTTGCATAACTTTTTTATCGACTCAGCCTCTAAAATCGGAATATCGAGATATGAGTGTAAAAGTTAAAAGTTAAAAAAAAAGAAAAAAAATATAAAATATTTTACTTTGTAATATTGTTATAAATATTTTGTAATTTTTTCAAATCAATACCAATTTCTAAACAGGGTCAAATAATAATAATGAAATACATTCGACTTGGGCGCGGAAAAAAAAATACTTATAATGAAAATTTTACAATTTTCTTCAGGCATCTGGTACAATGATATGTTTTGAACTAATATCAGTAAAAAAAATACACAAAATATGTTGCATAACTTTTTTATTGACCCAGCCTCTAAAATCGGAATATCGAGATATGAGTGTAAGTTGAAAATTAAAATAAAAAAATTGAAAAAATAACTTGTAGAGATAGATACTTTTTATTTTACATTTTAATATTATTATAAACATTATGTCATTTTTTCAAAACAATATCAATTTTGAAACAGGGTCAAAAATAATAATAATGAAATACGTTCGACTTGGTCGCGGAAATAAAAATACTTGTTATCAAAATTTTCCAATTTCCTTCGGACATCTGGTACATTGATATGTTTTGTACTAAGATCAGTAAAAAAATTGAACAAAATATGTTGGATAACTTTTTTATCGACACAGACTCTAAAATCGGAATATCGAGATATGAGTGTAAAAGTTAAAAATTAAAAAAAAAAAATAGAAGGAAAAACTTGTAGAGATAGAGACTTTTTATTTTTCATTGTAATATTATTATAAATATTGTGTACTTTTTTCAAATCAATATCATTTTTTAAACAGGGTCAAAAATATTGAAAATGAAATACGTTCGACTTGGTCGCCCAAAAAAAATATACTTATAATCAAAATTTTACAACTTCTTTTGGGCATCTGATACAATGATATGTTTTGTACTAAGATCAGTAAAAAAATTAAACAAAATATGTTTTTTTATCGACTTATCCTCTAAAATCAGAATATCGAGATATCAGAGTAAAAGTTAAAAATTAAAAAAAAAAAAGAAAAAATAAACTTGTAGAGATAGAGGCTTTTTATTTTCCATTGTAATATTATTATAAATATTGTGTCACTTTTTCAAATCAATATCAATTTTGAAACAGAGCCAAAAACAATAATAATGAAATACATTCTACTTAGTCTCCGAAAAAAAATACTTATAATGAAAATTTTCCTTTTTTTTTCGGGAATATAATTACACAGATATGTTTTGTACTAAGATCGGTAAAAAAATTAAACAACAAATTTTGCATAACTTTTATATCGACCCAGTCTCTAATCGAAATATCGAGATATGAATATAAAAGTTAAAAATAAAAATAAAATAGAAAGAAAAATTGTGGAGATAGCGACTTTTCATTTTCCATTGTAATATTTTTATAAACATTGTGTATTTTTTTCAAATAAATATCAATTTTGAAACAGGGTCAATAATAATAATAATAATAATAAAATACGTTCGACTTGATCGCCCCAAAAAAAAAAACTTATAATCAAAATTTTACAACTTCTTTCGGGCATCTGGTACACTGATATATTTTGTACTAGGATTAGTAAAAAAAATAAACAAAATATAATTATTTTATCGACCCAGCCTCTAAAATCGGAATATCGAGATATTAGTGTAAAAGTTAAAAATTTAAAAAAATAGAAAGAAAAACTTGTAGAGATACTTTTTATTTTCTATTGTAATACTGTTGTAAACAGTGTGTAATTTTTTCAAGTGAATATCAATTTTAAAACAGGGCCAACAATAATAATAATGAAATACGTTTTTAACTTTTCGAATTTCCTTCATGCATCTGATACACTGATATGTTTTATACTAATATCAGTAAAAGAATTAAACAAAATATGTTGCATACTTTTTTTATCGACCCAACCTCTAAAATCGGAATATCGAGATATGAGCGTAAAAGTTAAAAATTTACAAAAATAGAAGAAAAAAAACTAGTAGAGATAGAGACTTTTTATTTTCCATTGTAATATTATTATAAACATTATGTAATTTTTTCAAATCCATATCCATTTTGAAATAGGGTCAAAAATAATAATAATGAAATACATTTGATTTGGTCACCGAAATAAAAATACTTGTAATCAAAATTTTCCAACATCCTTCGGACATCTGGTACACTGATATGTTTTGTACTAAGATCAGTAAAAAAATTAAACAACATATGTTGCATAATTTTTTTATCGACCCAGCCACTAAAATCGGAATATCGAAATATGAATCTAAAAGTTAAAAATTAAAATAAAACAGAAAGAATAACTTGTAGAGATAGAGACTTTTTATTTTCCATTGTAATATTATAAAAATATATAAACTTTGTGTAATTTTTTCAAATCAATATCATTTTTGAAACAGGGTCAAAAATAATAATTTACGTTACACCATATATTATACAACAACGAGTATAAAAGTTATTTTATATATTTATGTATATATATATATATATATATATATATATTATGGTAGGCAAGACATAAACAAAAGATTCCTCAAAATTTGGATTTTATTGGTCACCCCAATTGGTCAGTACAGACCCCAAACAATCGGCCGGGCGCGCGTTATAGGGGCTGGAATCTTAGAGGATAACTGGGATCTTAGAGGATAATTAGCACCTAATACCGGCAGATAAAACCACAAATTTTAGTTTAACTAGTTTAAATTAAATCAATCAATTAAAAGTGCCTGCCAGTTTCCAGTGTACGTATCTGGTTTATTATGTAAACTCAGTAAAATGATTTTGCATTGTTAATGCCGTAATTAGGCTGATCTCTTCTTGTAGAATCAGCTGTTTTCGGAGTAATTCCAATCAGCGCCGGCGGGCGGATTAAGTAAATGCATTCGTAATGAGCCCGTCGCTATTATTAAATTACAATCTTAATTACGCGTGGCGATCATTTCGCTATTTTGCACACATCGCACCGAGGGTTATAATTAATTACCGCTTCCTCGAGGGCGGTCGTGTATCAATGTCCGGACGCGCATGAACATTTTAAAACATCGTTAAAACCCTCGTGGCACTCAATAAAAACTAATGGAAAGATAAATGTGTGCTCAATATTTTTTTGATTGGGGAATGTTTGCACTATAAATATTGTTCTATATATACGTTGCAATATTTATTTTATTTGTTTGTACATATATCGTACACACAAAAATCAACATAGATTCTTATTTTTTTTAATACCTAATACATATATTTATACCAGAAATTAGAAAGTCCTACATGATGTTAACTTTTTGAAGTAACATTTACATAAGGCAGAAGGAACCGATGTCTGGAACTCCTTAGTTTTGTGTTTGTTTGTTATTATATAGCATTGATGCCATCAGTAACATGCCACTGAATATATTAATATGACTAGAATGCAATTTACAAGGTCTTAAATTAATACCAATGAACAAAATACAAACATCAGAGGAAAAGAAAATTCGCTACAAATTAAATTTTGATTAAATTCGACAAATTACCATTTACTAGCTAAATTTAAATTACTGGCGAATTTTCTATTCGGGCAATTTTTACCTTTGTCGATGCAATTCGATGTGAAATGTATCATGGAGAAGAAACAGACGAGAAAATACTGAAATCACTATGGTACGCATTCCAAGTCACCACCCGCTATAATAAAACTTTATTGGCAATAAAAAAAATACTCCACTCTATTGTATAACAACTGATTTTTTTGTATCACAAACTAAATAAACAAATGACAATTATTTCGCCCCCCTGACAATTCGATTCTATGTTGCAAATTTCAGTCACGTACATTAAGTTACAGCGCATGATTTACGCCTGTATCGCATGCCGGAGGAAAATTTACAAATACCACACACACATTCACCCTGCGAAACCAGCCGGTGCTTATTTTATATCGACGTGAAATGCGATCCACCCACCCCACAAACCCCTTCGTTGCGAGGAACCGGTCCCGCGCTCGCGGAATTTCCCTGAAAATTATGAGACACGTTTTATTTTGCCGCCCCCTGGAGCGCCACGTTAATACGTACGGTACAATATAAAACAAGATGAATAGGGGTTTGCCGGGTTTCCTTTTTTATTTCTGTCGCGGACACAAAAACACGTCGGTTGTGAAAATATGTGGCATAAACATACACGTGACATAATCGCTCGTAAATTGTAGCAATTATAAGCGAACAACAACAAAAAATATGCCCGCGAGGTTTCAAATGCAATGTAAATGATTTAGGTCACTAAAAATGTATAGGGTTGTTTGTGAAATAATTAGAGTTAGAGGATGTTTGTCGACAAGCTCACAACATGAAATGCATATATTTCAAATATTGGATTGTTTTCTTCTTTTATTTCGAGTACGAGTAATGCATCGCATTTCATGTTGTGAGATTGTCGACAAACACCCTTTACCTGTAATTATTTCACAAACAAACCTATACTTATAATACACCTCTTCAGATACCCCCCAAACCCCCAAAACAAAAAATAATTACGCTACATCCAATTAAAATTTCAGTTAATAATATTAATAACTAGCCCAATATCAATCAAACAATAAATGATTTAATAATTGGATGCAAATATAATAAAGCTGATCATTTCGGAGTGGAAATTCATATAAAACATGTTTAATCAAAATTTATCATTGCTCATGTCGTAATTAATTTTTATGATCCCACCCACCGAATGGGGCTAGTTGTGCAAACGACACCCAAATAATAAATGACCTGCCACACCTCTTCCTGATTGCTGATTTATCATAAACAGATCTCGATGTGATTGCGCCCCCCGGGCTTCTTCTCGGACGCGTTGGATCGCGCGCGCGCCGCCTCTTTTTCAGCGCGAGAATGGGGTGGCGGCGGGCGGCGTTTCGCCATCTGCATATCAGTTCACGCTCTAGTGGCGCGATTGCTTTATGCATTATGTATCGGGATCCTCTCGCTCTGCTAGTGTTTTGTATGGAGACAAAGGGCCGCACGACGGGAAAACGTATTTTACCTGCCGGTGCCCTACAACATTATTTCCTATATATAAATTTTCTTTGTAGAGCGCTCTCTTTAATAATTTTGTGTTATGCATATACAAAATACCTTTGTTTGCTGCTGCATGTTTTGAAATTGTATTGTTTATATTTTATAGAAATGTGAAATATAATAATTTGCATAAGCATAATCTGACTTAGCAATGGGTGTAGAAAACTAAGGAATTTATTAATAGCATTTAGTAAAATTTAGAGGTCGATGGATAGAGCAATGCTGGTGATGTTTAGAACACCAGGATTTCGTTGCCACCACCTCAGGATTAAGGAAAACACGTACAAGTTTAAAAATGTTTATTGTATTATGATTAACAACTATTTAAAATGAAAGCTAGCTCCTGTAGCTCGGCGATCTTGGCCGGTTCTTTGTGAAAATGTTGTAGAACGAATAATTTATCTGGAAAATGGCCGCCTGCTTGTTGTCCGTTTGTTGCCTGGGTCATGTTTTCGAATTTTTTTTTTTAAATAAACTAACGTATACCACGTTGACAATCACAACACATGTTTATTGTGATGTACCAATGGTGTTAAAAAAGGAGCCTAGAAAGACCTCAAAAGAAGAATTTATTTACTTACTAATTCGCGTTAGATTGCAAGTATTATCATTAATAAATAAAACTACTAAATTTTGATATAAGGATTGAACCATAGAGATATAAATCTATTTTATATTCATCGTTGCAATCAAATAAGTTCCTTTGAGCATTACCCCCGTCTGCACGCAAACTTCCTTGCGCTAAATAATTTACTTTCCGGATATGTTAACCCCCCGTCGAGTATTATTTGCATAAACCACAAGGAAAATAAAGGACGTCTCCATTATGGCCACCGCCCCGCCCGCTCGGTTCATAATTAAAGAGTTGCAATTCGCGTCGCGCAGCAGATCGTCCGGATAAATCGGCGTACGTGCCCTGAAATAAATTCGCCGCGGATCGATTGTGACGACAAAAAAAGAAATACAATTTTTTTATAGCCCGCGGCATCCCAAATCTGTATTTGCGTATATTTCCGGATGACAGCGTCCAAATCGGGGTCGAGATTATCCTGGCAAACTCAATGTTTTTTCAGGTGAAGGCGCCGGGTTGAACAATAATTTCAGACAATGTGCAACGCTCATAAAAGCTAATTAGAAGTGATATGTTGTGAGCTTTAGTGCATGTCTTCTCGTGCACTAATTAAATGAAGCCGCGGGGGTACGTGACTCAATTATTTCGAATTTTCAGGAACTATTTAGAAATATAAATTCTTTAACATAAGTCGGTAACGTGGGTGGGGGAGGAGAAGATCCCACTTTAGGGTTTTTCGATTATATCTCGGAAACGGTGCACTAAAGAAAAATATGTTTGAAATCAATATGGTAACTAATTAAATTTCCTGTAAAATTGTTTCTATACATATTTGTCGAATTTCTAACGGTTTTCGAGATATACGTTATATACGTCATTATTGAATTTTATTTTATTTAAATAAAAATAACATTAGAGGTCGGTTGATAGATTATCGATTGTATCTCGGAAACGGTGCACTCTATGTAATAATATATAATATTCCAACAGAGTGTTTGAGATATCAGCAGGCCAATCTTATAAAATATATATATATATATATATATATATATATATATATATATACATATAAGTATGAATCCACCTCTTAGCAATTTACATATCTAGATTTCGATCTTATTAGATCTCATCAGTGTAGCTCAGCTAGGGAGGATGATTCATTCATATCAAAAATAACCCAGCTCAGTGGCCGACTGGCTAGAGGCCTCGTACTGAGCATTGGGGAGCCTGAGTTTGATCCTCAGCGGGGAGCGAATTTTCGCGAATCACCTTTCACAGTTTTTCAGAGGTTTTCTGTGAAGTTAAGGTAAAAACTTCTCCCTCGACCGGTGGGAAAGCCTCACGGCTGATAGCCCTAGAATGATAGAATTTTTTTATGTCATATATAGAATATAATGTGGCAGAAAGGCCTTTTGCTGATACTCGAAATAAAGATTGATTCTCTCTATGAAAAAAGCAGTAATTGAATTTTATTTTTATAGGGCTATCAGCCATGAGCCTTTGCGATGGTCAAGGAAGAAAGTTAGAGGAGTTTAATCACCCTAAACTTCACGTAAAACCTCTGAAAACCATTGAAACGCGATTCGCGAAATACGCCCCCATGGGGTACGAACTTAGTTTAATACGAGACAGGGACGCCTCTAACGACTCGGCCACTTTACTGAAAAAATTCGCCCCCATGGGGTTCAAACTTAGTTCAATACGAGACAGCGACACCTCTAACCACTCGGCCACTTTGCTGGGTGTAATTGAATGATTATATTACTCTCAAAAGTTAATTTCCTCACCCCATCTAATAATTAGCCGCCCCTAAACTTCACGTAAAACCTCTAAAAACCATTGAAACGCGATTCGCAAAAATTCGCCCCCATGGGGTACGACCTTAGTTCAATACGAAACAGCGACGCCTCTAACCACTCGGCCACTTTAGTGAAAAAATTCGCCCCCATGGGGTTCGAACTTAGTTCAATACGAAACAGCAACGCCTCTAACCACTCGGCCACTTTGCTGGGTGTAATTGAATGATTATATTACTTTCAAAAGTTAATTTCCTCACCCCATCTAATAATTAGCCGCCCTGTAAACTTTCCAATTGCGCCTAAAAGAATTTTAATAACCCCCATGCAAATACTCTTTCAAATTGCCTCAATCGAAACTTCCCGGCTACACCGAAAATCCAAGTCTCTCGCCCGCCCCTTTTAAGAGGTCGTAATTAAGCCACTCAGAGAAACCACTTTGTTTCGCCTCGAGCACGATCCAATACACTGCTTTGCGGCGGTCCAAATTCATCCCCGCAGGACAATAACAACGCGCGCGCCCTCCAATCGAGTTGGGCACGCAAGTTTTATAATCGAAGCGCACACATCCCAACGCTGGGAATCACGCAGAATTCTTGCTAACAGTTCCATTTCGGGGGCATTATTTCGTCGGGGGCGCGGCGGCGGGAAATTTTCGAGCGTCTTTGTGCTAAACTATAAATAGGTCAAGTCGTAAATTGTTAAAATCTCGTTATATGCAGTTTTATGCGAGAACGTGTGCAAATTTCGTGGGGAATGTGGGCCACAGCAAGCAATATTATGAATCAAAAATGTATTACGCGAACGGCAAAGTGAAATTAATTTCATTCGGAATGAATTTCCTTTGTTTGCTACCAAGTAATTTTGAGTTATCAAGGCAAATGTCAAATGTTTGATTTATAAAGCCTATTACGATTATGTGGCGAAGGAACTGAAGGTTGTGATATTTCAAAGGAAGGCTATGTATTGGGGAATGTATTTATGATGAATTTATTAACATTAAACAATTTCCATCAAAATTATCGAGAGAAAATCAAATATCAGTTGCGGAGTGCTACAACTGTAAAGATATATGGGAATTGCATGTAAGATTTGGGATGCGTACTGCTGTACGAAGCTCGAATTTGGAGCCCTCTATGTGTTAGCACTAATTTAACTATTGTTAACTAAATAAGCGAGACCTCATTCTACAGAAGAATAAATATACACTTTAGTCCATTGTAGTATCATTAATACTTAAGGCAAATAAATAAACGAGGTCTCGTTCTATAGAAGAATAAATGTAAAACCAGTTTATGCCTTCAAAATTTCCAAAAAAAATTAAATGTAATTTTTACAATTTTTCGAATCGCGAATGTAACTTTTTATAAACTTTAGTCTATTGTGGCATCAATAATTGAAGTAAATAAATAAGCAAGACATCATTATACAGAAGAATAAATGTATAATAGGTTTATGTATTCATATTTATCAAAAAACAAAAAGTGTAATTTTTACAATGTATATAATAATCGCGAAATGTCACTTTTTATAAACTTTGGTACATTGTAGCATCAATAATTGAGGTAAATAAACACATGAGGCCTCATTTTATAGAGGAATAAATATGGAACTAGTTTGTGTTATCTAATTTTTCAGAAAACAAAAAATATAATTTTTACAATTTTTTCAATTGCGTAATGTCACCTTTCATAAAATTTAGTTCATTGTAGCATCAATAATTCAGGTAATTAACTAAACGAGACCTCATTCTATAGAAGAATAAATATAGAACTGATTTATACTTTCATATTTAAAACAATTTTTCGAATAACAACACGTCACCTTTTATAAAATTTAGTCCATTGTAGCATCAATAATTGAGGTAGATAAATAAGCGATACCTCATTCTACAGAAGAATAAATGTAGAAATGATTAGTGCCTTCATATTTAAAAAAAATAGAAAATGTAATTTTTATATATTTAGGAATCGTAAAATGTCACTTTTTATATACTTTAGTCAATTGTCGTATCAATAATTGAGATACATAAATAAGCGAGACCTTTTTCTATAGAAGAATAAATGTAGAACAGGTTTATGCCTTCAAATTTTTCAAAAAAATAATAAATGTATTTTTTACAATTTTTCGAATCGCAAAATGTCACTTTTTATAAACTTTAGTCTATTATAGCATCAATAATTTAGGTAGATAACTAAGCGAGACTTCATTCTATAGAATAATAAATGTAGAACTGATTTATATCTTCATATTTAAAAAATATTAACTTTTACATTTTTTCGGATCACAAAATGTAACCTTTTATAAACTTTACTGCATTGTAGCATCGATATTTGAGGTAGATAAATAAGCGACACCTCATTCGGTAGAAGATTAAATGTAGAAATGACTAATGCCTTCATGTTTAAAAAAAACACGAAATGTAATTTTTACATTTTTTCGAATCATGAAATGTCACTTTTTTTAAACTTTAATCAATTATCGTATTAATAATTGAGATACATAAATAATCAAGACCTCATTCTACAAAAAAATAAATGTAGAACAGGTTAATGCCTTCACATTTTTCAAAAAACAATAAATGTATTTTTTACAATTTTTCGAATTGCGAAATGTCACTTTTTATATACTTTAGTCTATTATAGCATCAATAATTTAGGTAAGTAACTAAGCGAGACCTCATTCTATAGAAGAATAAATGTAGAAATGATGAATGCTTTCATATTTAAAAAAAAATTAAATTTTACAATTTTTCGGATCACAAAATGTCACCTTTTATAAACTTTACTGCATTGTAGCATCAATAATTGATGTAGATAAATAAGCAACACCTCATTCTACAGAAGAATAAATGTAGAAATGATTAATGCCTTCATATTTAAAAAAAACAGATAATGTAATTTTTACATTTTTTCGAATTGTAAAATGTCACTTTTTTTAAACTTTAGTCAATTGTCGTATCAAAAATTGAGATACATTAATAAACGAGACCTCATTCTACAGAAACATAAATGTAGAACAGGTTTATGCCTTCAAATTTTTCAAAAAACAATAAATATATTTTTTACAATTTTTCGAATTGCGAAATATCACTTTTTATATACTTTAGTCTATTATAGCATCAATAATTTAGGTAAATAACTAAGCGAGACCTCATTCTATAGAATAATAAATGTAGAACTGATTTACACCTTCATATTTAAAAAAAATTAACTTTTACAATTTTTCGGATCACAAAATGTAACCTTTTATAAACTTTACTGCATTGTAGCATCAATAATTGAGGTAGATAAATAAGCGACACCGCATTCTACAGAAGAATAAATGTAGAAATGATTAGTGCCTTCATATTTAAAAAAAATAGAAAATGTAATTTTTATATTTTTAGGAATCGTAAAATGTCACTTTTTATATACTTTAGTCAATTGTCGTATCAATAATTGAGATACATAGATAAGTGAGACCTCGTTCTACAGCAGAATATATGTAGAACAGGTTTATGCCTTAAATTTTTTCAAAAAAACAATAAATGTATTTTTTACAATTTTTCGAATTGCGAAATATCACTTTTTATATACTTTAGTCTATTATAGCATCAATAATTTAGGTAAATAACTAAGCGAGACCTAATTCTACAGAAGTATAAATGTAGAACAGGTTTATGCCTTCAGATTTTTCAAAAAACAATAAGTATATTTTTTACAATTTTTCGAATCGCGAAATGTCACATTTTATATACTTTAGTCTATTATAGCATCAATAATTTAGGTAAATAACTAGGCGAGACCTCATTCTATAGAAGAATAAATGTACAACTGGTTTACACCTTCATATTTAAAAAAAACAGAAAATGTAATTTGTAAATTTTTTCGAATCGTAAAATGTCACTTTTTATAAACTTTAGTCAATTGTCGTATCAATAATTGAGATACATAAATAAGCGAGACCTCATTCTATAGAAGAATAAATGTAGAACAGGTTTATGCTTTCAAATTTTTCAAAAAACAATAAATGTATTTTTTACAATTTTTCGAATCGCGAAATGTCACTTTTTGTATACTTTAGTCTATTGTAGCATCAATAATTTAGGTAAATAACTAATCGAGACCTCATTCTATAGAAAAATAAATGCAGAACAGGTTTATGCCTTCAAATTTTTCAAAAAACAATAACAGTATTTTTTACAAATTTTCGAATCGCAAAATGTCACTTTTTATAAACTTTAGTCTATTATAGCAGCAATAATTTAGGTTAATAAATATGCGAGACCTCATTCTATAGAAGAATAAATGTAGAACTGATTTATACCTTCATATTTAAAAAAAAATAACCTTTACAATTTTTTGGATCAAAAAATGTCACCTTTTATAAACTTTAGTCCATTCTAGCATCAATAATTGAGCTAGATAAATAAACTACACCTCATTCTACAGAAGAATAAATGTAGAAATGATTAGTGCCTTCATATTTAAAAAAAAATAGAAAATGTAATTTTTATATTTTTTGGAATTGTAAAATGTCACTTTACAATTTTTCGGATCACAAAACGTCACCTTTTATAAACTTTAGTCCATTGTAGCATCAATAATTCAGGTAGATAAATAAGCGACGCCTCATTCTACAGAAGAATACATGTAGAAATTCTTAATGGGAGCGAGTGGGATCTAGTGGAAAGGGAGCAGGGATGATTTTTGATGAAGCTGCTGGGTCAGGATATGTTTACACTAATCCTCCTGCAAGAAACGATCGGACTGAGTATATGTTGGGAAAGGTGAAGATGGGTGAACAAGTTCGAAGAAAGGTTGTAGGGGTTGGACGAGGAAAGACTAGTGCGGTTAGTATGGATGCGAGATAGGAGTAAGGTAGAGAATGTTTAAAGGAAGGGTCGAGGAAGGATGTATGAATGAGTGAGTATGTTTGGGGTGTGGGTAGATGAGAAACCAATAGATAGAGCGAGTGGGATCTAGTGGAAAGCGAACAGGGATGATTTTTGAAGAAGCTGATGGAGCAGGGATGATTTTTGAAGAAGCTGCTGGAGCAGGAGATGGCTACCCATTCACTGATCCACCTGCACGAAATAAACCAAATGAGTATATGGTGGGAAAGATGCGGGTGGGTGGGCAAGCTCGAGGAAAGTCTATAGAGGTTGGAGGAGGAAAGACTAATGGTCGAAAAAAAATTACATTTTGATTAAAAGTTGGAAGTTAAAATAAAAAGACTAGTGCGGTTAGTATGGATGCGAGATAGGGGTAAGGCAGAGACTGTTTGGATGAAGGATAGAGGAAGGATGTATGAATGAGGTGTGGGTGGATGAGAAACCAACGTGCGAACTGAGGTCAGGAAGGGAATAAAGGATAAGACAGGAAGGATTGAATGAGGGGTCGTACAACCCAGGATATGTAGAGTGGCAGGGACGGGGGATACCCCTGGGCCACGTAACCAGGTTAGGGTTGAGCAGAGAGAAGTAGGTATGCATAGCACGCCTCACTCGTGTGGATAAGAAGGGAGGGGATGAAAAGTGTGGATGGGGCAAGGTTTCATCACATGTGCACCGTGTAGTAAGGGGAGTGACACATTGTGACACCTGAGAAACGAGTGTGAGGGTGTGAAGGAAGAGATTCAGAGAGAAGAAGAAAAATACGAAACGCAAAGTAATATTCAATTAAACAATAAAAAGTAACTACTGCTTAAACTGTGCACCATTTACAGTCTTACGATGAGCTCGAAGTACAAATTCATTTTTAGTATTTTCAATAATATTAATCGATGAATTGTGGCCTGAAATTTGAAATAGTTTTTCTCTGAAATTTCCATTTGTGACTTATATCATAATTATTATATATTATTTTATTTAGTCCATTAATACATACATATTACATATATTACATATACATATTACTACAATGATTTAAAATTATAAATAGAGGACGTCGTTATTAATACAGGACGTCGCTAAAGTATAAAATAAATTCGATAAAACCTTTATTTATGATTTAAGCGATGGTAGCAAAAAAGAGAATTTTTCTACAATCGCTAATTGTAGAAAAATAATCTCTTTCAAAATCTGCAATAAGAAAATGGGGTAGTAGTCATTTACAAAAATTGTCGATTTTGACGCTCATTCAAAAATGTTCGAAATAAATTGACATTTTGATTAAAAGTAGGAAATTAAAAATTAAAAATATCGACGTGTTACAGTAATTTTTGCAAAAATCATAAATAAAGGTTTTACCGAATTTATTCCTTATTTTAGCGACATCCTGTATTAATAATTTTAAATATTTGTGGTAATATGTAAAAAAATATATTTTTATGTATTTTTTTTTCTTTTCTTATTCTTGCTGTTGTAAACATTGTGTATTGGGGGGTGTTTGTATTTCTTGAGAGGTATGCCAAATAAAGGTATTTTTTTTAGTAATATGTATATTTTATTAAATAAAATAATTTAAATCATTCCATTCGAATAAAATATTCAATGTGAATAACATCTTGACCGAGACAAAGTCACCTTGTTTTTCTGTTCACCGAAATAGACTTGAGATGATGCTTTTTATGTGTTTACGACGAAATCGACAGCAAAAAAATGATTCACTTATCTGCGCGAGTATGTGCTGCGCGCGGAATAAACCAGTCGGGAGTAAACGTCTGTTGTGCGCGTATCGTGATTTTGTTTGAGTGAAGAACAATTTAATTAGTTATTTGGTTTTAATTGTGCGCGTATTAATTATGAGTGCTGTATCCTGTGAGGAGTTATGCATATCACACTTTGTATGAATATGACGCCAATCTGACTTTGTGGGAAGCTTGGGTAAGTTTTTATGTGAACTATTATGTTGCTCGATTAAGATTAATTTAGTTTGCGTCATTCAGCATCTTGCGTATGCAATATTTATCTAATTTCTCATCAGTATTAGACACAGCAGTGGTGTCCTACATGTAGCTCGCTTTTTAACTACTAATGTGGCTCATACTATAAACTATAGTATAGATATTTGTTATATCTAAAAATTATTTCGTGATACAGTTGCTGGGACATTACATTTATATAAGTAAAGATACCGACCAGCCACACTAAGTAGTGCGAATTGTTTTTATATTGGGATAAACACAAGTTACTTATTTAATAAAATTTCTAACGCTGTAACCTAAAAATTAAAAGTACGTGGAACAGATAGAGGTGGATATATATATATATATATATATATATATATATATATATATATATATATATATCCGCTGCCCTTTTCTACCATGGTGTGGTGTAAAGCCGTTTTAAAGTAATTCACCCTAAAAAATCTATATGTAAAACTGTTCAATTTAGTACCACTTTCCGCAATATCCCCGCACGTGTCGTATCTTTCCATCTCAAAACACTCTCACGCTAAAATCCACCAACTACCATCAACAGTACAGCAATTTATAGCACCCGCATCGCTTTATCTTCAGTAAACCTACTCGCCCGCGATAATTACAAGCATAAAAATCCGCGTCGCACAAAATTTCCACCCAACCTTTCTCCCCCCGCGCCGTAATTGTCCACAAAAAGACATTGGCGCGTGCTCTACGGACACGCCAATTCGTGCCACGGTTTGTATGGAAATGGGAATTAATTTATGCGCGGCATGAATGAGGGGGGGGCCTTAGTGGTTTCGTCGTTTCAATGCTGTTAGCCTCACACGAATGCAAAACCGCACGATTAAATAGGTGAATTGTCCCGCAACCGCCGGGACCTGATTACACTGTGCCGGGTAATATAACAATATCAGAATATACGCCTTGCAAAAATTAATCTTTTAAATCGCCGTTTGAAAATGGCAACCGATAAAACCGGGAGCTCGACGAAATTCCAATTCAATTTCCGCATATGCTCCCGTTGGGAATTTCCCTATTGATTTCGAATTCGCAGACCTCAAATGGCACGGATATCACATGCGTTTATTGGAGGGCCGGTTGGGATAGTGGGCAGAAAAAAATTAATCTTTTGAGAGACATATATTATACTTTATTGGTATCTCACGACATTGGAAGTATAAGAAAAATTGTATATTTTATTTTATTCTTGCTACCTACAGTCAAAGTTTTACACATGTCAATATACTATTAAAATAATACAAATTTGCCAACATTTTCCCAAATTTTTCAGCTTTTTCCCACATTTTGTCCTGTTTTCCCACATTTTTCACATTATCCCACATTTACACATTTGCATTACTGCATTTAACATTTACAATTATATTTTCGCTAATTCCCCGAGCGAGTACATCGTTTTCAACGATCCAGTGAAAAATTCCCAAATTTTTCAGCATTTTCCCACATTTTGTCCTGTTTTCCCATATTTTGCGCTGTTTTCCCAAATGTTTCACATTATCCCAGATTTTTTCACATTATCCCACATTTGCATTACTGCATTTAACATTTACAATTATATTTTCCCTAATTCCCCGTGCGAGTACATCGTTTTTATCGAGATTTTTTCAGATTTCCCAGTGTAAATTTGAGTAAAATCGGTCCATTAACACGATTTTGCTCAAATTTTCACTGGGAAATCTGAAGAAATCTCGATAAAAACGATGTACTCGCACGGGGAATTAGCGAAAATATAACTGTAAATGTTAAATGCAGTAATGCAAATGTGGGATAATGTGAAAAAATATGGGATAATGTGAAACATTTGGGATAACAGCGCAAAATATGGGAAAACAGGACAAAATGTGGGAAAATGCTGAAACATTTGGGAAATTTTCACTGGATCGTTCCAGGTAATGTTCTTAGCTAATTGCCAACTTTGCTCGGAATTTGTTGTGTTCACAGACAGATAGCCATACACACATACATACACACAGGCACAGGCATCGCACAATCGGGTTTATTTGACTATTTTAGGCATAAAACGAAACGAAAATATTTGTTTCTAATATGTTGGACACAACAAAACCTTTATTTACCATATATTTATAATATTCTCTAAAAATATCGACGTAATGCCATTGAACTCAATTCAATTAAATTCGAATTTTCATCTGCTACAGTTGAATATTTTGCATACTAGCTACATAAAAACCTACAGTCGAACAATGCAGTAATTATATTGCAAATAAAGGGTATAACAAGAAACCAAATTAGCATACGTACACTGTATAATTAACTTTTATAAACTTGTTCTCGGGAACTAAGTCGATATTAGTAAAATTGTTTTGAAATTGGAAAATTAAAATGCACAACAGCGTCCGGCGTGTTTTGCATTTTCTCATAATTGAACACACGTAGCCCCCACACATACAGCCACACCTAGACGTTAACTAACGAAAGAGAGGGTTAATTACCATTAATAAACGAGAATATTCATACAGGAGCAACTAGTACTAGAAGGTTTGGAACATACACACTATGCATATATTACCCATATATTCATGTCTAAATTGTCAGCCCTCGACTCTCTCTCGTCTGCATGTAGTAACCTTCCATTGACTCCACAGCCCGGCGTGTTTGCGAATTCAACGGACTAATTAAACTCGCGTCGGGAAAATGCAGGTGAATTTTGCATGCGGTGCTAACAACGAAGGGGAGCGTCCTCCTTATTAAATTTTGAACGCGGAGCCGTACATACTAAAAAAAAACTTAATTTATAATTTAATTTCCATTTGCTAGATTTAATATACAGAAATAAATCTACGTGCCATGTTTTAAAAGCGCTTTTTTTCCCCGGCGAATTAATCAATATCCCGAGGTAGGTCTAATTTTTTTTCCGCTGCGACACGCTCTTTTAGCGAGAGGCGGGTCTGCTAACATAAATCACAGGGCGTTCGAGGAATTGCGCTGTTTTAATTCGTATTTAACAAGCAAATGTTTAAAGATTTTTCTTCAATATCTTATAATTTCAATTGAAATTAACAGATATTATTTATTACGTTAGGGTTTGTACTGTCGTGACCTTTTTCAGTGATCACTCCCAGGCTAATCCAAACTTATTGCTGGTTTCGTTTGTGGTTAGAGTTTGGAGGTGTAAAGAGAGTTGTGATTCAATGAACATATCTGTCTTTTAACTAACAAAAATCTTGTGGTATGTGTGGTTTTTACATACCACACATTCCAAGGCATATGATTAAATAAAATGATTAAATAATAACAGGAAATGAAATGAAGAAACTGAATATTCGAAGGTTTGGCAATAAAAGGTAAACGTTCGAAATTCAGTCTTACTTTTTTTAAATTAATTATAAACATAAACATGTAAGTAAGTAAGATATTTTACCACGCCGTTTACGTACATGTTTATGTTTAAATTTAATAAAAAAAAATTAAGGCCCGTTAAAATATAGGAAAATATGTCTAATGATTGTTGTTAAATTCTAAACAAACTGTGAAAGTTTAAAAAAAAAATGTGGGCGGAATTTTTTTTATGATTTTTAAAAGTGACCACGAGATTCACAATTGGCAAATTCGCTGCAACTCGAGATTTAGTTGTCCAAAATATATAAAATTAACAAGTAATCATATCAGGAATAGATATATTTATGTAATAATGAAATTTGAAAGAATTATTTTAAAAATTAACTTTTTTTCTGATTTTTTAAATTGACGAGATTCGCAATTGGAAAATTCGCTATAACTCGAGATAGGGTCGCCCAAAATATATAATATGAACAATTAATATCAAGAACAGATGTGTTTATCCAAATATAAAATTTGAAAGAAATATTCTCAAAATAGATTTTTTTATGATTTTTTAAAATGACCACGAGATTCAAAATTGGAAAAATCACTGAAATTCAGGTTTGGGCTGTCCAAAATATATAAAATTACCAAGTAATATCAAGAATAGATGCATATATCCAAGTATAAAATTTAAACGAAATATTTTGAAAATTGATTTATTTATGATTTTTTTAAAATGACCACGAGGTTCAAAATCGGAAAATTCGCTGCAACTCGAGATTGGGTTGATCAAAATATATAAAATTAACAGATAATATCAAAAATAAATGTTTTTATCCAAATATAAAATATGAAAGACATGTTTTCGAAATTAATTTGATTATGATTTTTAAAAATGCACCCTGAGATTCAAAGGTGCAAAATTTGCTGCAATTCGAGCTTGGATTGCCCAAAATTCATAAAAATAACAAGTAATATCAAGAATAGACGTGTTTATCTAAACAATAAATTTGAAAGCACTATTTTGAAAATTATTTTTTTTATGATTTTTTAAAGTGACTATGAGATTCAACATCGGAAAATTGGCTGCAACTCGAGATTGAGTTGTCCAAAATATAGAAAAGTAACAAGTAATATCAAAATGGGACGTGTTTATTCAAATATGAAATTTGAAAGAATTATTTTAAAAATTGATTTTTTGATGATTTTTTAAAGTGGCCACGAGATTTAAATTTGGAAAATTCTCTGCAACTTGTGATTGGAATGTTCAAAATATATAAAATTAACAAGAAATATCAGGAATAGATGTGTTTATCCAAATTTGAAATTTGAAAGACCTATTTTCAAAATTGATTTTTTTTATGATTTTTTAAATTGTCCACGAGATTCAAAATTGGATAATTCGCTGCAATTCGAGAGTGGATTGTCAAAAATGTATAAAATTGACAAGTAATATCGAAAATAGATGTGTTTATTCAAATGTAAAATTTGAAACAATTATTTTCGAAATTGATTTTATTATGATTTTTGAAAATGACCCCGAGATTTAAAATTGGACAATTTGCTGCAATTCGAGTTTGGGTTTTCAAAAATACATAAAATTAATAAATAATATCAAGAATAGACATGGCAATCCAAATATTGAATTTGAAAGATTTATTTTGAAAATTTATTTTTCTATGATTTTTTTAAAATGACCACGAGATTTAAAATTGGCAAATTCGCTTCAACTCGAGATTGGGTTGTCCAAAATATATAAAATTAAAATATAATATCAAAAATATATGTTTTTATCCAAAAGTAAAATTTGAAGGACCTGTATTGAAAATTTATTTTTTTATGATTTTTTAAAATGACCACGTGATGCAAAATCGGAAAATACGCTGCAACTCGAGATTGGGTGGTCCAAAATAAATAGAATTAACCAGTAATATCAAAAATAGATGTGTTTCTCCAAATATCGAATATAAAGGACCTATTTTCTAAATTGATTTTATTATGATTTTTTAAAGTGACTCCTAGATTCAAAATTGGAAAATTTGCTGCAATTCGAATTTGGATTGTCCAACATACATAAAATTAACAAGTAATATCAACGATAGAAGCGTTTATCAAATTATGAAACTTATTTTCAAAATGTATTTTTTTTTAATAAATTTTGTAATATACCACGACATTTAAAATTGGTAAATTCGCTACAACTCGAGATTGGGTCGTCTAAAATATATAAAATTAACAAGTAATATCAAGAATAGACGTGTTTATCCAAATTTCAAATTGCAATTTGTTTTATTGCATATTTTTCAACAACAGGCTTATAAAAAATACTTGCTGTCAACTTTTTTTACTGTACGTTTTTGATATCACTAAAGTAAGGTAGTTTATAAGACGTTACTTTAGTGATTTCAAAAACGTACAGTTAAAAAAGTTGACAGCAAGTATTTTTTGTAAACCTGTTGTTGAAATGGTTAATTAAAAATATTTGTGTAGGGCACATTCATTTGTTATAATTATAAAATTATTTTGCACATATTTTACCACGCCGTTTATTTACATGTTAATGTTTAAAATTCATTTTACAATAAAGTAAGGCTTGCAAAAATATAAGAAAAGTATGTCTCATAATTATTGTTAAATTCTAAACAAAATATGATAGTTTCAAAATAAATATTGTGGGCTGAACTTTATTAAAAATTGCAATTGGTTTTATTGCAAATATTATTTATTAGCAGCTAGAAAAATTAACTTAAATTATTTTTTACTCTCATTTTATGCTAACCAAGGCTGGGTAAACAATTCTAGAAAAATAATTTTTTAGCACATTCGGTTTAGTCACAATGCACCGAGAAAAATGACCCCGAGATTCAAAATTGGCAAATTCACTTCAACTCGAGATTGGGTTGTCCAAAATATATAAAATTAAAATATAATATCAAAAATATATGTTTTTATCCAAAATTGAAACGAGGCGGCCGGAATTGTCGGAAAAGTAAAGCCCATAAAAATATAACAAAATATGTTTGATAATTCTAAACAAATTATGGATGTTACATAAAAAATCGTTTGCAGAACTTTAATTCAAAATTGCAATTTGTTTTATTGGAAATATTATTCAATAACAGCTAACAAAATTAACTTAAATTTAGTTGTTTCTTATGTTATGGTTACAAAGACATCAGTAAACAATTGTAGAAAAAATCTTTTTTTTTGTATTCTCCGTTTAATTACAATCACAATCACAACAAAAGACATGTCTTGCGAATCCACGCGACGGCCTAAATTATCGTTATAATTTTTAACTCCAGTCCACCAACACTCGCCAACGCGATATATTCATAGCAATCGTTCAAGAACCACCCCCTGCCACATTTAACTTTGCTACTCCATATTTTGTGTAGCCTCTTTTATATCATAATGTTTACCAATATTGCAGCCTAAATCAAGCTCCCTCAATAAAACTTTGAAACAAAATTCGTTTTAAATTTAATAATTGATTAGTTGTTGTACGATTAACTTTGAAGATTAAAATTTGATTTTAAACTGTATTCAAATCCATTCGGTACGCCGTCTTGAGTGTTTCCGTTCCCTTACCGCAGCGAATTATTATAATTGTAGAATACGGGGGGGGGGGGGGGGCGCGAAAACGTTCGCGGATTTCGCAGGCATAAATCATTCGCGTGGCGAGGTCCTAAATTCGTTACCGTCCCGCGTTTAAATTGGACGCGGTTGGGAATTATCACATCTAATATATTGCCGCCTTCGCGCTGGCTGTGCGCCAGGCGGAAATTTTTGGTGCCATCGCGAATGCAGCGGCGCATCCAAGTAACCTAGTTGCACTGGAAGCGATAACGGTTAAGTGTGCCAGCTGTTACCGTTTTTTGATAGCATCATGGCCCAAAACGTAAGAACTGCTAATAAGGTCGATGGGAGATCTGTATAATGCAGTGGCGGAATTTAATTTTCATTCTTATTAAAAATTCACTACAGAAGTGTTATTAGTTTTTACTTGTTAGGAAGTATTGTTATTTTTTTTAATATCCCTACATATATGATTATGCCATAGCAAGATCCTATTTTTGTTTTTGTCAAAATTATTTGCTGGCTATATTAGTTAGCTCGCAATTAATTTTGAAATAATTAAAGCAATAGAATGCTGATAGTTATATAAATAAATTAATATAATAAATTCATTTCTTGAAATTAAAACTAAATTATTATATTATTATACTTAACGTTTCAATGCGGAAAAATTCAAGAAATATAACTTGTCAATAAAAACTAGTTGACAATAAAATCTGCGGCGATTTTGAATTTTGACTAATCTCGAAATCTCGGACTATACATAGTACGATAGTGCCTATTACTACTAAAAGTGAATGAGAAATTAGTGTGTATTAATTTGTATAGTAACATTATGTTCCTTATGTTAAAGTAATAAACTTCATCTAGTCGTCAAAGTCTTCAAATGATAATGTTTACAATGTTACTTTTGATGAGAGAATTTTCGTAAGGCACACATATTCAGTGCAAGTGTCTGTTATTAGTATGGTACAGATTTTATTAACTCTTTTCCCTATAAAATAAAATTTATAATAAAGTCTACATACTCAAATTGAACGTTAAGCAAGCAGAATAGCATCCGTATATCGTCTAAAAGTAGACCAGTAGCTTTTGTAAAGGCCCCATTCAGTGTATTATACGACTTCGGAGTCCATGAAACGGTATTTGATTCCAACCTGCGTATCATCTGTCATGAAAAGAGAATACAGCGTATAATAAAAGAATGGGGAAGTCAGTATAAAACACTCTTCCAAAGAGGTCACAGTTTTCAATTCTATTCATTTAGGTGTTTACAATGCGGCCAAAAAGTTAATTTGTACAAAGTTAACTGCACGAGTAATTATCTGCGAGGTGCAATTTTAAAATCGATTATACAATTAGCACCATTTGCATACAGTTGGAAATTAGTAGATAGGGGGGAAATAAGGAAGGATATCCGACCGACACTAGACAGGAATCGAACTGCACCGCCCATTTTACCACCCCCGGGGGCGCATCGAATGTATTATTACAAGCGTCTTCGATTCAGACAAGATCACAGGACGTATGAACAGAAATTAATTACTACTATTACTCGTTTCGATTAGTTGCTGGTGAACTTGTTGAACATTATTATAATTTCTTACTCATTAATCTTGGTTATAGTTTGTCAGGCCGAGGTAATGTACTCGCGTTAAGCGTTGTAATTTGATCGAGCGCTAAAACACAATTCTTTATCGGGAGGATGCGAAATTACTAACATTATTATATTATATTATCTGTATATAATAATATAATAAACATAATTATGTAAACATACTTTTGTTGCTATTATCATTTAAAATATGGTATAGTGGTTTGATATAGAAGATCAATTTTGTTGCGGCAAGCGCAGGGTTGTGGTAATTAATTCATAAGAATAATTTAAAAAAGAAAAATTATTATATTATATTATCTGTATATAATAATATAATAAATATAATTATGTAAACATACTTTTTTTAATTCATAAGAATAATTTAAAAAAGAAAAAGTGTTATAAATGAAATAATATAAAATTGAAGTTACATTTGATTCCTCTGGACGCCGGGAACACTCGATGGATAAATTATAACAACAAATACAGATTGAATCAATTTCATAATCAGTCGGTACCGGACAACTCACGTGTTAAAATTGCGACGAACGATATGGTACATTGCGACTACCTTTTGGTTGGTGTTAGCTAATAATTCTTCAATGGTGATTTGGCACCTTTTTATTCAGGTTTATGGCGATGGTGGCCTCGTGTCACTATTTTTGTGTAAAGTACGATAATTATGTCTATTCTGGCTGAGAGGAACAACAAAATTTGTCTACGAACAATTTTTAAAATGTCTACCTCTGAACACACGGTTATATAATTTACCTTTAAACGTGTAATCAAGTATTATCAGTCATACTCGTATATCATTACAATTAACTCGTGATCACCGCTCATAAATTGTAGCATTGTAGTAATATTAAAAAATTACGATAACATTAATCCTTGACGGTGTTTTATTTCATCCAGTAAACCCTCACGGTATCATAATTATCATCTCGGCCTTAATAAATTAACACCTCCGTTTGCAAAACCGCGCGAGCGATACGAATATAAATTGCAAAAATTCATAAAAGCCTCGGCCCGTTAATGTTTCACTCCGCGCCATGATTAATCTTAATTTCCCCGCGTTGATAATGTAATTACCAGCCATAAATTGCAACGCGTAAAAAATGAAGGCCGGCCCTCGTTTGCCGATCGATCACCGTCGCAGCGCCCCGAAAACAATGTGCAAATTGTTGAGGGGGCTCTTTTTATAAACCGTCCCGACTAATATCTTTTCAAATTTTAAAGTTATAATAGCGTGGGGAGGAAAAAGGTCGTCTTCACGGTGGTGCGGATTATAATTAACATTTGGTAGGAGAATATTTGCTGCAGGCAATAATTAGCAAAAACTAATGAAGAATTTTATATATATATATATATATATATATATATATATATATATATCCAGATTAACTATTGGGTATGCGGCGTAAGGCAAATAATAAGAAACTCCTTCTTTTATGAATCGATATTTCGCTTTTTATTCAAAGCTTCATCAGGATTATACTACAAATGAACCAAAATTTATAAAATTACACAGTTAATAACAATGAATACTTACAATAGAGTTTAAAGAGCACAGCACAGAAAACATCAGACATTTAACACGCCTCCAAAAATTTTATTTTCTTGATTGTGATTACTAAATCATGTTTTTATTTTAATTATTTATAAAAACAGAGACCACAGTTGTTTATTTTTTATGATTCCTGGCGAAATCGCGATTACAAATGTAAGACATGTAACTTTTATTATTAAATTATACAAATAATTTAATTCAAGCATGTATATTTTTTCTCTATCTATTTGAGAGTTGAAAACAAAATTTATTTTTGTAACATGAACGATCATTCTTATATAATGGAATTAGCCTTCTTCTCTCTATCTATTTGATGAGAGTTGAAAACGAGATTTATTTTTGAAACCTGAAGGACCATTTCTGTATAATAGAATTAGCCAGTCCACAATATTATAACTCATAAAAAAAGTTCGTTCCTGCAAATATCTCTGAATATAAAATTGAGCGCATAAAAATTTATTTATAGCTAATAATTTCAGAAAATGCCGCATACACATTGTCTAAAATTTCAATTCTCCTTATCAATTTTCCTTCGGCGATTATCCACGATTTCGCTCGTAAAAATCGGCTCTGCAAAAATTTCATCCGCCCCTTACGAGCCGGCTTTATTCGCTCCGTATATCCCTTTACAACCCGCCCGACGAGCAACTATTGTTGTATTGATTAAACCGCGACTCTGCGCCCTCCCCGGCGCTGACAATAAAGGACGGATTGGACGAGTTGTCGCATTTTTATAACCCTGCCGAGCGGGTAAGAATTGAGTAATTATCGCGGGATGCTGCTGCCTGGTGTAAAGTTAAATTGAGGGCGCAGGGCGAATAGAAAAGTTCCATTAGAGTCGTACTAAAATATCACGTAACGGCCTCTTTAGGTAGATGGTTATTTTATGCGGAGAACTATTTCAGAATTACAAGTAGAATAGAATTAAATTGAACTTATCATACTAATCATTTTTATAAATGTAAATATTGACTTGATAATTCAATTATACTTAAGGATTCAGAAATCAATTTAATTTTCAACTCTCAAATGTATCAAAACTATATTTGAAAAACTATTTTTTGATCATGATCTGTACATGTTCACTGCAGGATTATTTCGCCTCTAAAACCTTCAATTTGACTACACAAGTTGGAAATTAACTTGCGAATAAATTCAATAAAACCTTTATTTATGATATTTACAAAAAATTCTCGAATACGTCGATTTTAAATTTTAAATTTCCAATTTTTAATGAAAGTGTCATTAAAAAATTGTCGATAACGCCATTGCTTATTCAAAAATGACCGAAAAAAATTGATACACTCATTAAAAATTGAAAATTATAAATTAAAAATCGACGTGTCCGAGAAATATTTGAAAAAATCATGAAATAAAGGTTTTATTTAGAATTTATTCACTACTTAATTTCCATCCCGTATATTTGGCAGATTATCTTATTACTATGTTACTTATTATTTCTATGTATGATGATAAATTGTATAATATTGAGTAACCATCATCAATTCATATATTTATCATCATACATAGAAATTAATCCACCAATTAGTGTGGACTATACTAAATACGAGTTTATCTTCATTGCAGCATACAATATAATACCACATATGGTGATGATATAACATATTTCACAAATAAAGGGTATTTAATTCACAGTATATTCGCAATAACTTTGAATACTAAAGAACGAAGTATATTTATTTATTGCCTATCCTGACTAACAAATATATTAAAATCAAAATCTATCTATAAAAACATTTGAAGAACAATAAGGTCATGTTTTTGAAGTTTTTTAGTCATTACTAAAAAACGAACTGATGTTTTTCTTCTGAAACTAAGTAAAGTAAAGTAAAGTAAAGTAAAGTAAAGTAAAGTAAAGTAAAGTAAAGTAAAGTAAAGTAAAGTAAAGTAAAGTAAAGTAAAGTAAAGTAAAGTAAAGTAAAGTAAAGTAAAGTAAAGTAAAGTAAAGTAAAGTAAAGTAAAGTAAAGTAAAGTAAAGTAAAGTAAAGTAAAGTAAAGTAAAGTAAAGTAAAGTAAAGTAAAGTAAAGTAAAGTAAAGTAAAGTAAAGTAAAGTAAAGTAAAGTAAAGTAAAGTAAAGTAAAGTAAAGTAAAGTAAAGTAAAGTAAAGTAAAGTAAAGTAAAGTAAAGTAAAGTAAAGTAAAGTAAAGTAAAGTAAAGTAAAGTAAAGTAAAGTAAAGTAAAGTAAAGTAAAGTAAAGTAAAGTAAAGTAAAGTAAAGTAAAGTAAAGTAAAGTAAAGTAAAGTAAAGTAAAGTAAAAGTAAAGTATATATTTGTCATTTTCTATAACAGGATTCACATATAAACATGATCACAATTAAAATTTGATACACCCAACAAACAGGTACATATATGATATAATTTAAATAGAGTAACGTATAATTTAAATAGAGTAAAGTAACAAAGTGATATATTTTAAATATAAGAATATATTTGAAGCCAATTGAACATTTTTGAAAATATTTCGTCCATAATTCATTTCGTCCATCTAGGACTAGAGAGAATAGTAATATGCTCATAACGCATCCTTGTTTCACTCCTAGATATTTTAAAAGCTGGAATAATCTTGAATCTTCTGCACAACATTTATACAGTTGAGTTGCAAATTAAAGCTGCAGCCTCCCCCCGAATACGTTTATATAAACTACAATTTTTGTGGCAACTCATTCAGCTTGAAATTAAAATAAGTATCTCGCATATCCGAGACTGTGCTCCATAATGGCACTCCTTTCCGGCGCCGCAGGCTATAATCCGGTGATGGACGTCCTGCAGGACAACGCGGGTTATTATGCAAACCTTGTGCCGCATATTGAGACTGTACCGCATACCAACCCCTTTATTTCGCGAATACATTTATTATTTTCTCGCTGCATTGTTCTCTCAGGGCAATTTCGGCCCGGTTTATGTGTTTACATTCCTGCGACGCGATTAATCGTGCGTGCGTTCACGGGCCAGTGTGTGCTTAAAAGGTCAGGATTGATTTTACCTTTGCTAAGTATGGGCTGGCACGAATATTGTGATTTTCGACGGTTTGCGCGGCAATAAAATTACGGACAGGATTTATTGGGGAATTCAATTTGTTGACTGACGGATTTATATGCCAGCAAATATATGATTTAATTTGACATACAAACGGTTTCTATTTTTGTATATATATATATATATATATATATATATATATATATATATATATTTCCTAATTTATTAAATAAAAAAACTATTCACAGTGAAATTTCTAAATGCCCGCAAGCCTCTCGATTACATACAAATGTATAATAAAACCATCAAACTATTAATTATTCAGTATAATACTATTGAGTTCGACGCATTCCACTATAAAAGACAAACAATGATTCAGTGTAAATTTAATCACACAAGTTTATATTGCCCGCTTACACTGTAGACTAAACTAAAACGCCGTTACATAATAAACTACTGCCGCGTTGTTAATCGATCTGTAACTTTTATTATCGCCCCCACAATACAGGTAGCACACAATAGCCGACGGTATGCCAATAGACCGTCGCTGAAATGATGCTTCGTACAATTTGATTTATCAATCAAACAGTGCCCCCCCCCCATCGTATCCGCTATAAATTAACCCGGCATAGCATGATTGATGATTCCGATACTATAAACGCTCATAGTCCTTCCCCGCAGCACCAACAAAATTGAATTTTAAATGCAACGTTTTAAATAACTAACGATGTTGATTCAACTCTATTTTATTTATTTCTTTACTGGTAACACGCAGGTACTATTACGTCCAACAATCAAACTCCTTAACGAGCTAATCGATTTGTATTAAAACAAAAAACGCGCTTAGCGTGGAGTGTAATAATGCGAGCTGCTCGAGTTGTATGGCTTTTGCTTTTAACGGTTGTTTCGCGAAAATCGCGAGGCTCGTTGTTTTTTACTAGCGTTAATAAAATGGGAGGGTCGCGTTTCCCGACGCAATTATTGTGGCGTTTACGCGTCAACGGTGGAGGCGAGAGGTCAGGGGCGCAAGGTTGCCCGATGGGAAAGCCAGATAAATGTGTATGCGGGTGGGATAATTAAGGGGGCGCACTTTTCTTTCGGTGGGAATTAGTTGCGGTAACAAAGTGCTGGAATATATAATTATTTGTTCATAACATACATATAATACTTTTATACAAATAGTTGTGTTGTGTGTGTCATTATTGCGGGGTATACAAATACTATATGGTAACTTACGTATAGGTCGTTAGGTGAAAAGGCGTATGGACAATAGATGAATGAGGATTATGTTCTCTTTCTATTTGATTATTCGCTATTTAGTATACTGGAATCAAAATCAAGTTGAGCTCTAATCGTAAATAATATAGGCGCCATCCATTACATACTAAGCATTTCTACGATAACTCTTTCACAGTTTTTCAGAGGTTTTCTGTGAATTTAAGCAAAACACCCTAACCACATGCCCAAGTAGACTATAGCCTATTTGATAATTCGCTATATAGTATACTGGAATGAAAATCAAGTTGAGCTCTGTTGGTAAATAATATAGGCACCATCCATTACATACTGAAAATTTCTACGATAACTCTTTCAACGTTTTTCAGAGGTTTTCTGTGAATTTAAGCAAAACCACCCTAACCACATGCCCAAGTAGACTATAGCCTATTTGATAATTCGCTATATAGTATACTGGAATGAAAATCAAGTTCAGCTCTGATCGTAAATAATATAGGCGCCATCCATAACACACTGAGCATTTCTACGATAACTCTTTCAAAGTTTTTCAGAGGTTTTCTGTGAATTTAAGCAAAGAGCAACCCTAACCACATGTCTAAGTAGGCTATAGCCTATTTGATAATTCGCTATTTAGTATACTGGAATCAAAATCAAGTTGAGCCCTGATTGTAAATAATATAGGCGCCATCGATAACATACTGACCATTGCTATAATAACTCTTTCACAGTTTTTCAGAGATTTTCTATGAATTTAAGCAGAACAACCCCAACCACATGGCTAAATAGGTTATAGCCCTGAGGCACCATGTTTATTGGTGTCATATATTTTTTATTATTATTTATTAGGTATTTTCTAGTGACTTACACTTTTGTATAGGTGTCAGCCACCCCGCTCTTGCTAGCCAACCCATCAATTTTCTTATGAAGTTAGGCGCATTATTCTTTTTGTGGCTGACAGCCGCTTAATATCTCAGGACGGCCGTGAAGCTAATTTAAATATCGGACGATTACACGATTTTGAGCATCTCCGCACCTATAGCCCGTGCTAAAAATACAAGTTTTTTTGAAAAAATAATTTGCTACAATTAAATCACAATTTTTTCATAATATAATTATTAATAAAAAAAGACCTTTATTTGGCATTTCCCTCATAAAAAACTGCTCTTCAACATCAACATCCACAACAAAATATTTATTATTTTTTATACGTTTAAATTATTTTATATTACCGGTTTCAGATTTAATATTTTTAAATAGATTTTGAATTATCGTCATGATCCCTAGCAATAAAACATCAGTCAGCAGGTAATACATTAGGCAACTTAAAATACTTTAACGCAGGGATTTATAAAGATATGTTCGAAGCCATAGTAAGTTGCCTAATGTTAATACTCAAAGCCTGATTTTAATCAAACTAAACCTCTTTATTAAATTCCTGATACTACTAGAGCGCTTGTTAATTAATTTGCCATGAACAATTTCATATCCGGGAGCGTTATCGCACCGAACAATGCAATTAGGTCAATCTTTGGAACAGTACAAGAAGGAGAAACCTGAAGAATAAGGATACACTATGAACTAAAAGAAATCTGTGGTGAGTAAACAATAATTGGGACAATTTATCAAGACTAAGTTGGGTAGGACAGTTGTCTATGGGTAGGACATATAACAAGTACAGCAGAGGAATCGAATTTTTCCAAAAAAATGCTGATAGAAAGCTTTCACACGACACCAGCTATAGGAAGACCACAATATAGTTGGCGGGAGTGTTTATTGGTGTCATATATTTTTTTATTATTAGTTATTAGCTATTTTCTAGTTCCGACACCACACAGCTGGCTACCCCGCTCCCGCTATTTGTGGTTGCAGATTTAATATTTTTAAACAGATTTTGAATTATCGTCATGATCCCTAGCAATAAAAAATCAGTCAGCAGGTAATACATTAGACAACTTAAAATACTTTAGCGCATAGATTTATAAAGATATGTTTGAAGGCATAGTAAGTTGCCTAATGTAATACTCAATGCATGATTTTAATCAAACAAAACCGTCGCACGGTAATAGAGAAATCAGTCAAAACCCACCAAAAGGGCCTTGGAATTATGGCCTAGATGTTCCTTTTTGATCTAAAGTATCGAGGATTAAATCACATTTTTTTTATTATATAATTATTTTTTAATAATTTTATAATTTCGGTGTCGGATTTAATATTTTTAAATAGATTATCTGCATAATCCCTAGCAATAAAATATCAGTCAGCTTCTCCCTTTACTAGCGCAAAAGCCCACGGGCTGAAGCTATAAAAATAAAAGTTTAAAAAAAAATAGTATTAGTTACAATTAAATCACATTTTTTTTAGAATATAATTATATTTTATATATTTAAATTATTTTATATTCCCTGTTTCAGATTTAAAATTTTTAAATGGATTTTGTATTATCGCCAAAAAAACAGTCAGCAAGTACTACAATAGGCAACTTAAAATACATTAACGTACATATTTATAGAGATATGTTTAAAAGTATTTTAAGTTGCCTAATGTTAATACTCAAAACCTGATTTTAATCCAACAAAACCTCTTTATTAAATTTCTACTACTAATACAGTGCCTGTTAAATCCTTTGCCATGAACAATTTCATATCCGGGAGCGTTATCGCACCGAACAGTGCGATATTTAAATTGATTTGGGGGGTTTGGGGGTCGTATTTGTGCGGCGCCTCTATTTGCGCTTTTTTGACAAAGATAGTTAAAAGCAGGAACCGTGTTGTCCGGTACGTGTTTGCACAAGCAGTTCCGGTCCCAGGCCGGATACAAACCCGAGCTCGCTATTGACTTGTTTACAAACTATCCCCCATCAATTGCACGGATAACGTGTATGGCATACCTTCCACCCGCCCACACAACCGAGAAGCCTGGGAATGGGATGATGTTCGTGTGCAACTTCCACCGTTGCAAACAATTAAAACTATCTGAAGTGATTGCGGGAAATTTATTGAATGTTTTAAATACGTTTGCTGGTTGCGGTTTGATGGAATTCAATGATTTATATGAAAAGTAATGAGTATCTTGCTATTCTAGATATTATGCGATACATAAAAAACTTGTTTTAGTACGCCGATTGTGACCTTGAACACTACAACAACTAGAAAGTCGGTTGACAAGTCAGCCACCATACGAATAATTCAAACCAGAAACTTGTCCAAGTGTATTGACAAATCAAGTATAATGTATTTCACGCATTTGAGCTTACATATCCCTGTTCGCAATTTTGGTGGATGCGCCGGGCATTAATACGCGCCAGGTGCCACGTACTCGTCAGAGTTGCTAATGTTGAAATAAAATGCACCTCAAAAAGGAACCATCAGATACATATATGTTATATTATTTATATCGTATGTTATGAAATCTTTTTTATTTGCAAAATTTGTTTAAAATCGGTTTAAAGAAAGCTCCAAATATCTTGGGCAGGCATCTCTTTGTATAATAATGACACTAAAGAAAAATAATTCAAATTCGTTATCGGTATCTAGATTTAATTTCTCGTTTCTCGTGCTGACAGACTTCCGAAACAAACCTATCCATTCAAATTTTCATTTGTAAATAATTCGTTAAGCATCGGGAATGGTCTTACGAAAATATTGATGAAATTAGTAGCTTCTCCGTCGGCACGTCACGTAAAATTCAATTATCAATCAGCATAGTCGCATTAAATTGTCTCCGAAACCTCGGGCTACGTGTACGTGGGCGTCTGAAATTCTGGCCCTAATTAGAGGGGGCACATTCTCATGGGGTGATGAATTACAACTCACAAGGCTTCGCGTTTAAACTATTCATCTGGAATTATAGTTGTAATTGGGTTATTCGGGATATATAGGGTTATCGGTATTGATACCTTTCAAGGTAAGATGTTATTATAAGAGAGATGCCAATATTAGGTATTGCAGACGATTTTGAGAATGATCAAAATAAATTAGCAAAATAATCTCTAGTAATCGTAGTTGTTACTGTATTTTTGTTCAGTAATTGACTACCACAATTTTTGTATGCTAAAATCCTCTGCATGTAATTTAATATTAAATTAATTCCAAACCTCCACCTCCCTGAAAATAAAAAAAATGTAAAACTCGCCTTCAGTCCCCAAATTCATTAATATTAATATTTCGAACTCGACTGGCAGAAACAATAAAACTCCCAGGCCTCCTCCATTCGTTTCTTTAATTAATCCGCAGAAATTTCTGCGCGATTTCGATTGAATGCGCGTACAACTGCCCACCCTCTAACACAATGGCGCCCTACGGCTTTAATATTATTTATAGCAGATAATGGATGAAAGGCGCAGAAGAAAAACAGACCCTCCACTCCCCCCGACTGGCGTAAATACCCCATTTGCGGATTACTAATCATCGTGGGAGTAGAATTAAAAATGGGCGCGTAATGTATTCCGACATGCAAATTTTATGCCGCGAGGTGGAAAAGTGGAAAATATTTTCGTCCAAACGGCGGGCGCTTTAAAATGTTATTGGGGAGGCGCCCAATTATATTAACATTTGCGGTTTTATCGGATTTTAATGTGCTATTAAAAATATGAATGCTCCAATTTTTATCTAATTAGGTCAGGAATGTCGTTGCATGTTCACATTTTCGGTTTCACATGCGAAGCTACTAAAATATTCCAATGGGGGTTTCGTTTGTTTTACGAGCCAATGTAGAGCGAATAGCCTTCATGCAGAATTGTGGGAGAAAAAGAAGTATTTAAATTTGTTATTACGGCCGGAATTGGATAAATTTAAATAAATCAGTCGGAAAGTATCTGCAATTTTTATTCTACTGATGTAGAACATTTAAATATGTATGTTTCTGAGTTATTATTAAGTCATTAGTGACGCTCATGTCTACTTATTTTGTTATGTTGTAATTGTTGAGTGCTGTGCATAGTACAGTATATACAGGGTATAGGGTAGGCCTAAATTATGGAATGAATATATATCATAAATCCTTTATTTATGAGGTTTAAAAAAAAATAGGATTCTCGATTTTTATATATAAATTTCCATTTCTTTCTTCTTGAGTGTCAATTTTGTTCGGTCATTTTTGAATGAGTAATAACATCATCGAATTTTTTTTCAAATGACAGCCCTATAATTTATCCCGGATTCTGAAAGGGATTATTTTTCTTTTCTTTTTTTATATTATTATAATAGTTTTGTGCAAAGAGAAAAATAGTAACGGATGAGAACTAGAATGAAGAAATTTGAAAAATTGATTTGACGACTATTGTATGAAACGATTACAGCAGAACATTTGCAATTGTTATTTGATATTTGCCTTTTTAATTATTATTATCTGAGGTATGACTAATGTATAAACTATAAAATAAATAAATAAATAATAATAATACATAATAATATAGGATATTTTGCGAGAAAAATCATTTCAAATGTGAGAGTGAAAAAAAACAAGAAACGCTCAATAATATTGAATTAAACAATAAAATGCTAAAGTAAATGCTCAAACTGTGCATTATTTACAGTCTGACTATAAGCTAATTGCTCATTTCCATGCCCCCCGATAGGCATTTTATCTAGTCTTAGATATGAATGACTTTAAGTAATTGTTGAATCGCTGTCCATAGTATCAAAGCATAAATATATATATATATATATATATATATATATATATATATATATATATATATATATATATATATATATATATATATATATATATCTTAACATTTATCCTTTTTAGTTGAAAACTTCTCTCTAAAATTAAATTAACATAGAATTTTAATATGATTTCAAATATATCCAACATAATAAACGCACACACAAATAAACTAGTGAAATAAAGTCAACATTCCATTCTGATTTAAATAAAACCCACTGTTTGCCATTGTGTTATTATTAAATTTTGTAATATACTATGCAACAACTATTAAATATACCATTAAATTTTCAATCGATATGATTTAAACATGAAGTCCCTCATTTCGAACACAGTTAATTCGCGTAAAAACGAACTAACATATCTCTCAAACCGCTAATAAATAGCGCCAACCACTCCCGCCCATTAATAAAATTTATCTGTCCGCATACAGAATGCGAGTTCCATTCCCATAACCTCGCGAGTTAAGTCCATTATAAATGCACATATGCGATTTTAAATGGAAAACACAATTTGTTTAGATTACATACTGCTGGCGGGGGGACGTGTATCTCCGCGAATAAATTCGAACAGTCGCGTAACGAGCAAAAAAACACATCGTATGATGCAATATAAATTAGATTGATGTATGGAACAAATGTATGTACATAACGCATTAAGATACGTGACCGGCGCATGATATGTAATTGATGTGTGGGGGGCGCGTGTTTAATAATATTTCAGACGGGCGACAACCGATCATTACAACAGCATTACATCTATTGCCCCCTCATACACGTGACGTATTGCACGTAGAGCATAATCCACCTGATGCGCGCGGCAGCCCTGTTTAAGTTAATTAGGTCATATTATAACTGAATCGATCGTACCTGCGGATGGAATGGCGCGTTTACACTTTTAATTTATCAGATTACATGATATTAAACAGCTCGCCTGACCGTGACAAATTATTGGTGATATTAAAGCTTGAAAATCATATTTGCATACAGATAAATAATAACTTGTCGGCTGTAACGGATCAGCATGAGTGTGGATGCAATCAAATTACTTCCATAGTACGCACAGGATCTATTAGTTATACAGAATTCAAAGCAGGGTTATATAAAATATATTATTTTCATAATACCGAGTCAATATTTAATCGGTGAGTTACTTTAAGATTACATAAAACAACGAGTCACTTTAAGATTACATAAAACTACATAAAACATAAAATGAGTTGTTAAGGAGGGAATCCTCCACGCTTACACCATCGGTTTTACTTTAATCGCATTTTTAGGCATTATATGCCCATATTCACCAACATTTCATATACTTTATGGTCCCATAAGCTATTGAATGGATAAATTGAAAATGTCATGGTAACAGAAATTACCAAAACAAATGTCAAACATTTTGAATAGCGCTTGTAATTGGAGCTTTAATGACACTTTTTGTTTTTAATTATTCAGAGTTTCTAATATAGAGAATCTAAAGTAACTTCCCTAGATAATTTATTCTTGTTGCTATAAAAACAAATACTTATAGGTTAAATAGCTATTGATACATTGGGCATTTATGCTAATTGATCAGTTATGACTGAAAAACTAGTGAAAACATGATGAATCTTTTTAGTCGATATCTCAAGAAAATATACAAAGCCATAAATATTTTCTATTATTATTTGAAAATATAGTAGTCAGGGTACCTAAAAACGTTCTCTTAATAAGCATTAAGTTCATATATAATAATGAGGATAGCAAATATCACTTTATCCTGTATTCACCAACATCTTATAAATTTTATTGGTCCCATACACTATTGAATTGATAAATTGAAAACGTCATTGTGACAGAAATTGTAAAAAAAAATTGTTAAATAGCGGTTGTGATTGGAGCTGTGATGACACTCTTTGTTTAATTATTCAGTGTTTCCAATAGAGAGAATCTAAAGTAACTACATTCACTAGATAATGTATTTATTGTTGAAGAACGAATACTTATGGGTTCAATAGCTATTGATAGATTTATGAAACGTGGATGAATACGGGGATAAGTAATTCAAAGATCTCAATATTCTCGGATGATTTAACTCGTTTTAAAAAGAGTATTATTGCATTAAACCTAAATTGAATGTGAAACAAGACTTATTTAATGATATTTTAGTCATGTAATATATCTATGTATATATGTTGTATTTTATTGAATTTTTCAACGGCCAGACCCGTAAAATAATGATTATTTTTATTATATAGTTTTCTACACATTCCGAGTTACTTATGCAAACTATTTCTTCTAGTTTCGAAGACTTTAAAGATCTTGTCTTTATGCACTCTATTCCACCCGGCTATACTTGTTTTTTGACTGCTTGTTCCTGAAGATTTGTATTCTTCAAATACATTTTTTTATTATATCTTCTCTTTCAGACACTGTATTACTTCTGGTTGTTAATTCTTCCAATTTAGAAGACTTGTAAGGAGTTTTTTTTAAATTTTATCTACATTTATAAATCTTGTGTAACTACTCACTGGAATGGTATGAAATTCCAGTGAGTATTTTCGAGAAATATACGAATGAACCATATTTCATTATCAGAGAATCATTTTGACTTCTAATAGCTATTTTCTCCAATTCAGAAGGATTTAAAGAATCTATCTCGTTACCTGAAGGCTTAGTGCTACTTATAACTGCCATTTCATTTAGTTTTAAATCGCTTGAAGAAGGTATCTTCATTAAACCATCTTTTACTGTATTTCTAGTTAGTGCTTGTTTTAGAGTTGAGGCAATTTGTGTTTAATTGCCTCAACACTGAAGCACGCAGCAACTAGAAGTACCGTCAAAGAAAGTTTAATGATTTCAAGCGGTTTACAGCCTCTCCATTATATTTTATTATTTTCGCAATATTTAAACATGAGAGTCTCCGAGATACTTTTATCTTAAGTTTTGATGACTTTAGTAAAGATATACAGCCCACTGTTACTTCTGACTGCCATTTTTTTCCAACTCTGAAGAAGATTTAACCATAACACTTTTCTCTACAGACCTTATCTTATGTCTGATTGCTATTTCTATCAGTTTTTACGAACTACATGAAGCGATGTTGGCAGCAAAAAGCTTAAAACAGTTGAATCGTAAAGCCTGTTTTTTATATTTATTATAGCCTGAAAGACCACGGTTGATGGCATCTTGTACATGTGTGTATAGATATCAGATGGCCGCATATGCCAAAACATGAACATGTATACAACCAAAACTTAAGTCACCTCTGTTTATATATACAACGTTCGCATTATGTGTCAAAGTTCACAAAACGTTTGAATCTCTGATTGGAAATTAATTCGAGAGTTATTTGCTTTATAAAACCTAGACCAGTTAATATTTTAGATACATGACTTTTTAATGTTTGAGGGATAAATTGTAATTTCCTGTGAGTTTCTTTAATTTCTTGTGATTTTGTGTGGTTTCTTGTGTCTTCCCATGATTTTCTGTGATTGCCTGTGATTCCCTGTGAGTTTCTTTGATTTCCTGTGATTTCTTGTAATTTCCTATGATTTTCTGTGATTTCCTGTGATTTTTTTATTATTTTTAAGTCAAAATAAGTCTATTTTTTATGATTTTCTATGATTGTCTATTATTTTCTACATTTTCTCTATGATTTTCCGTGATTTTCTAAAATTTTCTTTGTTCTTCTATGATTTTCTTGGTTTTTCTATGATTTTCTTTGTTTTTCTATGATTTTCTATAATTTTTTTTATAATTTTCTATGATTTTCCATGACTTCCTTTGATTTTATATCATTTTCTATGATTTTCTATGAGTTTCTATGATTTTCTACGCATTTTTTTATGAGTTTCTTACTTATCTTGACTTCATACAAAATCACTGGAATTATTCTTATAGCGAATTGCAGGAAATCAAAGATAGACAACAAAATAGAAAAAGAAAATCATAGACAATTATAGAAAACATACAAGAATATAGAAAATTATAGACAATTATATAAAATTATATAAAATCATAGAAAATCATAGAAAATCATAGAAAATCATAGAAAATCATAGAAAATCATATAAAATCATGAAAAATCATAGATGTAGTTCTTCTGTGATTTTCTTTGTTTTTCTATGTTTTCTATATATTTTTTTATAATTTTCCATGATTTCCTTTGATTTCCTTTAATTTTATATAATTTTCTATGATTTTCTATGATTTTCTATGATTTTCTATGATTTTCTATGATTTTCTATGATTTTCTATGATTTTCTATGATTTTCTATGATTTTCTATGATTTTCTATGATTTTCTATGATTTTCTATGATTTTCTATGATTTTCTATGATTTTCTATGATTTTCTATGATTTTCTATGATTTTCTATGATTTTCTATGATTTTCTATGATTTTCTATGATTTTCTATGATTTTCTATGATTTTCTATGATTTTCTATGATTTTCTACGAGTTTCTTACTTATCTTGACTTTATACAAAATCACCGGAATTATTATTATAGTGAATCATAGGAAATCAAAGAAAATCATAGAAAATGACAAGAAATCACAAGAAATAAAAAAATAAAAATAGGAAAACAATATCATAGATAATTATAGAAAACATAGAAGAACATAGAAAATTATACACAATTATATAAAATTATATGAAATCATAGAAAATCATATAAAATCATGAAAAATCATAGATTGTATATGATTTTCTATGATTTTATATAATTTTATATAATTTTATATAATTGTCTATAATTTTCTATGTTCTTCTATGTTTTCTATAATTGTCTATGATTTTCTTTTCCTATTTTTATTCTTTGATTTCTTGTGATTTCTTGTGATTTTCTATGATTTTCTTTGATTTTCTTTTCATTGCTATGATCGCTATAATAACAATTCCAGTGTATTTGTATAAAGTCAAGATAAATCTATTTTCTATGATATTCTATGATTATCTATTATTTTCTACGTTTTCTCTATGATTTTCTTTATTTTTCTATAATTTTCCATGATTTTCTATAATTTTCATTGTTCTTCTATAATTTTCTATGATTTTCTATGATTTTCTATGATTTTCTATGATTTTCTATGATTTTCTATGATTTTCTATGATTTTCTATGATTTTCTATGATTTTCTATAATTTTCCATGATTTTCTATGATTTTCTATAATCTATTTTTATTCTTTGATTTCTTGTGATTTTTTGTGATTTTCTATGATTTTCTTTGATTTGCTGTGATCGCTATAATAATAATTCCAGTGATTTTGTATAAAGTCAAGATAAATCTATTTTCTATGATAATCTATGATTATCTATTATTTTCTACGTTTTCTCTATGATTTTCTTTATTTTTCTATAATTTTCCATGATTTTCTATAATTTTTATTGTTCTTCTACGATTTTCTTTGTTTTTCTATGATTTTCTATATTTTTTTTATAATTTTCTATGATTTTCCATGATTTCCTTTGATTTTATTTAATTTTCTAGGATTTTCTAGGATTTTCTATAATTGTCTATTATTTTCTTTGTTTTTCTATGATTTTCTATATTTTTTTATAATTATCTATGATTTTCTTTGATTTTCTTTGATATTTTATGATTTTCCATGATTTCCTTTGATTTTCTATGATTTTCTATAATTTTCCATGATTTTCTATGATTTTCTATAATCTATTTTTATTCTTTGATTTCTTGTGATTTTTTGTGATTTTCTATGATTTTCTTTGATTTGCTGTGATCGCTATAATAATAATTCCAGTGATTTTGTATAAAGGCAAGATAAATCTATTTTCTATGATAATCTATGATTATCAATTATTTTCTACGTTTTCTCTATGATTTTCTTTATTTTTCTATAATTTTCCATGATTTTCTATAATTTTTATTGTTCTTCTACGATTTTCTTTGTTTTTCTATGATTTTCTATATTTTTTTTATAATTTTCTATGATTTTCCATGATTTCCTTTGATTTTATTTAATTTTCTATGATTTTCTAGGATTTTCTATAATTGTCTATTATTTTCTTTGTTTTTCTATGATTTTCTATATTTTTTTATAATTATCTATGATTTTCTTTGATTTTCTTTGATATTTTATGATTTTTCATGATTTCCTTTGATTTTCTATGATTTTCTATGATTTTTTTGATTTTAAATAATGTATTATAATTTTATGTAATTGTCGTATCATTTTATATGTTGTTCTATGAGTTTCTATGATTTTGTATTATTTTCTACGTTTTTCTATGATTTTTGATGATTTACTAAAAATTTCTATGCATAATTTTCCGTGATTTTCCATGATTTTATATGATTTTATATGATTTTATATGATTTTATATGATTTTATATGATTTTATATGATTTTATATGATTTTCTATAATTTTCCATGATTTTCTATGATTTTTTATGATCTTCTATAATTGTCTATGATTTTCTATGTTTTTCTATGATTTTCCATGATTTCCTTTGATTTTATATGATTTTCTATAATTTTCTACGATTTTCTATGATTTTTCATGATTGTCGTTGATTTTCTATAATTGTCTATGATTTCCTGAAAATTTCTATGATTTTCTACAATTTTCTATGATTTTCTATATTTTTTCTTCATTTTATATAATGTTATATAATTGTTTATAATTTTATATGTTGTTCTATGATTTTCTATAAATTTCTATCATTTTCTCTGATCTTCTTTGATATTATATCGTTTTCAAGAGTTTCTACGATTTTCTATAATTTTTCATAGTCTAAGATTTTCTATGATTTTCCATGATATTCTATGAATCTCTATGATTTTCTATTATTTTCTACGATTTACTATGATTTTCGGCGAAATTGTATAATTGTCTATGATTTCCTTAAATTTTCTAGGATTTTAAATGATTTTCAATTATTTTCAATGATTTTCAATGATATTCAATTATTTTCTATGATTTTCTGTGATTTTCTGTGATATTTCATGATTTGCTATGATTTTTTTTTATGATTTTCCATGATTTTCCATGATTTTCCATGATTTTCCATGATTTTCCATGATTTGATTTGATTTTGTATAATCTTCTATAATTTTATACGATTTTCAATAATTTTCTATGATGTTTCATGATTTTCTATAATTTTCCATAATTGTTTATCATTTTGTTTCTGTATGTTTTCTATAATTTTCAATAATTTTCTATAATTTTCTATAATTTTTTATAATTTTCTTTGATTCTCTTTGATTTTCTATGATTTTCTATGATTTTCTATGATTGTATGTAATTTTCTGTGATTCTCTGTAATTTACTGTGATTCTCTGTAATTTACTGTGATTTTCTGTGATCCCCTCTGATTTTCTGTAATTTTCTATGATTTTTGTTGTTGTTATCCTTGATGATACTTTATTTAATTGTATTACGAAAATAAATATTCAACAGATAATATAATTTTATATATTTATTTTATAATTACCTGTAGAATATTTATTTTCGTAATACAATTAAATAAAGTATCAAGAAGGACAACAACAACAAAAATCATAGAAAATTACAGAAAATCAGAGGGGATCACAAAAAATCACAGTAAATTACATATTTGAATTATATTTGTTGTGTATAACCAACTCCGCGAGAAGTACCTTGATTAGTACCCGGCGCATCCACCATAATTTCGGATAGGGAAGCTTGTACTTTAAGAGCTTGAAATATGGGTCTTTATTTAAAGTAATAATAGTTGTAACACCACCATATTATTTAAAGCTACCGTAGAACTTGATTTACTCTAGCATCACCTTATCCGAGTTACTATTTCTCGGCCAGGCAGACAAAAAAAACTATTGAAATTATAATTTTTGAAATTTTTGAAAATAACGTTGTAGGTAAAGTGAGATTTTTATAAAGAAAACAACAAAACTTTATAAAAATAAAATGTGCAGAATGGAAATTAATGGCTTTATGCAACGTTTTGGAAAATTATTAAAAAATTCGATATTTTTTAAAATTATCTTGTAGGTAAAATGATATTTTTATTTATTTATTTCTTTATTTACGGAATACTCCATTTGAACATATGAGTAAATATCATAAATATACATAGTGAGTGAGTGAGAAATATACTTATACCGAATTTAAACAAGTATATAGAATTGTTTAAATTATTTTTTATGGTTATACTATTAATTAATTGCACAAAAAAATAATTTCTTTAATACGCTCGTTCGTTATTTTCTTGTATTCTTGATCTTCCGGCCGCTTGATCTTCTCGCCGCTTGATCTTCTGTCCGCTTGATCTTCTGTCCGCTTGATCTTCTGTCCGCTTGATTTTCTGGCCGCTTGATTTTCTGGTCGCTTGATTTTCTATCCGGTTGATCTTCTAGCCGATTGATCTTGTAACCGGTTGATCTTCTAGCCGGTTGATCTTCTAGCCGGTTGATTTTCTGGCCGGTTGATTTTCTGGCCGGTTGATCTTCTGGCCGCTTTTCTCCAGAAATACAAAAAGACGTCTATCCTTCTAGGGCTATCGGTAGTGAGGCTCTTCCGCCGGTCAAGAGAGCGACTCAGAGGAGTTTAATCACCCAGGATTACCTTAACCTCACAGAAAACCCTTGAAAAACTGTAAAAACTAGCGGGAAAGTCCTTGGGCTGATAGCTATAAAAAATATATCTACCTAAATCCAATTTTCAACTTTATATGTCTTTCCACCCAACCGATTTCCTTATAAATAGTTTATCAACACACCGCATTAACCAGCCCGTTAAATTTATCTCTCCGACAGTTTATATGGGTAGTCTCACTTTAGGGTTATTGCTATTGGTTTACAAACAAACAAAAAATCACGCTGCATACAAATTTACCGCGCATATCCCCAGCAGCAGCTAGTCTTTTACTGCCGAATGTGGTATAATAAAGCGTACACCGACACATACCCGCTGTGCGCCTTGCTAACACACAAACTTTCTGTAACTTGCTGGGATTATACGGGGGAAGATGCGGGGTGCAATCTTAAGACGTTTCAGAAATTTTGAATAAAGTCAGGTGAAGTGGCAAAAGTGGGGAAGTTATGAGTAGCGAGGTTTACGACAGTTTTAGCATGCGGAATCATGAAGAGGTATTAGCGGGTTGTTGGAAATGTGCATTTGATATGAGTTTGAAATTAAAGGGGTATTAATAAAGTCGTTTGGGATGGCGGGTTTTAATTGCATATCGCTAAAAGGTTTGCAGCACAAGTAATATATTAGTGTTAGCTCCTGGTGGAATAAAATATTAACCCATAATGTCACCTCGTAATCAAAACGCGGTTCAACTCTTTTAACTTCACAGAAAACCTCTGAATAACTGCACTATATCGGCGTGTAATAAACGCATTATAAAATAAATTATTGTTTCATTAAGTATATTTTTACAATACAATTTAAGCTGCAACTATTGGTAATATTTATTGAATGTGGAATTTTGCGCGTTCAGCTTAGAAATTACTATTATCGCCATTACTGGGCCGCCCTGTGAAAGGTAATTCGCGAAAATTAGCCGCGATTGGGTTCGAATTAGGCTTATAAATAAATGGGCAAAATGAGTAATAAATATTAATAATATTATTAATATTTATTACCCTGCTCAGTGACCGAGTGATTAGAAGCGTCGTCCGTCTCATACTAAACCTGAATTTGTTAAATACTGGTATTGGACGCAGATGTATAATCATCAATAAACTCCTTTTAAATTAGTATCAACATCATCCAATAAATGTATATGAGAAACATGAGTCTCTTAATATATAAACATACAAACTATCTAGATTCCTGTTTTAAACTAATTAGTTACTTAAATTATCTCATATTGACATATAATACTCACCTTATGTACTTAAATCCAATTAACATTGTTAAACAACCACTCGCACCACTAGAAACAGCACGTTCTCGGCGCGCGCGAAATATATCGACCGCACATGTTGAGCCGAAACACCGGAGTGAGGCAGGGGCAGGTCGCCCTCCGCAGGGCGGATTAATAAAATACGAGCGACGCCAGAAAGTGCGTGCGCCGTTGAGACGCCCGAATTTTTTTATATTCGCATTAATATTTCAATTGTCACTGACACGGATTCCGTAAATAGATCTGTTTCGCCAATTCAGCTCGTTAGTTCAATTAGACAATGGAGACGTGGTGTTATTTGGAGCATGTAAATATGCAGGGAATTAATTAGTTGATTTATATGTGGGGGGCGGTAATTGATTTGACTTCGAATTCAAGAACTTTATATGTAGAGTGGTTTAATTATCTATTCTGCAGCTGGAGGGTAATTGATTTCATACTAAATTGCAATTTTAATTTCAACGGTCTATCTCAGTCATAATCAGAATAAAAATTTAAGACGTGGTTATATATAAGACGAGCTTATATAAGACTAGCTTTAAGATTCGTTGGAGATACCGGGCGTTAGTTTAAAACAGTTGAAATATACTTAACCAAAAATATTAAATCATATTTTTAATTATCAAGAAATATTTAGCTTGACGCCGTGATAATAGTCGTACACGTGTGTAAATATAGTACAGAATCACGTTTGGATGAAATAAAAACACACCCCTTTTGTGCGGCCGTGTGTAATTGTCCTCTATTGAGGCCGCACTAGTGCGCTGCGAGGAGAATGGATTTAATTCGCCCTTGTTCTCATCTTTGATTGTGCTCGAGAGCGATGTTTGTACAAGAGGCGAAACCCGCAAGCATTGGCGAACTATTTGAGCATTGGATGAAATTAATGGACTTATATTAATACAATATTGATTTGGTACGATTACTTTTAAATGAATTTTAACTGACTAAACAATCTATACACAATGTTTTAATACACGAGGTCAGTACTGCATAGTTTTTCAATGAATACAGAGGTTTTATATTGTTTAAATAACCACAAAAAGGTGTTATCAATGTTTTAAAAATATGCAGGACGTATCTATACATAGAAGAATGCATTGCGACCAATTGTGGGCTGGAGGGAAGTTTAAGACCAATTACATGATACTAATTTACTTCAATCTATTCAACGTCTTCTACTCTACTGCACTGTTATCAATTATCTGTGAATCAAACTTTAAATAACCTAATAAAAATCATTGAATCATACAAATTTGTGGAAAATAATGTCGGATCGGGATCACGTCGTATAATTTTTACAATTTGTAACTGGCTATCGGTCTTTGAGTACCGTTCGTTAGTGTATGTGGGTGAACTTGCTATTTCAGAAACTCGGCAACGAAAGAAGTTAGTTATAGTAGTAGTTCATTTTCCAATAAAACCTACAAAAATCAAGTTCTAATTATTTTATTATATTTATACCACATTTTGTTTAACATCGCCATACATAAATAAACAACCGGTAAACGTCGATGTATTTTGATTAAAATTTCAGAAAACGTGGATTTGTTTTTCTAGCAAGATACAAGCATATTTGTTAGCTTAATAAGTGAAAACATTAAAGTTGAATTTAAACTATGTCATACAGGAAGGAGGCATTATTTCCTCCTGTATGACATACAAAATTATGATTATGATTATTATGATTATGATTATAGTTCAAATTTGCATTAGTTTACGTGGCAGAATAATCTCGTAGAGACGAGAAGCCAAATTATCAATTGGTAATGTTGCAGCACTCGATTATAAATTGTTCGTAGTCTTTTGCATTGTTAAACTCAAAAATTACGAATATGACATTAGTCAGGTGGTAAAAAGTATCATAACTCTGTTTGTAGTTTTCAAAATTATATAAAATTTCCCTAAATATATACAGAAAGAGTCATATTTAGATCCTACAAATTACGAAGTATGTAACTTAACTGTTCGTAGACTTTTTCCGTTGTTAAACTCAAAATTTACAAACTTGACATTAGTTAGGGAATAAAAAGTACCATAACTCTATTTGTAGTATACAAAATTTAATCAAATTTCTTTAAATATATTTACAAATAGTCATACAGCCCCCTACAAAGTATGAAATGTGTATATCCACTAGTCGTAGTTTTCTTTTGAGTTGTTTAACTCAAAAATTACGAATCTGACATTAGTCAGGGGGTAAAAAGTATCATAACTCTATTTGTAGTTTTCAAAATTATAAAAAATGTCCCTAAATATATCAAGAAAGAGTCATATTTCGATCCTACAAAATACGAAGTATGTAACTTAACTGTTCGTAGAATTTGTAGGTTATTAAACTCAAACATTACAAATTTGACATTAGTTATCGTTATAAAAAGTACCATAACTCTATTTGTAGTATTCAAAATTTTATAAAATTTCTCTGAATATATTTACAAATAGTCGTACTTAGTCTGACAAAGTATGAAATGTGTATATCCATTATTCGTAGTCTTTTTAGGCTGTTAAACCTAAAAAATACTATTCTGACATTAGTCAGGGGATACAAAGTATCATAAAATGATTTGTAGTTTGCAAAATTTCATAAAATTACTCTGAAAATATGCACAAATAGTCATAGTTGGACCATACAAAGCATGAGATGTGTATCACAACAATTCGTGGTCTTTTTGAGTAGTTTAACTCAAAAATTAGATATCTAATATTATGTAGGGGACAAAAAGTGCTATAACTCTATTTGTAGTTTTCAAAATTTTATTAAATTTCTCTGAATATATTTACCAATAGCCATACTTAGCCTGTATAAAGTATGAAATAAGTATATTTACTATTCGTAGTCTTTTTGGGCTGTTAAACTTATAAAATACTATTTTGGCATTAATCAGGGGATACAAAGTACCATAAAATTATTTGTAGTTTGCAACATTTTATAAAATTACCCTAAAAATATGCACAAATAGTAATAGTTGGATCGTACAAAGTATGAGACGTGAATCTCAACAATTTTGAGTAGTTTAACTCAAAAATTAGAAATCTTATTATATAGGCGACAAAAAGTACTATAACTCCATTTGTAGTTTTCAAAATTTTATTAAATTTCTTTGAATATATTCACAAAGAGTTATATTTAGATCCTACAAAGTATGAAATATGTATATTAACTGTTCGTAGTTTTCTTTTGAGTTGTTTAACTCAAAAATTACGAATCTGACATTAGTCAGGGGGTAAAAAGTATCATAACTCTGTTTGTAGTTTTCAAAATTGTATAAAATATATCCAGAAAGACTTATATTTCGATTCTACAAAGTACGAAGTATATAACTTAACTATTCGTAGAATTCTTAGGTTGATAAACTGAAAAATTACAAACTTGATATTAGTTAGGGTTATAAAAAGTACCAAAACTCAATTTGTAGTATTCAAAATTTTATAAAATATCTCTGAATATATTTACAAATGATCATATTTAGCCCGTACAAAGTAAGAAATGTGTATATCAACTATGTGTAGTCTTTTTGGGCTGTTGAACTTAAAAAATACTATTCTGACATTAGTCAGGGGATACAAAGTACCATACAATTATTTGTGGTATGCAAAATTTGACAAAATTACTCTGAGAATATGCACAAACAGTCATAGTTCGACCATATTAAGTATGAGATGTGTATCACAACAATTCATGGTCTTTTTGAGTAGTTTAACTCAAAAATTAGAAATCTGATATTATTTGGCGACAAAAGTACTATTTGTAGTTTTCAAAATTTTATTAAATTTCTCTGAATATATTCACAAAGAGTCATATTTTGACCCTATAAAGTATTAAACATGTATATTAACTGTTCGTAGTCTTTTTGGGTTGTTAAACTCAAAAATAACGAATCTGATATTAGTAAGGGCATACAAAGTAACATAACCCTATTAATAATTTTCAAAATTTTATAAAATTACGCTGAATATATTTACAAATAATCATACTTAAACACTCAAAGTATGAAATGTGTATATGTATTCGTAGTTTTCTTTTGAGTTGTTCTTAAACTCAAAAATTACGAATCTGACATTAGTCAGGGGGTAAAAAGTATCATAACTCTGTTTGTAGTTTTGAAATTTATATAAAATTTCCCTAAATATATACAGAAAGAGTTTTATTTCGATCCTACAAAGTACGAAGTATATAACTTAACTATTCGTAGACTTTTTAGGTTAATAAACTCAAAAATTACAAACTTGATATTAGTTAGGGTTACAAAAAGTACCATAACTCAATTTATAGTAATCAAAATTTTATAAAATATCTCTGATTATATTTACAAATAGTCATATTCAGCCCGTACAAATGAAACTAAATGTGTATATCCACTATTTGTAATCTTTTTGGGCTTTTGAACTTAAAAAATACTATTCTGACATTAGTCAGCGTATACAAAGTACCATACAATTATTTCTGGTTTGCAAAACTTCATAAAATTACTCTGAAAATATGCACAAATACTCATAGTTGGACCATAGAAAGTATGAGACGTGTATCTCAACAATTCGTGGTCTTTTTGGGTAGTTAAACTCAAAATTTAGAAATCTGATATTATGTCGGCGACAAAAAGTACTATAACTCTATTTGTAGTTGTCAAAATTTAATTAAATTTCTCTATATTTACAAAGAGTCAGATTTTGACCCTACAAAGTATTAAACATGTATATTAACTGTTCGTAGTCTTTTTGGATTGTTAAACTAAAGAATTACGAATTTGACATTAGTCAGGAGGTAAAAAGTATCATATCACTATGTTTGTTGTTTTCAAAATTATATAAAATTTCTCTAAATATATCCACAATGAGTCATATTTAGATCCTACAAAGTACCAAGTATGTAACTTAACTGTTCGTAAACTTTTTGGGTTGTTATACTCAAAATTTACTTAACATTAGTTAGGGGATGAAATGTACCATAATGCTATTTTTAGTTTTCAAATTTTTATAAAATTATGCTGAATATATTTTAAAATAGTTATATTTATGCCCTACAAAGTATGAAATGTGTATTTCCACTATTCGTAGACTTTTTGGGCTGTTAAACCTAAAAAATTCTACTCTGACATTAGTCAGGGGATACAAAGTAGCACAAAATTATTTGTAGTTTCCAAAATTTGATAAAATTACTCGGAAGATATGCACAAATGGTCCTACAGAGTAAGAGACGTGCATCTTAACAATTCGTGGTGTTTTTGGGTAGTTAAACTGAACAATTAGAAATCTGATATTATTTCGGTGACAAAAAGTACTATAACTCTGTTTGTAGTTTTAAAAATTTTATTAAATTTCTCTGAATATATTCACAAAGAGTTATATTTAGACCCCACAATGTATGAAATATGTATATTAACTTTTCGTAGTCCTTTTGGATTGTTACACTCAAAAATGACGAATCTGACATTAATCAAGAGGTAAAAAGTATCATTACTGTGTTGGTTGTTTTCGAAATTATATAAATTTTCTCTATATATATATATATCTACAATGAGTTATATTATTATCCTACAAAGTACAAAGTATGTAACTTAACTGTTCGTAGACTTTTTGGGTTGTTAAACTCAAAATGTATAAACTTGATATTAGTTAGGGGATAAAAAGTACCATAATTCTTTTTGTACTTTTCAAATGTATATAAAATTATGCTGAATATATTCAAAAATAGTTATATTCATCCCCTACAAACTATGAAATTTGTATATTCACTATTTGTAGACTTTTTGAGTTGTTAAACTCAAAAATTACAAACTTGACATTAGTTAGGGAATAAAAAGTACCATAACTCTATTTGTAGTTTTCAAAATTTTATAAAATTGCGCAGCATATATTTACAAATAGTTATATTTATCCCCTACAAAGTATGAAATGTGTATTTCGACTATTCGTAGTCTTTTTGGGCTGTTAAACTTAAAAAAGCTATTCTGACATTAGTCAGGAGATAAAAGTACCATAAAATTATTTGTAGTTTACAAAATTTGACAAAATTACTTTGAAAATATGTACAAATAGTTATAGTTGGACCATTCAAAGTATGAGACGTGTATCTCAACAATTCGTGGTCTTTTTTGGGTAGTTAAACCAAAAAATTAGAAATCAGATATTATTTCGGCGACAAAAAGTACTAAAGCTGTATTTGTAGTTATCAAAATTTAATTAAATTTCTCTGAATATATTTACAAAGAGTCATATTTAGACCCTACAAAATATAAAATATGTATGTTAACTGTTCGTAGTCTTTTTTGGTTGTCAAACTCAAGTCAGGGGATAAAAAGTAACATAACCCTATTAATAGTTTTAAATCATTTTAATAATACTTAATCATTCAAATTATGAAATGTGTATCTCAACTACTAGTAGTTGTTTTTGAGTTGTATATTTATTTATACATGCACAATAATTGTTCACAGAAAACGACTAAACCATTATATTCGTATGGTTTAGTCGTTTTCTGTGAACAATTATTGTGCATGTATAAATAAATATGAATAGGACAGGAAGTACTATATATTTAACAACTCAAAAACAGCTACGAGTAGTTGAGATACACATTTCATAATTTGAGTGATTAAGTATGATAAAAATGTGCAAGTGCAATGCATAAGATTCTAGTTCATACGCGGCGTTGTAGGTCATCCTTTACTTATCTATAAGTTGTTAAATACATCTAATACGAAACAAGCTCAAACAAAACAGTCTTTAATCCATAAGTTGTTTCACAAACGATTTAATTTAATGAGCAGCTCCTGAAGACGCTAACAGACCCTAGTCGCCAGCTTATTTTGTGCCCTCCCTTGGTTTTAGCGCAGCATCGGAAATCGGGCTAATTCCCAACAATGCGAATTTATTTTTGGTTTTGCGCGTTCTTTATCGTTCTGTTTACATTTTCCCGCCGGGGAACTCACCGCCCGCGCCCCTCCCCCCCACACCGGGGCGTGGGGGGCGGCGGCGGCGAGGGATGCGATTCTCGTTGCGTGAACTACGCGCAATCGATAACTCCGTCGCCCTTAATCACGCATAATATATCCCGTTAAATTTTGCAATGTGTAATTTTCATAAATTTGGATTATGTATCAGCGGCAGTTTGTTTGGATATGCGAGCCGAATATTGTAACTGATGTCGTTGTATTGATTTAATAGAAACTAGTAATGTATTGGATAATTAATATTATACGAAAATAGATTTTTATCACGATATATTATTATAATAAAAATCGACCTTTATTGTGGCATCAACCCATCAAAATAATACAAAATATAATAGTAAATTAGATATACACTGTCTCATCTCCATTATTAATTACATATTCCATCTCTCTATCTACCTCTTTGGCTCGCCCACTTCTCTTGCCACTATAAACAAAACATGAGAAGTTTATTGGTATTATCCATCATCCCATCAATATAACACAAAATACAATGGTAAATCAGAAATACACTCTCTAACATCCCTTCTTACTTGTATATTCCATCGCTTTAGTTACCTTTATCTCTCATCCACTTCCTTTCCCAGCCCAAACAAAAAAATAGACCTTTCTTGGCATTATTAATCACCCCATCAATATAACACAAAATACAATAGTAAACCGATGATTTTTTACGTTTTTAGACGAGAATTATCTCAACAGAAGTGCGCCTATCAACATACTAAAGGTCGTTTTAGACAAGACAATTTCTTGACTCGAAAAGTTAGTCAAGATGCGAGACAATCTAAATTGTCTCGTATCATACAGGAAATTATTTGAAATATTGAATTGGATGGTAGATCGAATGGACAAATATAACGCGTTCTATTAGTCAAGGACAAATTTTATGAGAGAAGGATATATGAATTCATTTCTTGAACAAAAATAAATATTTGTTAGCACAATTTTACAATTGATCAAAAAATACCAACTTCGTACTGGAAAAACTACTATGTCAATTGGTTTAATAGACTACATGACATACAATGTATTTGTTGTAATTCATTCTCAATATGTAAATGGCATGTGATTACATGCATGGGGTAAAAAACGGGATTTAAAAAAAATAAAATTTCACTAAAATATGTTCACGTTTACGTGTATTGATTTAAAATTAAAAAAATATAAAGTTTATAAACCAACTCCCTTATACAAGAAAATATTTACAGGATTATTTATCGCGCCGTTACAGCTAGAACGTCCCCGAGCTCATCCTTTTCCACTTAATTGTAAACATTTCAGATCCGCATCCGGGCTGCGCGTGGGCGGTGGCGGCGCTTTAAAGCAGGGCTGTCTGTATTAAAATGGCTCTCGGCAGTAGCGGCCCTCCGGGGGCGTCTATTTCAGCTGCGCCACTCGCATCGACCGATTTTGAAACGCGGCGGCATATAAATTATCATTTTTATATTTATCGCCGCAATTATCGCTGTCCCCGCCGCCGTATGAGTTACTTCCTTGGCCGAGTGGACTCTTAAATATTGCGGCAATTGATTAAATTGCCAATAATTCCAAATGCATTATTCATATGGTCGATAAATTTAATTTTATAGTTGTTTTTTTTTTTGCAGTATTATTCCCAAATTATGTGTCAATATATAAGTGTATTGAGACATACAAACTTTGATTAGAAATTCTTTGTATGTTAGTATACCTACTTCGCTATACATATACACGACTCATTATGCATTAGGCGCTTTCGTTTAGCATGGTTTAGCATTGCTAGTCGCCCCCGTGGCGTGCAGTATCGCTCTTGCAGTCGTGCGCCGCCGGTTAATATTAATGGTTTCCGTGTGAACGTGCTCGAGTATAAACATAAAAACTTGCAAGCCAAAATCAAAGCTCTTACCGTCCCCTCCATCCAGTTTATGCCTGTTAACTAACCTAATCGCATTTTTCGTCTTGACAACAACAAAGGCATGCGCATACATCTTTTGTGCCCTCCATCCAACCAAACATATTTATCGACAAAGCGGCGGCTTTAGCTGCCGCCCGAAATCCCGCGCCGCTACTTTATTATTATTATATAAAACAAACTTCGGGACGTTTGCATTGAAGAGTTTAAGTTTCCAAGAGGGAACATTCGTGAAATTAAGCGTCTTACGGTTTGCGAAAAGTTTCCGGCAAAAGGATCACGAGCAGTAATTTTATTAGCGTAGCTAAATATAATAATGCAGATGTTTAGTGGCGTTATAATACATGCCCCCCCTCTCTATGGAATAGTAATAAGTCCGTCCCTGGCGGCACCAGTGCACCGAGCGATTAATATTCGCGAAACGTTTAATCCAACTGCATAATATTCCATACTACTCCATTGATAATCTTATTTAATGCGACCTCGTGCATGAATATTCTAGGATAAGATGCGCTTGATTGATAACGCGCTCGTTGTTTAGAATTATTATTTCCCCAGTCGAGATAATTTATTATTGGCAGGTTAATACGGGTGGAGGCACTAATTTTACTGGTGGCTGAAGAAGGCCATCACACGCACGTTATTACGGTCATGTAGGGGGTAATGACTACGATTTATAGGGGGAGTCTTAAATTCAACCATTAAAAACAGTTTTTGGTGATACAGATGCATGCAATCAAACTGAAACCGGAAGTTTACTATTACCTGTTATTACTTCTAATGAAATATCGGTTCATGGCTCGTAAACCCTTTGACTGTATAATTTTGCTACGCCTAAACAGTATAATTACATAAGTTATTCAACTTCTGCCTAGTTTTCATTAATAAGTCTCTGTGTGTTTATAGCTGAGTATCTAATGTTCTATAAATCCAGATTAAATACATCGCCTCAACTATTTATGTAGTTCGTGGTTTAAATGGGAACCTTTAAGATTAGTACAGACAAATTTGGGATATTAATGGAAAAAAAATTTATATATAATATCAATTCTTTGTAATAATTACCTTTAAACTAAATCTTTATTAGAGGAATGTGGAACTCGAGATCTAAAAAGAACGAAAACTAGATATTTACATTGCTAAGAGGTAGAGGTTGCTTTTAGACATGTTTTCCCATTTCTTGATAACAATGGCGTATTGATAATAACTTTTCTATAAAATTTAAAAAAATTATGATAACCCTATAAAGATACCAGTTTTTTTTAATGATTGTCGCATTTCATTTAAATATTTTCAAAAACCCATATAGCTCTTCCTTCAATTTTATACGTGTGGGAGTTTCCCAACACATACTCATTTGCTTCGTCTCTTGCAGGAGGATCGGTAAAGAAGCCGCTCTTTCTTCAAAAACTATCCCTGCTTCCTATCCAGTAGATCCCACTCTCTCGTACCTCATACTATCACTCCGTATAGCAGTCGGAAGATATTATTCACTTACAATTGTATTTTTGAAACGCCGCACATACGTATCCATAGAAGCCGTTTTCGTTTATCACTCTGGGCTGGTACGGGTTTATTGTTTCTTGTTCTATTTGCCGCTTCCGATGCGCATAATTCTACCTCGGACCTTACAACCGGCGGCGCACGACCGCAAGACTTGAGCGATGCTGCACCTAACCCGCCACGGGCGACTAGCAATGCTAAACCAAGCTAAACGAAAGCGCCTAGAGCTACCGTTTGTCCACCTCTTGTACAGGGAATAGAGGGTGCATAAGTTATTTACTACCGAAAAAAAGCTATGTGGGCAATGTAAAAATCGTTAATTTTGATCTCTAATTAATTAATTCTTGTGTTGATTTGTGTTAGTCAGTATAAAATCGTGTTTGTACATACACATATCCTTTGAACTTTATAAATTCGTAATTACGAATTCCCCTACTTAAGCGTTAGCTAACGAAATAGAATCCCCGTCCTTTACATCTCGTGTGCTATTTATTATTAATCCGTACATCGCTGCCTAGACGTCTAAAAACACACGTCGTGAATAATTAAGAGGAGAAAATGTGCGAAACACGATTTTAATACCGTATCCCCATGTTTATGATTAAAGTTACACGCTGCCATCATCAAGCCCCCCCTGTATTGCATATAACTCCGCTTATTACACCAACTGCAGCGGGCCACGTATCCGGGGCATCGCAAAATGCAAATTGCAAAGATCCGATAATTCGCCGCATTTATCAGCGTTATTAATGGAAGTCGAGGACGTTATTTACCGGCGGCGGCATTGTTTGGGGACATGTTCGGCATACGGGATGGCTGGCGGCGGAGGATGTGGGGGGGACGAAATCTCCCCACGGGTTACACAAAGTGCATGATAAAAATGTAAGGCAGTCTTCTGCTTTATCCCCAACCCGGGGAACGGAACGATTACGGGGGCCCTCGGCCGGACTTAAGAAATATTTAATCCTCAACATGCTGACTTTTGTTTGGTCTCGACTTTCTTTTATAGTTATTAAGGACTCGTTTTTTTTTCGGGAAGTTTGAGGGATCTTTTAATTAAACTTACTTTTATAAGTATAGTACAAGTTATAACGAGAATGTATTGGAATTATGTTGAAATACACTGCATTTAATATGAGTGCGAAATTAAAACAGTATTATATAAGTGTGTTAATTTAACTCTTAGTAATCCACAGATTTAGATCTAGAAACAAATGTATACAGCCATCAAGCTTAAGATCTTTTGAATTCTTCCTCATTAACTTAATAACTGTACTTTTGTAATAATTGTACATAACATATATTATTACATTTTTTTTATACATTACTCGTAAATTAATAAATAAAATTAATTAAATCATAGAAAATATCGGATAACAATGTAGTGCATAGTTCAAGTCATTTTAAATAGTGGACGGGCATAGTTTGGTTGGTAGGGGCCACCCGCCCACCCCACCTGTGTTCGTATAGTTTTTCCATAGGATAACACTCTGCTTGGCATAGTTTAAACAATATAAAACGTCTATATCCATTGAAAAAAACTATGCGAGCGTAGGTGGGGTGGGCGGGCGGCCCCTACCAACCAAACTATGCCCGTCCACTATTTCAAATGACTTGAACTATGCACTACATTGTTATCCGATATTTTCTATGATTCAATTAATTTTATTTATTAATTTACGAGTAATGTATAAAAAAAAAATGTAAGAAACAATGTAGTACATAGTTCAAGTCATTTGAAATAGTGGACGGGCATAGTTTCGTTGGTAGGGGCCGCCCGCCCACCCCACCTACGCTCGCATAGTTTTTTTCAATGGATATAGACGTTTTATATTGTTTAAACTATGCCAAGCAGAGTGTTATCCTATGGAAAAACTATACGCACACAGGTGGGGTGGGCGGGCGGCCCCCACCAACCAGACTATGCCCGTCCACTATTTCAAATGACTTGAACTATGTACTACATTGTTTCTTACATTTTTTTTTTATACATTACTCGTAAATTAATAAATAAAATTAATTGAATCATAGAAAATATCGGATAACAATGTAGTGCATAGTTCAAGTCATTTGAAATAGTGGACGGGCATAGTTTGGTTGGTAGGGGCCGCCCGCCCACCCCACCTACGCTCGCATAGTTTTTTTCAATGGATATAGACGTTTTATATTGTTTAAACTATGCCAAGCAGAGTGTTATCCTATGGAAAAACTATACGAACACAGGTGGGGTGGGCGGGTGGCCCCTACCAACCAAACTATGCCCGTCCACTATTTCAAATGACTTGAATTATGCACAACATTGTTATCCGATATTTATATATATATTTTGAGTAGTTTTTCACCCCTTTAAAGTGTGTGTAGGTATATTTTTCAATCAAAATTTAAGGAACAGTAGTAGTTACTGTATTTGTTACAATTCTGTAAATTTTGATTGAAATATATATTTTAGGCTTCAATTCTGTCTCTCACCATGCGTCGTTTGGACATCTGACCATTATGTCCAAACGACGGATGGCGAAAGACAGAATTGAAACCTAAAATATATATTTCAATAAACATTTAAGGAACAGTAGTAGTTACTTGTATTTGTTGCAATTCTGTAACTAGCTATCGACCTGTGTGTCCTTCTGCCGTGTGTTAGTTTAATTGTATGTAAGTGTTAGGACTTACACTTAAACACACAGCAGAAGGACCCGAAGGTCGATAGCTAGTTACAGAATTTTAACAAATACAGTAACTACTACTAAGGAAGATCGGTGAGGTTAACACTTCTATACCAAAACCTCGCCTTTTCTCTATGCAGTTTATTAATAATTATAAATCTCTGTATTATTAAATTCTTGGAGAATAAAGTCTATTATTATTATTATTATTAATATTATAACGTTTGAAAGAACTAAATATTGATATTGAAAAATATTCAAGAAATGCATACAGTTCACGTTTAATAAACAGAATATTGATGTACCCATTTGTGAACTTAACATCCTGTTTCTAAAAGGCTTTAAGTCTAAAATAAATGTTGCAGAGAAACTATTTTTATCATTTTAGCTTGTTTTGAAGTTAAGAATCACGCTATATATCCGGATCAAGTTTATTTATATTATATATTTCAATATATTATTGTTTAGTGGTATATCTAATTCATTTATATCGTTGGGTTACTTTTCCCCTCAATAATCGTATAAACTCATCGCTCTATAAACACAACGGCAATGCCATAATCAATTTAACTTGTTTGCGCGGCAACCCGCCGTTCAATCAGAGCAAATAGGATAATCCATCTGAAAGTATAATACCGGCACCCAATAAGAATTCATTTCCTACTACTAGCTTATGCGGAAGAGAAAATAAAGGCTATAATCCGTAATACCGCGAACCGGGTCGAAACCCAGCAATTTCAATTTAATAGGAAAATGAGGTTGAGATTGATTACTTACGGTTTAATAATATTTGTTTGCCCACTAAAATTAAGTTCTATAAATATAGACGTTTTCAGTGTGATTATTTTTAACGCACTTCGGGGATAGCATTTCAGGATGATAAATTATTATAAATAATGTTTATACTTAAGGCGACAATCGCGGGGGCGTGGAGGAATATAAATTATACTAATGTACTTTAGCATTAACATTGTAATAATAATAATAATCCATTATAGAATTTCTTTAATGTCTACATGCATACACACAAAATCACATACATTGAACAGTGCCTGTGAGAACACAGCTTTGTTTAGTAATAAAACAATTTGGGTGTATTTTGTGCTTTAATTGATACTTTATTGTATATGCGTTGTAACTACATTTTGTGAAGCACAACTCTTGATGTTTTGTGTTTTTGAGCTTATGATGCAAACTGCCGAAGAAGGCACCCCTTCGGGGCCATGTGGTGTTCCTCCTCCGTCGCCGCTAACAAAACAGTTTGCATACAGTGTTGTCGGATGAGATGGGCGCATTATATTAAGTGTACAAAACAGTGCCAAGAACGCAATATATCCTTCTAAATTCTGATAATATTCTAATTTAATATATTAAAATTATTATTTATATTTATATTATTTATTAATATTGCATCGGATATATCATATTGCCATGAACAAGCAAAAACGAATAACGTTTTCCGCGATGGCCGCCACCGTTGTCATGGAAGCAAAACAACATTGGTGTTGCTGCTCGCAGTAAGACAGACATTGTTGTCTGGTGTAAAAGAAATATTTATAGTATTTATAGTTTATTAGTGAGATATAATGTGCCATGAAGATGATACAACTAGAGCAGAAACATATCATCAGGATCAATTATAATACGTGTGTAGGATGTGCGATCCACGAAAATGAGGTTAGTTTTATTTCATTTGTGTATTCACATATATTTGCACACGATTTTATAGCCATACTAGATATTCGAATATATAAGTTTGAATAAAGGAAATAAACTACCATATTTGCACCAATTTGTTTATTGGTTAAAAAAACTAGTAGTTTTATTCATCCCTTTTATTGAAAATTAATTACCACATAGTAGACGCCACAACCATTCAATTTCTGTGATAAGTTTAATATTGAAAAACAATGAGAAGCCGTCTCTTCGGACAAGCAATTGATATGATTCGGGTAGGGATGTTATCCGATAGGAGCGGAAATTTAAGAAAAGGAAGATGAATTGAAATCAAAGATAATTAACTAATTTAGAAATTATTATCTGTAACAAATCATTGCTCATTGCAAGGTTAGAACTTCCAGGAACGCAATATATCCTTCTAAATTCTCATAATATTATAATTTTATATATTAAATTGGTTTTAATCTATTACTTATTTATTAATATTGCATGGGATATATCACAGTGCCTTGGAAATGCAAAAACGAATAACGTTTTCCGCGATGGCCGCCGTCGTTGTCATGAAACAAAACAACATTGGCGATGCTGCTCGCAGTAAGACCGACATTGCTGTCTGGTGTAATCGTAATATTTATAGTTTATTAGTGGGATATAATGTGCTATGAAGATGCTGCCATTGCAGGATAAATGTATCATCAGGATCAATTATATTACGTGTGTAAAATGTGCGATTCCCGAAAATGAGGTTAGTTTTATTTAAATTTCCTATTCACGAAAATGGCTAGAGCTTAGCCGAAACTACTTGCAAAGTGTAACTGAAGTGTGATAAAAAATAAAGTAAAAATTCGTTTTATCCTTTAAAATATATATATATATATATATATATATATATATATATATATATATATATATAAATAAAAAAATTGTGTATTCAACTTGTTATTCAATACACTTTCGTTGGTTTATAATTTGCGGATTGTAAATAAAACCTGGTCCGTTAATTACACGAATCCTTCGTTAACGCGCTGCCAAAAACTTGCCCATTAAACATACAATGCGGGCGGGAAAGTTCCACGACAAGCGGCTTTAAATATACAACGTTTCGTGGCTGGCGCCCCCCCGCACGTAATAATTAATTACGATTGTCCTGCCCCTAGTAAACCCGTAATTGGACGCGAGCTGGCCACCGCCGTGGTCGTCTGACCCCTTCGCTATTAAATCTGTTTTTAATCGGAGCACTATTAATATCTTCCTGCTAGTGGTAAATCAATATGCATATTAATTGTATTAACCTCTTTTATAATATTAATAATTCAAATATCCGTATTTGTTGTGTTTTGGGTGATGGTAATGGACTTTTAGCTATTTTCGTCGTTTATTTTATTGAGTAGTTTATTTTAATATAAATGTGAAAGATGTGTTTAAACTTGAGATGCTGGATTCGTACTGCTTGGGTACGCGGCGGTCGAGTACCCACTTGAGATGGCGAGGGTGGAGATTAGAAATATGTGGGGTGAAATCACTTCCAACTATATGCAACCTTAATTGCCCTAAGTTGGCGGCAACATGTTGTAATATGCATATTAATTATATTAACCTCTTTTATAATAATAATAATTTAAATATCCGTATTTGTTACTATCTATTTGTACTTGCTGACTATCGAACTTTAGCTGCTTTCGTTTAGTGCTCTAATCTACGGCTGTCTCGTGTTCGATGTTCCGTGTGAGAGGCTCTTGGAATGCACCATTTCGCTTTGTTTCTTACCGTGGTTGCACTAGCCTAAAACTTAGAATGCCTGTGATTTATTATGCGGACTACTAACTACAACACTACTGACTGCTGCCTACTGACAATAAGACGTAGCTAACAAATAGGATATCGGGGTTAAAACCTAAATTATCTTTAATTTCCCTACATAGTTATCTTTTAAAAATTTCTTGTATTATTCCAGATACTATGAAGCAAACTCTTCAGACAAACAATTGAGGCGACCCGATTAGTGATGATATCCAAAAGGAGCTGAATTTTGAGAAAAATGTGAAGTGAAATCAACGATTAACGGCTTTACAAATTATAACTAATTTCAAGGTTAGTAAAGAAAAATCTAAACTCTTATAATAATATAATTTGATACGTTAAAATTATTTGAAACTCTTAGGATAAATTGAGCCTGTGAGAATGAAAGTAGTGTAAGTCACATTTGAATTGTTTTGAAAATTAGTAGATTTTGCGTTTGGTATTTATATAAATCGACGTGCACAGTTACAGATTTAAAATCGATTTATTCATAAATAAAAATGTAATGCATACGTCGATGTACATAAATATCAAACGCAAAATCATCTCCTTTTTCAAACAATACAAATGTGACCTACACGAATATTCTTTAATGACCTTGCAATTAGTTATAATTTTAAAGTCGTTGATTGTTGATTTCACTTCATCTTTTTCTCAAAATTCAGCTCCTTTCGGATATCACTAATCGGGTCGTATCATATATTTACAAATTTATAACTAATTGCAAGGTCAGTAAAAAATATTCTAAACTCTTATAATATTATAATTTGATGCATTAACATTGTTTGAAACTCTTAGGATTAATTGTGTGAATGAATGTGGTGCAAGTCACATTTGAATTGTTTTGAAAATGAATTGGTTTGGTACATACTTAAAATCAATTAATTACTAACACCACTTTCATTCTCACAGGCTCAATTATTTATTAATATTATATTGGAAATATCACGATGCCATGAAAATGCTCAATTGAATAACGTTTTCCGCGATGGCCGCCACAGGTGACATGGAAACAAAACAACATTCGCGGTGCTGCTTGCAGTACGAGCGATATTGTTGTTTGGTATAAACGTAATATTTATAGTTTATTAGTGGGATATAATGTGCTATGAAGATGCTGCTACTAGAACATAAACGTATCTATCAGGATCAATTATATTAAGTAGTTGGAATGTGCTGCGACGCGATCTCCGAAAATGAGGTTAGTTTTATTTCAATTTTCTACGATGATGTTATTCTAGTACTTTTTTTGTACTTTCCTGGATAATACCGTGCGCATTGCTGATGGATGTTGTAGCCCCGCTTGTTTGTGAAGGCGCTCTGGTCCCCGTTCTTGTTTTATAAATATATAGTACCCCTTGCTTATTGCTACTAAAGTACATCTCTTTTGGCAATTACATCTCTTTTGGCAATACATCTCTTTTTCAATTCTCTATACACATACATGCCATAACATTAACCCTTCAGTACTCGCGCGTGGTATTTGAATACCCCACGAACATAATTTTATTAAATGGTAGTAGTAGTTGTATTTGTTACAATTCTGTTTGTCAATTTGTATCACAACGACAAATTTTAGCGTGATTCAATCCCGGGCCGCCCGTTCTTTAAGCGATGCTAATGGGCTATTCACAATAAGAGCGGTAGTGGTAAGGTAGCGGTAAGCAATGTTTTGCATGGCTATACAAATGCAGTTCAGAATTGAGCAGTAATGCTATGCGATAATTATCCATTATCTATTTGCTGTTTTATCTTTCGGTGTAGGCTATTACATTTACATTGCTTAACATTATACTTTAAAATTATTGTTGTTGTTTATGCATTTGTAAATTCTTTCCACTCTTTTCTGTTATTCGTCAGTTCTCTTGCTTGTTTAACTGTCTTTCCTTTCTTGATTATTATTTCCTCTATTCTGTCGTCCCACTCTTTTCTTGGTCTACCTCTTCTTCTTTTATTTCCAGTTCTTGCTTCCCATACCTGTTTTGTTTGATTCTTTTTGTCCATCCTAATTAAATGTCCCCACCAGTTTGCTGTCGTTATGCTTGTGCTGTTGTTATGCTTAAATTCTTCATTAAATCTTTTCCAAGTTGATCAGGCGCCGATATATATATATATCAGTATTTCAATATCTCACTGACAGTTGTGTGACAGTGTTTTGCGTACTCATATATTATTACTTATTTCTACAATAATGGATGATGAGAAACGCTTTTTGTCAGAAACATACTATGAAGTTTCTGATGATAATGAGGAATTAAAAGACCCTAAAAATGTATATTGAAACAGTAATGTTTCATCCACAGCTTGACTTACTACTGCTGCTGACATGAATGCGGAAAACTTCAAGTACTCAAACTACCTTCCCGTAGCGAGTTATCTTAAAGTAACTTCTAATCTTTCGTTAGTCGAATACAGTTTTTCAAGGTTGTTTCTTGCCTCGCCAAGAAATGTTTTAACATTATTAACAATTTTTTGTATGTAACATCCGTCATGAGAATTTCTTTTAATAAAACAATGTGCGAGTACTGTTCACGCTTATTTACTCAATCATTCATCCATCTCTTACGCACAGTAGTACGTTTTGTAGAAAATGCCAGAATGTTTGCGAGGAACGCTTTTTTTCGATTATCCATATTAATAGTCTGGGACGAAAATACTGACAATATGGATTGACCGTGTAAGGTCGATAAATATTGACGGTGGATTGACGTAAATACTGACAGTACTAGTATTGACAATATTATTGACCGTGTAAGGTGCCTTATATAGACATCTGGAATTTCGTATTATTATAACAAAATCGAAAGTAAAACATGTATCTTTTTTTTTTGTATATGTTTCTTGAAGCTGATATTAAGTTCGGAGTATTATATAATATGATTAACATGTTTTTAAAATGCACGCTAATTATTACTGATATACAAGTACTACAACTCGAATTAGCCGAGATTTAATTAACTAGCTTATAGACGAGTTGGCAGGATTAATTTATACACATCTGGTTACCGTATTATTACAAAGTCTATTATTGTAATAATAATCTGCGGCATAATTATTATTAATAATAATCATACAAGTCTCCAATTGTTTCAATTAATTTTTTCTGTTCGATAACAACGCGTATACCGGTAATTGCTTCTATTAATTATTTCAAAACAATATGTAACGTTAATTATTTTACACTCGCAATTAATTTCTGCGTCGAATGTTTAATAATTGCGCAATAACGCTGGTTCCCTGTTTACTAATGCTGAATGTATATTGTTCGCGATGGGAAAATGCACGCAGTGCCGCCGAAATTTTCGTTTTAATTGCATTCAACAGTGATGGTGTTACTTTTGGAATGCATTTCATTACGAATTTTAATCATGGTAATTGCAGCGGAAGAGGGCAATGCATTAGATTTATTAATTTCGGTATTGTGCGGCATACGACAATAGGATTTTCAAATGAAATTTTGTCAGCGAGAATGGTTTGAGATTATTATTTTAGTGAGATTAAAGGTAGGTTTATACTGAAATAAAATAATAATTAATAAATGAAATAATAATTAATAAATAAAATAATAATTAATAAATAAAATAATAATTAATAAATTAGGATTATTTAAGGCCGTTCATGGTCACAAATAATAATACATACTACTACTACTAACTGCGAAAAGTAAGTAAGTAAGTTAGCCTACACCGAAAGGTAAAAGGCAATAGATAATAAATAAATAAATAAATAAATATATATATATATATATATATATATATATATATATACTACTACTAACTGCGAAAAGTAAAACTTGGTTGTTTTGATTTTATTAATAATAATAATAATAATAATGTTTATTGCCCAACAGATTAAAATCCAATTACAGGACAACAATATAAATAAAAATATAAAAGTATACATGTTAAATGTACAGTATAAAATATTATTAAATATTATTATTAAATTATAATAGAGGAGGGGTGCCGATCTCGTCCAACGGGGATGAACTCGTGGTACATATAGCCATGCAGATTTTACAGATTTTTTCCGCCTACCACTCATTGTTTTGAATTTGTGTTTATTGCATTCCGGCAATAAATGGCTTAAATATTTATCAAGTAATCAATTATCCGGATAAACATTAATATTCTCTTCATTCTATCATTACTATACCTTACACGATCAGTAATACTCTCAATATCTTAGAATAATGAAAATTTTAAATATATTATCGTACAGGAATACTGTCATTCTAAAATATTGACAGTATTATTGACCGTGTAAAGTGCCTTATAGATTCGTTCATTTCAATATGCTTAATCGGCTAGATGAATGTGTAAGAAATAGAGGAGGGTCGGCGCATTATTGGTATCTTGTTGAATTTTGCATCATGAATTCCTGGACGCTGTAGAATGTTTTATTAGTGAGTTATTATTTGAGTTCTTCTTTAAATATTTTATATAGAAATAAAGAAATAAAAATATAGTTTTATCTACAAAGAAATTTTCAAAAATATCGAAAATTTTAATAATTTTACAAAATGTTGCATAAACTTATTAATTTTTATTCTGAACAATTTATTCTTATAAAGTTTAGTTGTATTCTTTATAGAAAGTTCACTTTACCTACAACGTTATTTTCAAAAAATTCCAAAATTATGGTGCATGCGCCGGGCACTAATCACACTACTTCTCGCGGAGTTGGTACGCATAACAAATATAATGCAAATAATTATATTACCTATTGAGTATTTATTTTCGTAATACAATTAAGCAGTAGTAAGAATAACAAAAAAAAATCATGACAGAAAATCAAAGGTGATCACAGAAAATCACAGTAAATTACAGAGAATCACAGAAAATTACATACAAACATGGAAAAGCAAAGGGGATCAAAGAAAATCATAGAAAATTATAGAAAATTATAGAATATATAGAAAATCATAGGAAAATCATAGAAAAAAACATAAAATTATATAAAATTTTATAAAATTGTATACAATTGTATAAAATTATAGAAAATTATAGAAAATTATAGAAATTTATAGAAAACATAGAGAAACAAAATGTTAAACAATTATAGGAAATCATGAAAAATCATATAAAATCAAGGAAATCATGGTAAATCATAGAAAATCATAGAAAATCATGAAATATCATAGAAAATCATTAAACATCGTAGAAAATCATAGAAAATCATAGAAAATCATAGAAAATCATAGAAAATCATAGAAAATCATAGAAAATCATAGAAAATCATAGAAAATCATAGAAAATCATAGAAAATCATAGAAAATCATTGAAAATCATAGAAAATCATAGAAAATCATAGAAAATCATAGAAAATCATAGAAAAGCATAGGAAAATCATAGGAAAATCATAAAAAAAACATATAAAATTGTATAAAATTGTATAAAATTGTATAAAATTGTATAAAATTGTATAAAATTGTATAAAATTGTATAAAATTGTATAAAATTGTATAAAATTGTATAAAATTGTATAAAATTGTATAAAATTGTATAAAATTGTATAAAATTGTATAAAATTGTATAAAATTGTATAAAATTGTATAAAATTGTATAAAATTGTATAAAATTGTATAAAATTGTATAAAATTGTATAAAATTGTATAAAATTGTATAAAATTGTATAAAATTGTATAAAATTGTATAAAATTGTATAAAATTGTATAAAATTGTATAAAATTGTATAAAATTGTATAAAATTGTATAAAATTGTATAAAATTGTATAAAATTGTATAAAATTGTATAAAATTGTATAAAATTGTATAAAATTGTATAAAATTGTATAAAATTGTATAAAATTGTATAAAATTGTATAAAATTGTATCAAATTGTATAAAATTGTATCAAATTGTATAAAATTGTATAAAATTATAGAAAATTTAAAAAAATTATAGAAAATTATAGAAAATTATAGAAGATTATAGAAAATTATAGAAAATTATAGAAAATCATAGAAAATCATAGACAATCATAGAAAATCATGAAATATCATAGAAAAACATACAAAATCATTGAACATCGTAGAAAATCATAGATAGTCATAGAAAATCATAGAAAATCATAGAAAATCATAAAAAATCATATAAAATCATTGAAAATCATTGAAAATTTAAGGAAATCATAGACAATTATACAATTTCACCGAAAATCATAATTTAAAATAAAAAATATATATAAATTGGATTGTTAAGGCGTCTACTTTGTGATAATTCATTTTAAAGGATAAATAAAACGATTTTTTACTTAGTTTTTTATTACGCTTCAGTTACACATTGCAACTAGTTTCGGGTAAGTTCTAGCCATACAATAAGTCATCGTAGGAGCTTGAAAATGGCTAGAGCTTAGCCGAAACTAGTTGCAAAGTGTAACTGAAGTGTGATAAAAAATGAAGTAAAAAATTGTTTTATTCATCCTTTAATATATATATTTTCAAATTTTTTTAAATTAAAATACAGCGTTTACTGGGTATTCATTTAATTACGGTATTTATGGCGGCGAGCATATTATAGTGATTTAATGTCTTATAATATTAATTTGAATATTATATATATATATATATATATATATATATATATATATATATATATATATATATATATAATATTAAGTCTAGCCACTAATTAATTTGCAGTGTCATACAAAACACATGAAGTAGCTTTTTATTTTAATATTTAATTTTGAACAGGTGTAAGTCATTTCATATATTTTTTTGGTCTCCATATGATTTCTTTGTGTTCGTAGATACTGCTTTGCTCATCTTGAGTTCCCCATATACTGCCTATTACAGATAACTGTGCTATATCTACACAAGATTTAGTAATATATCATTTCAAGCCATAAAAACATGTTACAGAACAGAGATCTCGAACATAATTTCTCACTTGTATGTGCCATACGTTATCGGCCACCCCAATAATTCCCCCTTAAAATTGTCACGCGGCGCGGGGTCCAAGGCCCGCAATTTACGCGTCCTCGCGCTGCCGAAATAACTCTCAATTACAGGGCGAATTTGTCCGACCCGAAATTAGACGTCCGGTCCCTTTTCGTAATCGAATCAAACCGGCATTAAGGCGCACGGATTAAAACCCAGCCGGGCCTTGGGGAATGCGCGGCGGCCGCCGTTTTCATATTGCATTACATGCGGGCTTTATTTATTTCGCAATCTGAAATAGTTTCGCATTCGAGATATGGCGGTGGAGCGCGGCAGCAGCAGCAGCAAAACGCGCTCACGTCGTGTCCCCCTGCAGGACAAAATAAGTTGTTTCGTGACCCATTTTAGTGATAACGCAGAATGGAGTACTATTGTAGTAGTCGTGAGTTGTTGGGGGAAGTTGTTTATAGTACAATTATATGATTTTGAATCGTTTTTAGGATCTAAAATCTAATTTAAAAAATTCTACTCAAATATTTAAGTGTGAATCTACATCTAGATTCCAATCTTGTTAGATCTCATCAATGTAGCTCAGCTAGTCATGACGAATTCACCCAATATCTCGAGTGGTTATATACAAATAAATCAATTGACTCTCGAGAGCAATACTTTTCAAAAAATGTACTTATATGTATCAATGTAATGTTCGTACAAATAATAATAATAATAATGGCTTTTATTTGCTTTGACATACATAATTCTAAACATATAAAAACTATATCAACACATGTTGATGGGAAATACAGAGCAGTTCCAGTCTAATATATGCAATTCATATGATTGCTCTTTCATTGAACCTTGAGAATAGCTATAACTATCCTACATAAAATTAAATAATTAAAAAATAATAATAATTTGTATAAATAACACCCAACCACATAAAATTTACCTAAAATGTTTGGGACACATGGTTCCCATTTTTTTCAGCATATTCCCACATTTTCCCACATACATTTTGTCCTGTTTTCCCACATTTTGTTCTGTTTTCCCACATTTTGTCCTGTTTCCCACATTTTGTCCTGTTTCCCACATTTTGTCCCGTTTTCCCACATTTTATCCTGTTTTCCCACATTTTGCCCTGTTTTCTCACATTTTCTCACTTTATCCCATAAAAATGAATGAATGCTATTATACATATACACTCCCACACATATACACATGTATGCATACATTTACTTACATACATAGCTACACAGATACAAACATACACACACACATATAGACACGCTATATATAAACATAATGAATAGACAGATTGCTTGCACATAACATTTATATTTCAAAATATATCTTGTTTCTGAATTTATATAGCAAGTGTAGTAATAAAGAAACTATATTATTATTGTCAGGCATACCGCACATATTTCCACATCCTCACAGCATAGTCCTTGCGCGCTGTGCGTTGTGCTCTGATTCCCTGCTGTAATACAATGTATCACCGCTTACATTTATATATTACAAAATTATTTACACCATAATAAATAAATCGTGAGCGATTGTGATCGCGAAAATTAGCACATTGAAAGTTTACAGGCTCGCGGATTGCGGCATAAAAATGTGTGAATTGGAGTGATAAACCGGGGGAGTTCTGCCTTTAATACACGCAAGGGAGGAGTTGTCTGCGATGAACAGCTTGCAGTTTCTGCTGGTTTAATTATGTAATTCGCGCCGCATTCACAATACTGTACTTACTGCTAGCTGCTAGCTGCATAATATGAAAATTGTGGGACAAACATTGAAATTTGTTATTGAAAGTTTAGACATGACTACGCTTCTAGACGTAACAAAGTTGAATGTTTTACTCATCATATTCATATTCTGATGCAAGTACGTCTGAAAGTTTTTACTATATTTAGCAGAAGATTAGTGCTTACTGATTAAAATAATGGTATAACAAAATAACAAGCGATTAGTAGTTTAGCGGACATGGTGAGAACAGTCATAAGAAATATCAAAGAATATATCTCCTCCCGCCGGTAGTTTCAGTAAAAGTCGTTTAATGATTAATAGTTTTGTATAAAAATCCACTACACGATGTTCGTGTTTTATAAAAGTGTTCGCTTGACGAATCCTCGACGATGAACTACCCGGCCTCCCACCAACAACCCCCCGCCTAAAACTTGTTTACATCACTCTCGGTACGCAATCCATCACGACGGCGTATCTTGTAGAAAACTTATGTCGCTGCGAAAACTTCAAATGCACACAAATAAATAAATAATTTCGCAACTCACCGCGGGGGCAGGCGCGCCGAAATAAACAGTTATCCGTTTTGCACTCGACGCGCCCGCCGGGGGTAAATCCGCGATTTTATCTCGTCGCGATGGCGGAGCGAGGCTCCCTGCTCGCCAATTTTGCGAATCGATCAAATACCCGATACTCTTGAGATATCGGCAACGGTAGTGATTGCAATAAGAAACTAGATACGCTTATAGGGGGTTTATATGCGATAGTGCTGTGGTTGGGATGGATAGAAAAAATCTGCAAAGATTTAATCATTATGGATTACATGGGATAAAAGTTCAAAGGACTACCTGGCATATGATTACAATATTTTAAGCATCGAAGAGGTAGAGATAGGTAACGTTACTATGTATTATACTTTTGTTTAATATAATAATATTTTCAAAACTAATTTTTTAAATACCTACACGCCGATATAGTGCAGTGGTTAGCACCTCTGCTTAACGAACGGGCTGTCATACTATTGGTCGTTAGGATATTTAAAAATGTGAGTAAAAGTGAGAACATGGTGGAAAATGTAAGAAAATGTGGACAAATGTGAGAAATTGTGGGTAAATATGGGAAAATGTGGGAAGATGTGTGAAACTCTGGGAAAATGTAAGAAAATATGGGAAAATGTGGGGAAATGTAAGAAAATGTAACAAAAATTAAGAAAACGTGAAAAAATGGGGGAAACGTGAGAAATGGTGAAAAAATGGGGGAACCGTGAGAAATGTTGAAAACATGGAAACGTGAATACCTTTCCAACATACCCCAACATAATCCTTCAATTCTAATTGCAAAATTGTAACAACTTTACTGGTTAATATTATTAGTAGGAGTTAAATTCTCAAAAACATTTCTTAATTAGAGTTCCCTATTTATGTAGACTCGTTCATTAACAACGTATACAATAATACGAGTGGCATACCAAAAAGAAAAATCAATGGTTTTAAACATGGCAAAACTATAGTGAATTAATTCCTCTCCATTCGAAATTCCACCCTGATTTGTTTTCACCGTGACCAAATCCGCGCTGCAATTATTCACGAGCGGCACCAAAACACAAACACAAGCGACAATCAATCACCATTCTATGTGTATATATATTTATACGGGTAATTGGATTTCGCACGGTCTGCGTGGGGCGGTAGCGGCGTTGCGAATTTAAACATAATTTATTAAATATAATAATTTCACTGGCAGGAGCGGGGCTTATGCTATCTGTTTTGATTTATAGGAAGGCACGCACGTTCGCGTTGCTCTCCCAAGATTTATTGTCTGGTAGGTACGGTTGTTGTTTCCGCTGGGACGGATCAAACGCACGAGGACAATGAGGACGTTTAGGGGATGCGGCGTTTTCTTGCTAGGTGTGAAATATTAATTCGTCCCGCGGGCGGAGGGTCTGCTGTGATGGATTACAATGGGCACGCAATTAACACGATAACGAAATAGAACTGTTATGTGAAACATCATTTTTTATACCACAAAACAGAACTAGGCTTCATGTGGACCACCAGAATTGTTTCTTATGTTTTCGTTGGATATATACGGTTAGAATAAAATGGTACATATCGTACTCAGTACGGTGTAGGGGAACATTCATACAGTTTGGGAAAATACGAGTTCTGGATAGTTTTTCTACAAAGCAGCATATTTATAAAGAGTTACATTTCTATTTTTCTAAAGAATGGTAGTTTTGGAAACGCCTATTTTATAACTAAAACATATGGAGGACTGCGATTTGTTGCATTCGCAACAGCTCGCTAGAAAATCGAGGTATTGTGAAATCTAATATGATAAGTTCAAGGTTGAGTTTTTTTACTCTTCTCCAGACTGTATAAACATTCCCCTACCACGTACTTAAAAGTAAATGCGTCGTTTTATACTTACCGTATATATTATTTATACACAGCTGAGTTTTCTTAAAATACACATGTTTTTTTTAGCGAACACATTGGTCTCGTAAAATCATTAAATTCCCCTCTTTTCCTCCACTCTTTCCGATCATAATCTGATAGCTTCGTGTTGAAACCTCTCTTTATATCGTGCCAGTCTATTCAACGCAACGACACAATAACATTATTTACCACATTCAGTCTCCGCATCACGCTGCAAATTCTGCGATATAAGACAAAGGGAATGCATTTAGTTGATTAAATTAGTTTCAGGTTTATATCCTTATCTTCGCCACTTCTGCATCAAAGGCTATTTAGCCCTGTTCCCATATTGTGTTCACAGCCCAGAGTGTCGACCGCGTTATGGCAATGTTTGCACTTTATACAGGGACTGGGTGTGCCCGTGTGTGAGTGTTACCAGAAATTAATATGATCACTGGAACGTTACAGGCAACAACACCTTCAGTTTATTAATTAACTATCAAGTGGAAATTTAAAGTTTTAGGATATTACGTGTCAAACTATAAACTTTGGAACTGCTAGATATGAAACAAGGTTGTATAGAAAGTTATACGGATGTTTTTCGCCAATTATAAGTATAATGTATGCTACATTATACTTGTTTTATGTGTTATTAGCATGTATTGCTTAATAAAGAATTTAAATAAATGTTGATATAAATTTATTTATCTCAATGTTTACAGCTATCATTATCGTTAAAATAATATAATAGTTATGTATACAGATATAACTTGTTTAGTTCATTGGAAAATTCACTTGGAAACCATCAACACTTCACTTCTACACACCTGTCGCGAAGAATAAAAGTAAAACTAAAAGTAACAGTGCTGTTTAACACCATGCCACAGGATATTAAAGCCTGGAGCTCAGTGCAATAGTTCAATTATGCAATGAAGAAATATTTATGAGGAAATATCTAATAATGTAATATTATTTAGTTATTTGTGAATTTTGTATTTTTATTTTATATATATATATATATATATATATATATATATATATATATATATATATATATATCTAATTGGGCTCAATATAAGCATTTTTTTGATAATTTCCACCCAAAAATAAAGTCTGCAGGAAGGTTCATAGTGTACGAGTTGTTTTTAATTAATCGTCTAAATTATAAAAAATGATCAAAAAATCAAAGATTTAAGAAACTTTAATTTATGATAATATGTTAAATTAAATTCTATATTTAATTTAGCTCAATATATACCATGTTCTAATAATTTTCACCCAAAAATACAGTCTGCAGGAAGGTTTTTGTGTACGAGCTGTTGTAATTTACAAACGAATGAGATAGAAAAAAATATAAAAAATCAAATATTTAAGAAATTCAAATTTATAAACTTATTTTATATCTTATAATTAAATGAGCTCAATATAAGCCGTTTTTTATAATATCCGCCCAAAAATAAAGTCTGCAGGAATGTTTTTAGTGTACGAGCACTTTTTAATTAATCGACCAGACGAGTTATAAAAAATGATAAAAAATCAAAGATTTAAGAAACTTTAATTTGTAATACAACGTTACATTCTCTATTTAATTTAGCTCAATATACACCATTTTCTAATAATTTTTACGCAAAAATAAAGTCTGCAGGGAGGTTTTTGTTTTAAATTAAACGACTGAGTTAGAAAAAATTATAAAAAATTAAATATTTAAGAAATTCAAATTGATAATATTATTTTAAATTTTATAATTAAATGGGCTGAATATAAGCCATTTTTTGATAATTTCAACCTAAAAATAAAGTCTACAGGAATGTTTTTATTGTACGAGTCCTTTTGAATGAATCGACTACGTTATACAAAATGATAAAAAAATCAAAGATTTAAGAAATTTAAATTTTTGATATTATTTTACATTATATATTTAATTGGGCTCAACATTTTAAAAAATTTGATAATTTTCACCCAATTATAATGTTTGTAGCAAGGTTTTTATTGCACTGTTGAACTGTTTTAAATTAATTGACTGAATTATAAAAACCTATAAAAAAACATGAAAAATCAAAGATGTAATAAAATTTTATTTTTATTATATTACCTTACATTCTATATTTAATTTAGCTTAATATACACCGTTTTGTAATAATTTTCACTCAAAAATAAAGTCTGAAGGGAGGTTTTTATGTACGAGCTGTTTTAAATTAAACGACTGAGTCTTTTATTGATAATTTCTACCCAAAAATAAAGTCTGGAGGAATGTTTTTATCGTACGAGCGCTTTTTAGTTAATGATGATAAAAAATCAAAGATTTAAGTACAATAAATTTTTGATATAATTTTATATTATATATTTAATTGGGCTCAAAATTTTAAAAAAATGATAATTTTCACCCAATTATAATGTTTGTAGCAAGGTTTTTATTGCACGAGCTGTTTTAAATTGTTTGAAAAAATTATAAAAAATCAAAGATTTAAGAAACTATAATTTGTGATATTACCTTACATTCTATATTTAATTCAGCTCAATATACATCATTTTTTAATAATTTTTACTCATAAATAAAGTCTGCAAGGAGGTTTTTGTGTACGAGCTGTTTTAGTTTAAATTACTGAGTTATATATTTTTTTTAAAGTCAAAGATTTAAGAAATTTTAATTTATGATATTAATTTACATTCTATATTTAATTGGGCTCAAAATAAACCATTTTTTGATAATTTCCAGCCAAAAGTTAAGTCTGCAGGAAGGTTTTTATTGGATGAGCTGTTTTAAATTAATTGAGTGAGTTATAAAAATTATAAAAAATCAAAGATTTAAAGAATTAAAATTTGTGATACTATTTTACATTTTATATTTAATTGGGCTCAAAATAAACTACTTTTTGATAATTTTCACCCAAAAATAAAGTCTAAAGAAAGGTTTTTATTGTACGAGTTGTTTTAAATTAATCGACTGAGTTATAAACAATGATAAAAAAATCAAAGAAATAATTTTTTAAATTTATTATGCTATTTTATATTCTATATTTAATTGGGCTCAAAATAAGCCATTTTCTGAACATTTTTTCGTTTGGTGACTATTTCCTGGATGATTGTGATCCCCGGTGGTGAAGGTTCTCGTTCTTATCTTCGTTCATTGTGTCATTGTTGTTTTTCAATGAAATATAAATTTAAGTAAAAACTTGTATTTATAAATTATTGAATAGAAGTGAAAACGGGCAATTAATCTTTCAATGAACACCACCACAAACTTTTTAATTTTGATTAGTTAATGAAATTGTTTGGGCAAGCCCGCTCCCCTCAATAAATAGTCAATGTACACTTTGCTCAGCCACGCACCCCGACAATTAATAATAATCATGCGTCAAATTCTCCCATGTCGACACACTCATTAATCAAGCCAGGAAAATTGATAAGTTGACTAATTAACAACGGCGGAAAAAAAATCGCTTATCGATTTACCGAAGTTGGGGTGACTACTTTTTATGCGCTGCTGTTGATATCCAGTCGATTATTTATGGTCTTGTAGATATTTTAACTTTGTGCATAATTTCAAACTCGTTAATGTCTTGAGTATTTAATAGATTACGAGATTAATTTTTAGAGGAAGAGAGTTATTTATCGATTTCAAGCAGGCATGTGATAAAATAAAGAGAAACGAGCTATACAAAGCCCTGAAGAGATTAAATATAAACGTGAAGGTAATAAGAATGCTACAACTAACACTAGAAAGAACTGAGAACATTGTGATAGTAAAAAATGGAATGTCAATGGCTGAAAGACCACGATCGATATCATCTTTTACATGTATGTTTAAAGGCGCACCAGTGTTGATATTGATTACAGTCACCATGAAAGGGTTAAATAAATAAATATTTATCATTTGGTATCTTCTTCTTCTTCTTCTTCGTTTCTCTCTTTTCAGCGAGGTCGTAATTATGGTTTACTCTTTTGCTATCGCTCTTCGTTCAATATCCCGCCATCGTTCACTGTTCCCAGATTCCTTTGTTGCTTGTGTTATCGTGCTGTTGATTGTTGCCTTGATAGTGTCGCTCCACCTCATCAGCGATCTTCCTCTTGGTCGTTTTTCTTCGTTTGGTATATTAAACGATAAATATTATAAAGACAATATTGTAAAAAAAACGTTGCTTTAAATACATTTCCCCTCAACGTTTTTAAATACTTTACTCTCATCACATTCATAAACGTCTTTAGAATCCTAAAACTGTCCACCCATTAACATTAACTCTAAATAATTGTTCAAATTCAACAGTTCCAAAAACTTTATCAGCAATTACAACGGTGGACCCCCCGATATTTTCGCGCATGAACCGTTTTATGGGCTGTGGGCGTCGTTTTGCCGAGCATCGTCCGCGTTGGAATTGCTGCGGTCCCCTCATTTCCATATGGTAGTAACTCATACGTTTAGTTTTATTTGAACAATTACAAAGTAAGATGAATGATGGGATGGACCCCGGGCCACACTGAAATAATCTGAAGTGAATGCGAGCATAACGGTCGCCAAGCCAGGTTGAGTTTCGACTGTGCGCATTGCATATTTATAAGGGCGAGATATATAATAATATTCCACAGCGCATATCAAATGGTTTATAATATTATACGACATGTAGCGTCTATATTTCTTGCTGGTATATTTTTTTATTTGTACACTTGTAGTTTTTTCACACGAAGATACATATTGTAATCATACATTTTTTATATTTACGGAAATACATGTTATTGTGTTGCCTGATTATTTTAAGAACTATCTGCAAAACTGACCAAAATAGTTGTAAACATAAATTTATGAATTAAGCAAATTTCAAGATTAACTAAGACTAAAAGAAAGGAGATGCTAAAATCAATAAATGATGACGCCCCTAACCACTCAAAAATTAAATATTTTTCTTTAAAATAATTTTCAGGAATTTTCCATACGATATGATGATCATGATAAGAGGGTAAATCAATAAAAATTCTTTATTTACGGTAACGCCATTTCATATAAATTCTTACAAAATATAAGATATAAAATACAAAAAATTACAACCTACGAAATAAAATAGTGTACATACATGAACATATAGAAACAGGAGAAAATTACATTTCATTTAAACCAAAACGTGAAATCAATTTTAAAAATGAACATTTATAGACTGTCACTGACGAATTAAAAAAGTAAAATATCCGCATTTGCATTATAAAAATTTGCCAACGATTGAATTCTCTGGATTGAGTCACTGGAGAATTACGGCCATAATTTGTGGTGTGAAATGTCACCCTAAACAGAGGTGTTTGTCTGTTTTGTCTGTTAGTGGAATTAATATAGAAGTCAAGCTCACCCAGTAATTCAGCACAGTTTATAAAACCATTCACTAAACCATAAATACCTGTGTTAGGAATAAGAGGAAGTTTTTCACATTTTTCTTCTTCTATTTTTGAACGCAATATCCTTTTAGTGCAATACACTTTTACCAACGTTTTTATTTCTTTGCAGGTTTTTCCATCCAAACATAAAAGGCTAATTATGGATCGATATTGTTCTTCTTCCATTTTATCGAAAAATACGAAACACGTGTGATAAAACTGACTGCCAAATAAAAACTATGAATCAGTCTGAAATTTAGTATGGTGTTGTGTGACAGATGACAGTACCCGAGGGTAATGCCAACTTACCTCAGCAACGGCACATGTCTTCAAACACAGGTATTTATTGATCGACCCTCGTATATTAAATTCAAACTAATTAATAACTAAGTAATTAATAAACTGAAAACGTTTATAATCTTGCTAGAGACCACCAAATATATAGATACACAATGTTAAATTAAACAATGCCCTATATCTGGATAGTTGGCTGGAGGGTGACATAGCTACAGACACTTAGGCCTCAAATTGGGCCCATTGTGAATTTAATTATTTAGGCTACTCACTCGTCCCACCATGCCCTATAAAATACATTTTAATTTAACTACGACAATAATTTTTAAATCAATAACTAAGAAGTTGTTTCGAGACTTCTTTAAGCTCCACCAGTTTTTATTATCTATAAATTTTAAAGTAGCGTACTAATACAGATCGTAAATATTTCAAGTTCCCGCCTTCTTCATCCAGCTAAACAAAATTTCTACTCAACCCTCAAGGCGTTGAAATATTTAATCTTGTTATCCCTCAATAAAACCCGGGGAGAGCGCTTTAGAAAAAAAAAACGCCCACCGAATCGGTTTTTAATCCACGCAGTTTTATCGCCTGTGTGGTGTCCCTTTAGAATAATTGCTAGAGCACGACGATTTTCAATACAGTTTGCGTTTTCCTTGCTGACCGTCCTTTTTGCCGCGCCGGCAATCAGCGATCCTTATTCCCTTCCGCTCGGACGGGGCCGGTTGTAGAGCAATTGTGGGGGATGAAAAGAGTTGTTGGTTTATACGGAAAGGCCCAGAGCGGTATGTAAATGCACAAAGGATAAAGTTTTTATCCCATTTTGTTTTTATTATAAACACCAAATCAAACAGAATTGTTTTTGCTCAGCCAATTTTTGTTCTCTTTACGTTTTATGTATGAATAATAATCATTGAAACTGTTTTAAGGTGGGATTATGCTGAAATTAAATAAGTTACTAATTTTAGAGGCATATTATATTAAATATTTGATTGTTAAGGCGTCTACTTTGTGATAATTCATTCGGAGGAGCTCGAAAATGGCTAGAGCTTAGACGAAACTAGTTACATAGTGTAACTGAAGTGTGATAAAAAACAAAGTAACAAATCGTTTTATTTATTAAGCATATTATATTGCTTATTATGACAAATATATGGCGCACAGTGGAGTATTTCATTATAAAAGTTGGCCAAAATTATTTTAATAATTGTATAGACATAAAATAAACTTTTAAACAGTAAATGATGATTAATATCAATTTTATTTAATATTTATTTTAATTTCAATTCATATAAATAGAATTTATAATAAAAATATATTTTTTTTGTATTTTTGGTTAGTAAAAAATCGGAAAATTTATTTATTACTTTAAACGACGTACGCAGTTGTTTATGAATAAATTGACTTCAAGACTATAACTGCGCACGTCGATTTACATATATATCAAACGTAAAATCTTCTCCTTTTCAAAATAATTCAAATGTGACTTACATAATAATAATAATAATAATAATAATAGGCTTTATTGTCCTACGGAAAGAAAAATCCAATTACAAGACAACAACAATAATATGCAAAAAGTATAAATATATATCGGTATAAATATAATAAATTACACCACTTTCATTCTCGTAGGCTCAAATATTTCAGCCTGTAATCATACCATTTACTAACAAATTTATTTGAATTAAATGTCTAGACAAGACAGCAATCAACGTACAAATAATCTTTATTTACTGTGAAATTAAGTACGTTTTTTATAAAGAAAAAGCACTCTGCAATAGAGATATCAAAACGACGACGTTTTGCCGTTTCCTCCCTATTTTCCCCCTATATTTATATAAAGATGCGAGCGACACGAGTTTAAGGGCGCGCATAAGGTGTTTCGAAACGATCGATTTAACGTTGTCTAAGGATCTCGCCGGGACGCAGGACCTCATCCCGGTGTGTGTTTAGGATTTCGTTTGTTGTCACGCGACCAAATACGGAGTCTGTTTCGAATACAAATAGCGCACAATGGCATTCGATTAAGAGCACACTGTGGGGGGGTTGACAATGGTCGTAGTATGCAAATTTCCTATCGAGGCGAAACACACGACTGTGTATATATTTTTGTACTAGCAAGTGCTAGTACTACAAAGTGTTATATCGCAATGTAATGCGGATTAGCATGTTGTAGCCGACAATTACTTTCGTTGTACTTATGCATGTAGTATCACTAATAATCGTAATTATAATAGAAATATAATTGTAGACGAAATTACACTGGGATACGATTTATGACCAATATCTATGAATATAACGATTGAGACGTAGACTATTATTGCGAATATTTTCGATTTTTAACCCTGCGCATGAAAGGCAATCTTTGATAGAACTAAAAGCTTGACAGTACTTATATTTTGAGATAATTTTTACCGCCATAAAATATGTAACCCATATAGAGCTCTGTGAAGTTGGCACCTAAATTATTATGGCATTCATTTGAACATGATTTTTTAAAGTTGTACTTTAAAAATGCATGTTTTCAATCTGTTTTTTTTTCATGAATTATAGCCTGAGTTAAAGAAGTCTCAATAAATTAATCAATGATCAATCATGAATTATAGCTTGAGTTAGATTCGTCTTGATAAATTAATTCATACATTATTTCTAATTAATTAATTAATTTATTAAATTAAAATATAAAATGCATGTTTTCAATCTGTTTTTCATGAATTATAGATTAAGTTAGAGACGTCTTAATAAATTAATTCATACATTATTTCTAATTAATTAATTAATTTATTAAATTAAAATATAAAATGCATGTTTTCAATCTGTTTTTCATGAATATAGCTTGAGTTAGAGACGTCTTAATAAATTAAATCATACATTATTTCTAATTTATTAATTAATTTATTAAATTCAAATATAAAATGCATGTTTTCAATCTGTTTTTTATGAATTATAGCTTGAGTTAGATTCGTCTTAATAAATTAATTCATACATTATTTTTAATTAATTAATTAAATTAATTGTTAGCGAGCTATAACACATGTGATATATTATGTTATATTTTTTATTTTATTGTCTTACAGAAATAAAATCCAATTACAGAACAACAACAATAATATGCAAAAAGTTAATAAATATTTTAAATTTTGGCATATTATTGTTGTTGTTCTGTAATTGTATTTTGTTTCTGTAGGGCAATAAAGCTAATAATTATTATTATTTTATAATAACTTACAATATCAAATTGCATATGCCAATTTTTCTTAGATATTTCCGTCCATTTTTATTCTATATATCGGTTATATAGTATCTGACTATACTGTCCGATTCCCAGATATATCCCTAGTATGCTGATAAAAATTCATAGCGGCCAAACCAGTCTACCTAAAGGGAAACTAGCATAGTTTTAGAAAGCCCTGTGAGAGTGGAATAAGCAGATGACAATGAAAAAAATCTAAATATTTTGTAAAAAAAAAATCATGTTTTAATAATTTCGACTTATAATTGTTTTTAGAATGTTTCCAATATAATTTTCGAATTCCTTGAAGTTTTCTGATCCTAGATTCTAGTCTGGTTTGCCTATAGCTCCACTGGTTGGGCCGATATGATTTTTTCGAAGAGACGCCCCCACCCTTTTTCTTAGGCGGCCGCTCACCGAGTGGCCGCATAAAAATTCATAGCAGCCAAACCAGTAGACTTAAAGGGAAACGAGCACTGTTTTGGAAAGCCCTAGAAGAACGCAATAAGCAGATGGTAATAAAAAATATCTACATAAAAATTTGTAAAAAAAATCAAGTTTTGAATAATTTCGACTTTTTTATAAATTTAGATTTTTTAGATTCCTTAGAGTTTTCTGAACTATGATTCTGGTCTTCGTTTCCCTGTAGCTCCACTGGTTTGGCCGGGATGATTTTTTTTCGACGAGTGGCGCCATTACTTGTTTCTTAGGCGGCCACTCATCGAGTGGCCGCATAAAAATATTCATAGCAGCCAAACCAGTGGACTTAATAGGAAATCAGCACAGTTTTGGAAAGCCCTGGAAGAGCGCAATAAGCAAATAGTAATCAAAAAAAAATTGAAAACAAAATTGTAAAAAAAATCAAGTTTTGAATAATTTCGACTTTCTTATTAATTTTTTTAGAATTTTTCCAATAACGTTTTTATATTCCTTGGAATTTTCTGATCCTAGATTCTGGTCTCCGTTTTCCTGTAGCTCCTCTTGTTTGGCCGGTATGATTTTTTTCGAAGAGTGGCGCCCCTACTCTTTTTCTTAGGCGGCCACTCACCGAGTGGCCGCATAAAAATATTCATAGCAGCGAAACCAATGCACCTAATAGGAAATTAGCACAGCATTGGAAAGCCCTGGAAGAGCGCAATAAGCTGATGGAAATGAGAGAATCTAAAAGAAAAAATTGTAGAAAAATTCAAGTTTTGAATAATTTTTACTTTCTTATAAATGTTTTTAGAATTTTTCTAATAACGTTTTTAGATTCCCTAGAGTTTTCTGAACTAAGATTCTGGTCTCCCTTTCCCTGTAGCTCCACGGGTTTGGCCGCTATGATTTTTTTTCGAAGAGTGGCGCCTCTACCCTTTTTCTTAGGCGGCCGAGTGGCGGCATAAAAATTCATAGCAGCCAAACCAATTAGCAGCCAAACCAATTTTTATTAAAATCATTAAATATTCTAAAACCACCTGAAAGTTGCTATGCACATAAATTTAAATAGTGTACTAATTTCCAGCTAAATAATTCATGTCAGCCCTACTAATTTATTGTATATTACCTTAGTTAGTTTAGTTTCCCAGAAGTCGCCACCATAAATCCGCCCAACCTGCAACACACAAAAAGAACAATCCGTTACTAAATTACCCCCAACAAAGCAATTCTTCCGGTTCACATCCGGCCGGCAATTTTGCATAAACATCTGCAAAAAGAGCTCAGTGGTCTGCTTCTGTTTTCACGGAAGATTGTGCACTTTTTGGTCGGAGATAAAAGGGAGCGCGAGGGAAAGGGGTGGGCGAATTGAAAATCCTCTCGGCTGCCCCCGAGTCTCAAATTCAATATAGTAAACACGTAATATGACCGGCGAAGCTGGCGGTGCTTAGAACGCAACTTTCTGCTCGCATGCCAGACATCTTAATGCCATCTGCGAGGCTGTGGATAATGCAATCAATATAGAAGTGAACAAAGGAGTAGACCGGAGTGGAAGGAATAGCTGCTCATTAAGTTGTATTATATTGGTTGGTGGTGTAATTAATATTGATGTTGTACAAGAGGTGAGTTGAAAATTGAACATAGAATGGGTGTTATTGTGTTTTATATCAGTATCAAATTATGTAGTATAATACCAGGGGCGTTTTAATGGTTTTTATATTTTATGATTTAACTTAATGGATTGAAAATACACTTTTTATTGTTTCACATAATCTTATATAGTTAGAACACATACCCTTGTGCGCACAGTTTTGTTAATAGATGACATGCTTCTTATACTTGTTGGAATAATGCAATAACTCTGAAATCATGTAAAGTTACTAAGTAGTAATTTGTCTATTACTACTTAGTAACTTTATATGATTTCAGAGTTATTGCATTATTCCAACAAGTATAAGAAGTGAGTTCAAATCTCACAAAGAGCTTGCACGCGCGCCCAACTCCCCAACCCGTTTGCCAGCGTGGGGTTTCATGGCTAACACCTTTCTCTGGTCCGGTTATTCTCATCTAAACGTACTGCAGTGGTTCGGAATCCTCGCTAAACTGTAGGTCCACCTGTAGTGCCAGTAAGCAGAGAAAGAAACCCATACGCCAGGAGTGGCGTGAAAGTGGTCGAAAACGTACGTAATCACATAAAAAAATCAAACTATCGAGCCACACTTTTGAACTGATAGCATAAAAAACATAAATGACAGGTCGGTCAGTTTCAAAATATTTGTGTTAGTTAAACATACTCAATGAGCATTAAAATATACACCAAAATATATGTAGATATTTATTAATAATGAAAGTATAAATATTCAAATTTAAAGCTATTATTATCTCGATAGCCAATCAATAAATACTCCAATTCCGACAACGATTCTCGCAAATGTAAGTTGCAAGAGTTTATCGAGTGGGCTTTGCTCTGTATGGACGTCGGCAGCTCAGAACATGTCAAGCATCCAAACACAACCACCACGCCGCCTATGTAATCTCCAAGTTTGAGGCTGCGCGCTGAATAAACACCTTTGAAACCAGCCGCCTCCCTTGCAAACCGAATCCCCATACTTCCCCCAGGATACCCAAGCAAAAACCACCCAGAACTTAAGCAAAAACAATCCGTTACCCCAGACCCCTCAATAATCCTCGCCTGTGTTTAATTATCCATCTAAAATTCATTCGCCCCTCCCTCGAACAACAACCCGCTATTAATAATGCATCACAAAAATCTAACTATTAATAATTAAATCGTCAGCGCGTCGTAATTATCTCCCTCGAGCAGTTTCAATTCGAACTCGAGTCCTTTTTCCGGTGGGCCCGGAGTGAAGGCGGTGTGCGCGCGCGCTCCCCGGGGAAATTTATCCCGTTCAGATTTCGTGCCGGACTTTAAAATGTTTATAAGTGCTGAAATATATATCCGGCAGTACCACTATAAACATCGCAACGAGTAATTGGCTGCAGCGGGCCCGGCGTCTTATATTTTTCACGCCGGGGCCGTCCTGAATAAATTATGGCCGGGCGCCGAATTTAACGGCTCGCTTTGCGCTAAGCGAAATTGTTGCTGTAAATTTTTACGGCCGTGCTATGGAGAAGATAAGAATGTATTTAGTTTCGGGGGTTGTAATACTTTCTAGCTGTATGATGGTAGTTCAGCGGCTGTTAAAATTATCATAAACTTATGTGGAGGGATGATAAAAATGTTTTAGTGCTATGTGTCTTAATTCGCCTTCAACTAGTTTATATTCATATAGTTCTCGTTTAGATTTATTACAGTGATATGTTCTTTATATGCTGCGAAGACATTCTAAATGTGTCGTAATAAACTTCTAAATAATTGCGAATTGCTTTATAGATGCTTATATATATATATATATATATATATATATATATATATATATATATATATATATAAATGAAATCATGTTTTAAATCCGACCTGTTTTTATGTTTTTTTGTATGTGCTATCATTGGAAGAGTGGGAGTAGTGGGTTCGAATTCCTGTCAAAGGTGGTACCTTTTTAAATTTTGAAATATAAAATTTAGTTGGTGTTTCATTTGCTCCGAACCAACCAAACTATGCCCGTGCACTATTGGATGCCTTTTTGCAAGGAACCAATCCACCTTTTTTAAAGTTGAGAAATCAGATTTATATGAAGATTAATACAAAGATGTATAGAAAGATTTATAGAAAGATTTATACAAAGATTTATATAAATTAAAAATATTTTTTTCAATTCCTGTTAATTTTGGACTTCTAGAGCTTTAGAGCTATATTCTTTTTATTTCGTTAAATTATATTGTTTACCTTGAGTATAAAAATTTGTGGTTTGGTTCCTTTCTGCGGAAATTCGTCTTATTTCAAACGAGTTGAGCTCTGCAGTACATTGTTTCCCGCAAATGCTTACAAATTAATCCTAAAATAATTAATAAAATTAATTGAATGGCAGAAAGTTTTGAATAACAGTATTCAATTATCGCGAAATTGTAAAACAAATTGAAAACTGTTTAGGAAATAAAGACATTCTACATAACACACACCAATACCCGGCGCATTCACCAATATTTTGCGGATAGGCGTATCTTCTTTTGTGCCACAAGCGTTAGCATATACGTCCACTATTTCTTTTAATCTGTCTGTATCCTGGATGGAATGCAGTAGTTCTTCTGTTGATAGGTCCGTCCATTGGCCGAGATTTCTTAGCCATGATAATTGGCCAATTTCTCTTTTTTCAACGACCCTTATACTAATAATAATTAAGTGAAGTCATATAGGGTAGCGTTTCTCAAACTTTTTATTTTTCCGCTTATAAAAATTCAAAGGACCTTCTGGAGAATGGGTATATGTAGAAAAACATCGCGAATGATCTGTAATAATTGTTATCAAATATTTTCGCGGCCTCCGCTTTGAGAATCACTGGTATAGAACCTATAGTGCTGATAATGGTTCCCATTAAAAAGCCAATTTTCATCTGATTGTCCATCCACACTATAATGTGCCTCTAAAAAAAGCATTTTATTTATTCCCCAGTGAAATGTATGGTGGCCGCATCAATTTCCCATTAGGGTTAAATGGCCTATCGGCAATATCTTGGCTTCCGGGATCGAAATTCTATTTGAATGATAAAATATGTTGGGAATTCCTGCATATTGCCGCTGTATTGATTGATGAATATATTCATGGTCGTGCGTAATAAGAAATAAGGTGATCTGCAATAAAGATAAAAGATATAAAACAAAAAAGGAAATGCGGGAAATACGGTAACAGAAGATGTTTTTCATGGCAACAGTTACTAAGATACAGTTTACGGGGTTACGGCGAAGAAAAATATTCGAGATTTAATTTCTGTGCGAGATGTTCAGTATGAAAATGCAATTCCAATTCACTCTATACAGGTGTAAAGCGTCGTACTTACTAAAACATCATAGAATAATAAGAATAAAGTCAAAATACAAATAAATATTAATAACATATTAAGGCTTGGTTGTATAAAAACAAATTACTTTCATAACTTGCTAATGAATGTATAAATTGTTCTTAACTTTGTATTTTATAGCCTCACATACCTCTGTTTATATGTGACCATATTGCTTTATATAAAAGTAAGTTGCAAATGAATGTCACTTTTATTTAAAGCAATATTGCCAGATGTAAACAGAGGTATGTGAAGCTATAAAATGCAAAATTAAGAAGAATTTATTCATCCATTAGCAAGTTATGAAAGTAATTTGCTTTTATACGACCAAGTCATATAACCTAGTAGGTGAAAAGAGAACATCTCTGAAAAAATACAGTGAAAGGTGATTCGTGAAATTGCACCTACAAATGGGGTTTGAATTTCAACACCCTATGCTGGACAATAAAGAATATATATATAAATTTTATAAACAGCTATTTATATATATATATATATATATATATATATATATATATATATATATATATAAATAGCTGTTTATAAAATTTAAGAAATACATAAACTACTGTTTATTGCAATGTTGAGACCCATAATAAAGTTTATACAACGTATTACTTCCACTTCATCAATCATATAATATGTAGAAGTTCGCATAGTTTGCCTCAAATTTCAAATCAGTTTTCGCCGCAGCATTCAGGAAGGCCTCATTTGCAACTGGCGCAGCTTGTCTAACTTTCCGACAAAATTGCGCGCGTCTTGGACATCGCAAATCTGGTTTAGGTTATTAATTTGCAACGTCTTAACTACTAAATAATATCTAAGCAAAGTTCTGCAAAGTTAATTAAATGGTAAACGCTTCAGCTAGACGACTACTGCTGCGATTAATCTTCCCAGATTTCAATTCATATTTAAACGCTACTAAAACTATCATATATATATATTTGAGTTTTATCCAAAATTTTCCACTATTTTTCTTATATATTATAGAATCAAAATTAGTTAATATTTATATAATATAGATATATAGATATTATACATGTGTTATACTGTCATGCCTGTTTAGTTTAATTTTCTCGTGAATAGGTCATTCTTAATACAAAGTTTTCTTGTGAAATTTGAGTAGTAGTTACTGTATTTGTTACATTTGTAACTACCTTTCGACCATCGGGTCCTTGTGCCGATTGTTATTACCCGACCATCCCGATTACCATTTTTAGAGTATAAACATTGTATACAAACTCGCGGGTCTTACGTTTTTTTCTCAATTGCTATCTTAATAATTGAGTCAAATTAACTAATTATATCTCATTTTGTAGCTGATTAAGTAGCCAATTCAATCATCCAATCATAATTAGTATTATCCATTAATTCGATTTATTACCATTTTTAGAGTACAAATATTGCATACAAACTCACGCCTCTTACTTTTTTTCTTAATTGCCATCTTAATAATTGAGTCAAATTAACTAATTTTATCTTATTTTGTAGCTGATTAAGTAGCCAATTCAATCATCTAATCATAATTAGTATTATCCATTAATTGGATTTATTACCATTTTTAGAGTACAAACATTGCATACAAACTCGCGCCTCTTACGTTTTTTCTTAATTTCCATCTTAATAATTGAGTCAAATTATCTAATTTTATCTTATTTTGTAGCTGATTATGTAGCCAATTCAATCATCCAATCATAATTAGTATTATCCATTAATTGGATTTATTACCATTTTTAGAGTACAAACATTGCATACAAACTCGCGCCTCTCACGTTTTTTCTTAATTGCCATCTTAATAATTGAGTCAAATTAACTAATTTTATCTTATTTTGTAGCTGATTAAGTAGCCAATTCAATCATCCAATCATAATTAGTATTATCCATTAATTCGATTTATTACCATTTTTAGAGTACAAACATTGCATACAAACTCGCGCCTCTTACTTTTTTTCTTAATTGCCATCTTAATAATTGAGTCAAATTAACTAATTTTATCTTATTTTGTAGCTGATTAAGTAGCCAATTCAATCATCCAATCATAATTAGTATTATCCATTAATTGGATTTATTACCATTTTTAGAGTACAAATATTGCATACAAACTCACGCCTCTTACTTTTTTTCTTAATTGCCATCTTAATAATTGAGTCAAATTAACTAATTTTATCTTATTTTGTAGCTGATTAAGTAGCCAATTCAATCATCTAATCATAATTAGTATTATCCATTAATTGGATTTATTACCATTTTTAGAGTACAAACATTGCATACAAACTCGCGCCTCTTACGTTTTTTCTTAATTTCCATCTTAATAATTGAGTCAAATTATCTAATTTTATCTTATTTTGTAGCTGATTATGTAGCCAATTCAATCATCCAATCATAATTAGTATTATCCATTAATTGGATTTATTACCATTTTTAGAGTACAAACATTGCATACAAACTCGCGCCTCTCACGTTTTTTCTTAATTGCCATCTTAATAATTGAGTCAAATTAACTAATTTTATCTTATTTTGTAGCTGATTAAGTAGCCAATTCAATCATCCAATCATAATTAGTATTATCCATTAATTCGATTTATTACCATTTTTAGAGTACAAACATTGCATACAAACTCGCGCCTCTTACTTTTTTTCTTAATTGCCATCTTAATAATTGAGTCAAATTAACTAATTTTATCTTATTTTGTAGCTGATTAAGTAGCCAATTCAATCATCCAATCATAATTAGTATTATCCATTAATTGGATTTATTACCATTTTTAGAGTACAAATATTGCATACAAACTCACGCCTCTTACTTTTTTTCTTAATTGCCATCTTAATAATTGAGTCAAATTAACTAATTTTATCTTATTTTGTAGCTGATTAAGTAGCCAATTCAATCATTCAATCATAATTAGTATTATCCATTAATTGGATTTATTACCATTTTTAGAGTACAAACATTGCATACAAACTCACGCCTCTTACGTTTTTTCTTAATTGCCATCTTAATAATTGAGTCAAATTAACTAATTTAATCTTATTTTGTAGCTGATTAAGTAGCCAATTCAATCATTCAATCATAATTAGTATTATCCATTAATTGGATTTATTACCATTTTTAGAGTACAAACATTGCATACAAACTCACGCCTCTTACGTTTTTTCTTAATTGCCATCTTAATAATTGAGTCAAATTAACTAATTTAATCTTATTTTGTAGCTGATTAAGTAGCCAATTCAATCATTCAATCATAATTAGTATTATCCATTAATTGGATTTATTACCATTTTTAGAGTACAAACATTGCATACAAACTCGCGCCTCTTACGTTTTTTCTTAATTGCCATCTTAATAATTGAGTTAAATTAACTAATTTTATCTTATTTTGTAGCTGATTATGTAGCCAATTCAATTATCCAATCACAATTAGTATTATCCATTAATTGGATTTATTAGCATTTTTTAGAGTACAAACACTGCATACAAACTCACGCCTCTTACGCTTTTTCTTAATTGCCATCTTAATAATTGAGTCAAATTAACTAATTTAATCTTATTTTGTAGCTGATTAAGTAGCCAATTCATTCATCCAATCATAATTAGTATTATCCATTAATTGGATTTATTACCATTTTTAGACTACAAACATTGCATACAAACTCGCGCCTGTAACGTTTTTTCTTAATTTCCATCTTAATAATTGAGTCAAATTAACTAATTTTATCTTATTTTGTAGCTGATTAAGTAGCCAATTCATTCATCCAATCATAATTAGTATTATCCATTAATTGGATTTATTACCATTTTTAGAGTACAAACATTGCATACAAACTCGCGCCTGTTAGGTTTTTTCGGAATTTCTATCTTAATAATTGAGTCAAATTAACTAGCTTTATCTTATTTTGTAGCTGATTAAGTAGCCAATTCAATCATCTAATCACAATTAGTATTATCCATTAATTGGATTTATTACCATTTTTAGAGTATAAACATTGCATACAAACTCGCGCCTCTTACGATTTTTTCTCAATTACATGAATTATATATAAATTAACATATATATTTCATGTTTTTTTAATTTTTTGTACAATATAATTAATGTTATGAAATTATAATAATATATTATTATTATTATTAGTTAAAGTTTTTCGTAAAAAATAATTTTTTAATTCCGATTATTTATATTACACATGACGCCAATTTCAATTAAGGGGTTATATACCTTTACGTGCGGTAAAATTGAGGAATATTTGAATTTTTGTAAAGGTATGTAGCAATAATTTTTTTACATCAAAATTATAATTTATCAATAGTACGTTTTTTAGTGAAAAAAATAAGTATTAGTTTATTTAAAAAAATTCATAATTGGCGGAGTTATAGCCCTTTCCCCGAAACCCGCTTTTTTTGATGACGCTTGCGGTGATCATCATGTAAGTCCAGCAGGTCAACTTAAATCATAAAACCCAATAAATTTCACTAGTATAGGGACCTTCCTAGTACTTGAACGATTATTTAAATAAAAATTTTGTTTTTTCAGCACACGGGAACGTTTTCCCCAAAATCTCAATGTTTTGAGCTCTAAAAATTTTATTAAAAAATTCTTATTTGCAAAATAAAAATGTATGCATAAAAAAGGAATCGTTCACGGACTGACAACATTAATTACAAACAATTTAAAAAAAAAATGAAGAAGATCCATCAAACAGTTTTTCGGCAATCGTGATCACGGCAAAGGCACTTTTTGGAAAACACCATTTCGAGATAATCGCGTTAGCGTGTAATTTTGTTTAGGGAACCCATACTGCCATACCCGCTTCGAAACGCTGTAACTTTCGATCTATTGCTCGGATCTCCATGAAAATTTCGTAAAATGTTCTCAAAGAGTTTTTCTTTCAGATAAAGCAATAAAAAAAAATCGAGTTTTTTTAACAAAATAAAGGTATATAACCCCTTAATAGCCACCCGTTAGTTTCCTAACAAGCATTTTGCTTTCATTGCTCTTAAATATAATGTCAACCACCCTCGTGCAACTAAATAGGGGTCCTAACCCAAATTGCCTATTACACCTCGCATCATTTCTCGTAGGCCATTTTTTATAAACTTCATCCCGCCCTGGCGATCCGGGCTCTAGCCTTTTATGTTTCATTTTCTCTGTAGATTGTGCGACACGCACCGAAATTACTGTCGATGACTTCGCGTAATGGGAGGTCAAATGGCGGGCGAATTTTCTATCCTGACAGTTATGCCCAAAACAAATTTACTCAACAAAATAAACTTGGATTTGAAATTATTAAATCTCGTGCTAAAAACTACTGTAAAAGTACTTTTACAGTCGTTTTTGGCACGAGCTGTGTTTCGAACACTGAAATGTCCTTTTAATTTAATAAGAATCGTATTATTATTAAACTAGGTGAATTTTTCGTTGTATGAAAAATGAATCAATTTTGAAATAAATACTATTAAAGTAAAACAATACTTTCCCTCTGAATTTGTTTCCAAACGTGAAATTGTGGACTTGCCAATTTAATTCAGAAATTGTAGAATGGATAATGAATAAATTATTTTTTTATATGTATGAATTCATAACTTTAATTAAAAAATTGCTGTTCATTCAAATCACTTAATGCGGAAATTAAATATGGAAAAAAACATAAGAAACAATAACCTCTATGGGTTTCAAATCTACGACCCCCTTTTTTGCGCTGACAGCACAAACGTCATAACTAAGAGGTCGGTCTTCGTTTTATAGGGTGTTGTTGAGTAAGTTTTTAGGAAAATTTAGGTAAGAAATACAAAAATAATTTACTTAAAAGTCTACATGGATAATAATAGTAATAATAATAATCCTCCGGCTATCGAGTCCCACCTGAGAGTGAATTTTTGAACATTGATATATCTGGTAATTTTTCATTCAGATCAGACTGAAAAATTACCAGATATATCAATGTTAGATTAATCAGTGCTCAAAAATTCACTCTCCGATGGGAATCGATAGCCGGAGGATTATTATTATTACTTTTATTATCCATGTAGACTTTTAAGTAAATTATTTTTGTATTTCTTACCTAAATTTTCCTAAAAACTCTCCGTATATATGTATATATAATTAAACCCAAACATATAAGTCGGTTTAATTTATAGGTAAATACAAAATTGTATCCAATTTTGTAAAGTATTTGTATGTGGGTATTAATATGTTACGATAAACAAAAAATACTGTATTGTTTTGGAATTTAGTAACGAACATACAATAGCAACATCAGCTATAAATTATCCTAAATGTTAATTGTGCAAATCTTAGGTAGAGGTATCGACCTCTCTTCTTCGTGTTAAGCCGTGAACGTCTGGATATTCAAATTAATGACGACCCGTATATAGCGATCCTGATTAATACCTATGATAATTTATTCCGAACTAAATCGAGTGTTCTAAACTGTGTCGCTAGTTGGCTTAAAATTCTAAGCTGCAGGGCCGGATGAACATTGAATTTAGATGGAGGCAAGACGCTGAGATCAAATTACAATTTGAGGTGGTTAGCATAACAAATCACAAAGGTCACACTTCAGTAGGGTGTTAAATTTGGAAGTTTTATACGTATAAATATTATACAGCAAGATTATTCTTATGAAAAATCTTGAGTACCATAGCCATTGAATTCCATGCATTTTCATTTGATTTTATAAGTAAAATAAATGTAAATAGTAATAAATGGAATTCTACAAATTACAAAAAAATCATATTGTTGTCTAATCATCTCCGATGTCCTATTACTTTTTGTTGGCATACTTAATAATCAACCCAATCAAACTTTAAAGCAATTAATTACCGCATTACGCACATAATGCCCCCCTCGCTGAGCGAAAACAATTTGGGCAATCAAAATCACAAGCGAACATAAAAAAATAATAATGATCGGAAGTTTTAATTTTAGGCCAATTATTCCGACCGCCGCCGTCGAATCCCCCAAAATTATACCCAGCATTGAACCCGCTGCGCTCATTTAAAAAAATTATATTCCTTTTTCTCCGGTGCAATTAAAAACATTTTTCGCTGGCCGTCGGAGCGGCGCACGTGCACCGGAATAATTCTTTAATGAACGGAAGGAAATTTAAGAGTTTTCGTTGCGAGCGCGAACTTTTTATTGTCGGGGCGTGTGTTTGCTCCGATGCTTTTGGCTGTAGGGTGTGTGTACATGGTGTTGCAGAACGATGTCTATATCGAGAGTTGTTTGGGAATTAAATTGTATGTGGCGTTGCAGGTGTGAGAGATTTAAATTAGTATCCAAGTAGATTTTCAGTGAGATACTATTTGGGCTACCCCTTTTTTTTAATCACGTTATTAAATAAGTAATTAAAGAAAGGGGGGTAGGCCAAATAGTTTCTCACTGAAAGTCTGTGTATTTTCTTATAAAGAAACTTTTAGTAGTCCACAGGCGCTGAATATCTTATGATGGCCCTGGATTTTTATATCTATCTACCATATCTTAAGGTCGTTTTAGACAATACGATAAGATAAGAAATTAATTAATATATCGTTCTCCCATACAATTTGTCCGTTATATTTTTCTATTCCATCTACCATCCAATTCAATATTTCAAATAATTTACTGTATGATACGAGATAATTTAGATTGTCTCGCATTTTGACTAACTTTTGAGTCAAGAAATTGTCTTAAAGGTCGTTTTAGACAAGACAATTTATGTGCCTTGTATTTCGATTTACTAGAGCACAATGGTCCATTTTTCATTAGTCCATCTTGCAACTTGCTTCTTGACGTGTGTATAGCGTCCCGTCAGTCTTCATTAGTAATTTCCTACAACCATCACAATAAATGTCGAAACAAGTTGTTTGCTCTCACTACATTTAGCTGTAAAACCTAACATGTTATAGCAATTAGTCAACTTGACATTTAATCAAGTAATTGTTACATCCAGTATTCTTCAAAATATTTCAATTCAAACCTCAAACCGCCACCGACCCTTTCAAAATGCGTTTACCGTATATAACCTCCGGCGGCCTGATTACTATTCCATTTCCTAAACAAATCCGCCTCGCAGCATTGTGTGCCGATAATGAATAAGTTAGGCGGCGCGAGATTAGACCGAGCACGAGAGCGCGGCCATAATTGTTCGACTTCGAATTGGATACCAGTTTCGATCGTAATTGGAGGCGAAAATTAAATTTCGAATGCCGCGGACATTGCGGTTGCGCCTAATTTTTAATGGAAATCACAACAACGTCCCGCGGACGTATTCATGTCCTTGTTCGAATGCATGTGGGCTCATTTTAAATGAATAGAATATTACATAAGGGCTGCGGTGCGCGTCGTGGAACTGGGGGAGGGCTTATTTAAATTACGCGGTGGTAAATAAATAAGTCCACTCGACTGGCAGAGATCGCGTTTATTTGACGTGGCGTGTATCACGAAATTATTTATTTATTAATTCATATGTGAAATGAAATGATTTTAATTAATGGCCTCTACTGGACGTTCAGCCATTTGCAAATAAATTGTGACTATACATGGTTGGTAAATTTATTGCTGTGCTATTATTTCATTACTAACAGAAGCTAGTGGGTTTATTGTTTATATTACACGTGTCGTTGCGTTGGGACAAAAAAAATATACATATAAACTTCATGTGTATAATTTTGTTTGTGTTTTGCAAAATGAAAATGGGTCCCTAAGATTACTCTTAGTTATCGCTTTAAGACGGTAGTATGGGATAGACAGTTGGGTAGATATGGTATAGAAAGTTAATTTTGTTTATTAGTTACCACGTGCAAGTAATTAAAAGATGATCTATCCTGGGCTTTACTGCCAAATTAAATAATAATTCAGTTATAATTTAAATCAACTATAAATAAATTATTATATAGAATAATACTCCATAGCAGTAAAATACAACGCGCACAATAAAGCATATAGGTACTGAATAAACTGATTATAGTCCTTACAGCTGGAGGATATGTAAAATAAGTCACTTTTCTGATATACTTTGATGTTTAAAAAATCATAAAAAAATAATTTGGTAGATTTTTGAAAATTTTGATTTTGATTTTAGTTACTCAGCTATATATTTAAAAATCAAGCTGTAGCTTGTATATTTCTTACAGTTATTAACCTTACAGCTGGAGGATATGTAAAATAAGTCACTTTTCTGATATACTTTGATTTTTAAAAAATCATAAAAAAAAATTTGGTAGATTTTTTAAAATTTTGATTTTGATTTTAGTTACACAGCTTTATATTTAAAAAACAAGCTGTAGCTTGTATATTTCTTACAGTTATTAACCTTACAGCTGGAGGATATGTAAAATAAGTCACTTTTCTGATATACTTTGATGTTTAAAAGAATCATAAAAAAATAATTTGTTGGATTTTTGAAAATTTTGATTTTTATTTTAGTTACTCAGCTATATATCTACTAAACAGGCTGTAGCTTGTTTATTTCTCACAGTTGTTAGCCTTACAGCTGGAGGATATGTAAAATAAGTCACTTTTCTGATATATTTTGATGTTTAAAAAAATCATAAAAAAATAATTTGGTAGATTTTTGAAAATTTTGATTTTGATTTTAGTTACTCATCTATATATTTAAAAAACAAGCTGTAGCTTGTATATGTCTTACAGTTATTAACCTTACAGCTGGAGGATATGTAAAATAAGTCACTTTTCTGATATACTTTGATGTTTAAAAAATCATAAAAAAATAATTTATTGGAATTTTGAAAATTTTGATTTTGGTTTTAGTTACTCAGCTATATATCTACTAAACAGGCTGTAGCTTGTATATTTCTCACAGTTATTAGCCTTACAGCTGGAGGATATGTAAAATAAATCACTTTTCTGATATACTTTGATGTTTAAAAAATCATAAAAAAATAATTTGTTAGAATTTTGAAAATTTTGATTTTGTTTTTAGTTACTCAGCTATATATCTACTAAACAGGCTGTAGCTTGTATATTTCTCACAGTTATTAACCTTACAGCTGGAGGATAAGTAAAATAAATCACTTGTCTGATATACTTTGATGTTTAAAAAATCATAAAAAAATAATTTGTTGGATTTTTAAAAATTTTGATTTTGTTTTTATTTACTCAGATATATATCTACTAAACAGGCTGTAGCTTCTTTATTTCTCACAGTTGTTAGTCTTACAGCTGGAGGATATGTAAAATAAGTCACTTTTCTGATATACTTTGATGTTAAAAGAATCATAAAAAAATAATTTGTTGGATTTTTGAAAATTTTGATTTTCATTTTAGTTACTCAGCTATATATCTACTAAACGGGCTGTAGCTTGTATATTTCTCACAGTTATTAACTTTACAGCTGGAGGATAAGTAAAATAAATCACTTTTCTGATATACTTTGATGTTTAAAAAATCATAAAAAAATAATTTGTTGGAATTTTGAAAATTTTGATTGTGTTTTTAGTTACTCAGCTATATATCTACTAAACAGGCTATAGCTTGTTTTTTTCTCAGAGTTATTAACCTTACAGCTGGAGGATAAGTGAAATAAATCACTTTTCTGATATACTTTGATGTTTAAAAAATCATAAAAAAATAATTTGTTGGATTTTTGAAAATTTTGATTTTTATTTTAGTTACTCAGCTATATATCTACTAAACAGGCTGTAGCTTGTATATTTCTCACGGTTATTAACCTTACAGCTGGAGGATAAGTAAAATAAATCACTTTTCTGATATACTTTGATGTTTAAAAAATCAAAAAAAAAATAATTTGTTGGAATTTTGAAAATTTTGATTTTGTTTTTAGTTACTCAGTTATATATCTACTAAACAGGCTGTAGCTTGTATATTTCTCACAGTTATTAACCTTACAGCTGGAGGATAAGTAAAATAAATCACTTTTCTGATATACTTTGATGTTTAAAAAATCATAAAAAAATAATTTGACAGGATTTTGAAAATTTTAATTTTGTTTTCAGTTACTCAGTTATATATCTACTAAACAGGCTGTAGCTTGTATATTTCTCACAGTTATTAACCTTACAGCTGGAGGATAAGTAAAATAAATCACTTTTTTGATATACTTTGATGTTTAAAAAATCATAAAAAAATAATTTGACAGGATTTTGAAAATTTTAATTTTGTTTTTAGTTACTCAGCTATATATCTACTAAAAAGGCTGTAGCTTGTTTTTTTCTCAGAGTTATTAACTTTACAGCTGGAGGATAAGTAAAATAAATCACTTTTCTGATATACTTTGATGTTTAAAAAATCATAAAAAAATAATTTGTTCGATTTTTGAAAATTTTGATTTTGTTTCTAGTTACTCAGCTATATATCTACTAAACAGGCTGTAGCTTGTATATTTCTCACAGTTATTAACCTTATAGCTGGAGGATAAGTAAAATAAATCACTTTTCTGATATAGTTTGATGTTTAAAAAATCATAATAAAATAATTTGTTCGATTTTTGAAAATTTTGATTTTCATTTTAGTTACTCAGCTATATATCTACTAAACAGGCTGTGGCTTGTTTATTTCTCACAGTTCTTAGCCTTACAGCTGGAGGATATGTAAAATAAGTCACTTTTCTGATATACTTTGATGTTTAAAAAATCATAAAAAAATAATTTGTTGGATTTTTGAAAATTTTGATTTTCATTTTAGTTACTCCGCTATATATCTACTAAACAGGCTATAGCTTGTATATTTCTCACAGTTATTAACCTTACAGCTGGAGGATAAGTAAAATAAATCACTTTTCTGATATACTTTGATGTTTAAAAAATCATAAAAAAATAATTTGGAAGATTTTTGAAAATTTTGATTTTGATTTTAGTTGCTCAGCTATATATTTAAAAAACAGGCTATAGCTTGTACATTTCTCACAGTTATTAACCTTACAGCTGGAGGATATGTAAAATAAGCCACTTTTCTGATATACTTTGATGTTTAAAAAATCATAAAAAATAATTTGGTAGATTATATATATATATATATATATATATATATATATATATATATATATATATATATATATATATTCAACTAAAGAAGAATATATTCCGTGTATTATTTCCCTTCCTCCAACAAACTATATTTCCCCATTGCGTCCTGATTAACTCGACTAAACAGGCCGGGGGCCGAGGGTGCCACTTAACAGAGTGGAACTCCCTAAAACTTAAAGCGGCGCGCAATTTCCCCCCTTTTGCATAGATACAGCCCTTAATTTCATTACGTTTTATATTTTGTTTATGGCGGGGTGGCTGAGCATCGTCGCTTTCGGAAAAATAACACGCGAACGCTTTGCATAATTTTCTCCCGGCGAAACCTGAATACCACGATTTTTAAGGAATACATTGCACCGGTTTAAGTTTTTAAATGGGGATTTTGTGTGAAAATATGAGGTGTACTATACAGAACCAGTACAAAAGGTCTTGATTATATTTGAAAAGAAAGCCGAAAATTACCGGTTTATATGGGAGTCTTGGAGGTGAAGGGGTAAAGGATTATAAGATTTAATGGTGTTAAAATTAACATGTCTTTAATGAATATGTTCGGATTTAATGTGTCTAAAACAAGCACATATTTTTTTATGGGAGGGTTTATACATTAAAATTTGAGTTTGTCCCTCCTCTAGAATGTCAAGAGAGTGAGAGCATTGGGCAATATATTTAATATCACCATTTAGTTGTAATTCCAAGAATTCAATTATTACTATTGCAATAAGTTCCTTTTCGAAAAGCTGTGTTACTAGCGAATAAATTCAATAAAACCTATTTGCTTGAAATATTATCAACATTCAACAAATATTTAGAAACAGCTAAAAATGGCAGGTACCAAAATATTTTATTTTTATTTTTATTTGCTTGAAATATTATCAACATTCAACAAATATTTGGAAACAGCTAAAAATGGCAGGTACCAAATTATTTGTTGAATGTTGAAAATATTTCAAAGAAATAAGTATCACTATATACTAACTATAACTAACATAATTTATATCTGAATTGAATTTTAAAATAAGCTATAAAGATAAATAATGATATTGTAATTAAAATTTCAGCTGTGTAGATATAAAAATAGTATTTGGGTCGCTTGTTGGGCTTAATTAAAGCAGCCGCATTTTTTTATTTTCGGGTTATACGTTTTATTGTGCCGGTAAACATACAAATATTCATGGAATTTCACGCTGTGGCCTATAAATGTCAGTGAGGCAGAATATTGAAATGTTTCACTATCAGCATTGGATTGCCGCTATAATTTGATACATTTTACATATTATGAGAGATTTTGAATTTTTCCATTTCACTGCTTTGTCGATTTACATTGTTATTTACATACGTATACGTACACCGTATTTTATATTATTTATTGTTGTCCTGTACAGTGGCGTAGTGAGCTTAACTCGCGCCCGGGGCACAATACCTTTTTTTTACTTTTTCCTGCGATTAATTGGCCTCTATCTTTACGATATATATATATATATATATATTGAAGTCATTATTAACGTCATAGTTTAGCACAGATGCATCCAGCCATGTCTCAGTTAACGCACATAAGGAGTAATCTGTATGGTTTGATAATAAACCTATCTTTAATTTGTCAAGTTTTGATTTTAATCCACGTACATTTTGGTAGTACAATTTAATATTGGATATTTTATTTAAGTTTTTGGTTCACTGTACGGTTTTCTCTACTTCTTTCCCAGAGCAATAGGTTTCTTCTGAAAACCCCGTTTGATACAGATGCCAGTTACCCATAATTCTTCATCTAATACATCTAGTAATAACATAATAAACTGTTTACTAGGTACGAGAAAGTTATATATATATATATATATATATATATATATATATATATATATATATATATATATATATATATATATATATATATACATATACCATCTGTTTTTATATACTTTTACTAGATGTTAATTGGCAAACGGTGCCAGCACAAGAAATACATGAAATTCCAAACAATTTCTATTCATAATGCGCATACAATTTCCATTTCCAATCCGCTTAGGAGTGTATTCAACAGGAAATTTTAAGATTCCATTGATTCCCGTCATTTAAACTTTAAAAGTGGCCCACTTCCGACTCGTGTAGCAGGCAGGTAATCTATTCCTGATTACGATTCAATTACCATCTTGTAAGAGTCGTGCTTTCAGCATAATTAAACCGACATCCGATTAACCTGTGCTCGACTACATTATACAACTCGTACAGAGTATATAAGAATAATTTAACACTTTATTTAGAGTGAATAGAAAGAAATGAATAAAATTTTACAAATATCATTTACTAATGAACACCAGCCCAAGTATAATGAATTTCTAGTTCTAGATAGTGTGCACATATATTTACCAAATTTGGTCGCAATCTGTTGTGCCATTTTCCCGGAATTTTGTTCACAATTTAGGAAAACAAAATCAAATTTCGTTAGGTTTTATCCATAAAATAGTCAAAATAAACGCGATTTTTGCGAATATCTGTGTGTATATATGTATGTATGTATCTATGTTTGTCTGTAAAAATACATACACCCAGATATTCTCAAAAATCGCGTTTATTTCGACTATTTTAGGCATAAAAGTAACGAAAATTTAATTTGAATTTTTTTCTAAATGATTTGTGAATACAATACCTTCCTTCTGGTGTAATTTTTTTCCCGGAAAGTTATTGCATATTTCCACAATCTTAGTCAGAAAACGTGAAGGTGTTTTCGGTAAAACAATACCTTTCTTTACATAAATGATGTATTCGGAAATTAAAAATTTCTAATATATCTGTTTCTGAAATTATAATGAAACCTGTATTATTAACAAAAATTAGTAATACAATAGAAGCTATTTTATGTAAGATGTGATTGAACATATTAAATCTCACCAAAGTTTAATTATTTTAATAATATATATTGTTACAATTATTACATAATTGTCATGCTATTTTATGTGCACACATGAGTGTGTACCATTAAAACATTCCACTCGAAAACCTGTGATACATTACTATCAATGAAATTATTGTTTCGCAACACAATGCGCTTATATTTGGCAGCGCATAACGCGCGCAATTTTATGCATAACATATTGTAAAGCAACCCTCTAGTGGGTTCTCACATATTATGAAAGCTCGTTTGCATTATACAAATGCGCAACACACAGCGGCTGTGTTTGAAACAAAACGGGGGATTATAACCGCGACAATTTTAACAAATATCCCCGTTTTGTGCACAGCCAATATTTATTAGGCTAGTGCACAGTGTCTCCAAATAATAACATAGTAATTTACATTATTAGTGCAGAAAGAGAAGTTTCCCGAATGAGCGAATGAGTTTACATCACGAGCCGAAGGCTTTTAAAAATTTATTTTTATTCATTATGTAACTGACGTAAAACATGTTTTAAAGTAATAGTAATGTTTTGTATTTTTTTTTCAATTAAAAATATCTGGCATTTCACCTATTTTAATAATAAATTTGAAAGTTAGCTTATATTTAACTTCTTTTAACAATGGTTAAACAAGTTCTTGGTTCAATAAGTTACGTGCGGTGGGCGATAATCGTTTACAGTGTACATTTCGGCGGTGCAAACTGCCCCCAGACATGCACGTGACCACTGTCACCGTGAACGTATCGTTTGCAGAAAATATCGGAGGGCTTGTGTCTTGCCATATGATGGATGGTTTGAGAACATGATTAAGGTTGTGCACAAATAGCAAACAGGTCGCGTTTACAGCGGTTTTGTGTTGCTGTCCTGATCCTTTTTATTTGTTGGTCAACAAAACTGAAACAATAGCCGCAAAGTGATCTATATTATGTACTCTGACAGAGTTTACAAACTTTGTATGGATTGCATAACATGACTGATAATAAATTAAATAGTATTAAGTATGTAAATATTCAATGATCATCGCTATAATATAAAAACAATGTTTTGAAGCCGACCAACCTGTCATGTAATGATTTTGTGATGTCAGTGCAAATGGTCGCAGGTTCGCATACCATTGAGACCTGTATTTTTTATTCAATATTTAATTGAGCTAAGCTTCATGCATCTACTATAATCCCTACTTTCATCTCACCACATTCACTCAATAAATACTCAATTGTATCCAAATTGAGGCACACCCTTATTAATTAAACACTTATAAAGTAAAATCTGCAACCATCGAGATCAAACAATAAGTCCACGCATTCAAACTCGTAATCGAAAACCGTTTCGATCACAAATAATACAGTTATGGCCGCCTCAAGGGCCGCATCCATTATCTCCGTCTGTTTTCATACAGCCCCAAACCACCCGTCTTTTGGACCATCCCAATTAACTGGAGATTTACGCTGGGGATTAAAATGTCACGATTAGATTAGTTGGGCGCGTTTGCGCGTTGGTCAGACGTGCAAGTATTCGCAGAGCTGATTCCGTATGAATATTAAAACCGCGGCTCGTTTAAACACAGATAAGGCGGAACGGAAACGACCTCCTTGGCAAATTCGTCGCGTCTTTATAACCGCCCGACGCTTATATCAGAAAGGGTGAAGTGTGAAAGTTTAGTAGAGTGGATGCATTTTCGATCGCGATAGTGCTTGTGCGCTAACTTTGTTCGTCTAAAAGACGTAAGGGATTTAATGCAGCAATATTATTTGATACAATATAATATATTTCAAACAACTATTATATTTTATGAATTCTAAGGCACCTTACACGCTCAATAATACTGTTATTGCTAGTAATTGCTTCAATCCTCCTTCAATATTTATCCACCAATTAATTATTCGTATAAACATCAATATTCACTAGTCTTCTTCAACGTGTGTATCCAGCGGAACCTCGGAGGAGCTCGAAAATAGCTAGAGCTTAGCTGAAACTAGTTCCAAAGTGTAACTGAAATGTGATAAAAATAAAAAAGTAAAAAATCGTTTTATTTATCCTTTATAATGAATTATCACAAAGTAGACGCCTTAACAATCCAATATTTGAAATTAAAATTCGTTTATTTATGCTTTAATTTCTTGACTTACATTTTTTGTCAAAGTTTGGAATTTTTTAGATTTTGCAAATTTATTACAATGAAATAAATAAACTATTTTAAAATACATGATTTCTAATTGTATAATCTAAATCAATTAGAAATATTATTATCTCTACAATGAAATAAATAAACTATTTTAAAATAAATGATTTCTAATTGTATAATCTATATCAATTAGAAATAATATTATCTCTACAATGAAATAAATAAACTACTTTAAAATAGATGATTTGTAATTGTATAATATTTTCTATCAACTGAGCGAAATATTAATTTTGGGGATATAATCACAAAAACAATATAGCTTTCAACAATTACATTCAAATGATGCTACAATAGTACTAAAATTATCATCACGCCAATACACAATCTACTAAATCGCACAAATATACACGTAGCTTAAGTGCGCTTTATTATTCAAATTAATTAACAATACGAGACAATCGCCATGAAATATTAAATCAATTAAACGCAAACCAAATTATCCTTTAATTCGCCCCGATACCACATGCAGCAATTAAAGTTAAAACTCACAACCCAATTCACAAATCTGCTAAAACGCAGCCGTCGCGTGTGCATTGCGCAAAACTACCGACAACAAAAAAGATTAATACCGCACCCCATGCCCGCGTCAATATAATCCCCATAGTTAGCTTATTGCGTACGCGTCCGCATTAAATTGGATAGTGTATTATGCAAACCCACCTGCGGCAAGATCGGATTGAAATCGATGCCCGCCGATAGTTGCGGGCACCGCAAAAAAGGGGCACGATTGATATGTTGGCCGGTGGCGGTGGCGGCCGCCGCCGCCGCCCCTCAGCCCCGCCGTCGTCGACAGCTTGACAGCTCCCAGGCGCGCAACCCCTTATGTGGAAATTCTCGTATTTTGTTTGCGCAATTTGCCCCAGCGCCCGTGTTAACGCGGAAACTTTTTAATTGGACGAGTGTGTTTTTGTCGACCCGCACAAAAAAAAATCAACCGGAGTAGGAAGTTTCGACGGAAATTTAATCCTGATTAAAAAATTGCAAATAGATTAGTGTCGCCGGGCTTAATAAAGAAACCGTTAGAAGTTTGGCAGTTTGTGATTAAAGTCCGATGCGTTTACTATGGAGGATAGTGGTCTAAATTAGATTTAAGTGAGGTTCTCTGTGTGGCTCCTACTCAAGAGATTTTTTTTTATTCAAAGGCTAGTCTGTATAAAGGAGTATTAACTGTAGACCATGATTACAGTGCTTAAATTGTTGTTAACTTAACATAACTCTCTTTACATATTACAATATTGCTTTCTCAACCGAAGTTGGGCGACGCGCAGTCTTGTACCAAAATTTAAGAATTTTTAAGATTTATGGTCACCGTACTCCCCCCATCTGGTTGATAAATCGTAAAAATTCTTAAATTTTGGACCAATTTATGAACATTTTTGCATCCTGGATTAATATATTGACATTCTGGGTTGAAATTTCACGCGATTTATCATCTGACTAGCTATGTTAACTAAAATTTCTGAAAATATTCCTAAAACAATGCACTATTACGAAATGGAATGATACAAACTGTATCCTTACTAGTCTCTGTGATAGCAAGCCCTAAATATCTATATAAATGATTTTGCATTTACTTGATAAATTTTTTCACATAATTGAATAATCGGACTACCTATATTAACTAAAACTTCTGAAAATATTCCCAAAACACTGCTTTATTAGGCAAAGTAATGATACAAAATGTATCCTTACTAGTTTTTGTGTTAGCATGCCCTAAATATTAATATAAAGAATTTTGCGTATCCTTGATACATTTTTACGCATAATTTTATAATCTGACTAGCTATATTAACTAAATTTTGTGAAAATATTCCTAAAACAATGCACTATTAAGAAATGAAATGATACAAAATGTATCCTTACTAGATTTTGTGATAGCAAACCCTAAATATCAATATTGAGAATTTTGCATATACTTGATACATTTTCCACATAATTTTATAATCTGAAAATATTTCAAAAACAATGCACTATTAGGAAAAGTAATGATACAAAATGTATCTTTACTAGTTCCTGTGATAGCAAGCCCTAAATATCAATATAAAGCATTTTGCATTTACTTTGATAATCTGACTAGCTAGTTAACTAAAATTTCTGAAAATATTTTTAAAACAATGCACTATTAGGAAAATGAATTATACAAAATGTATCTTTACTAGTATAAATCGTAAAAAATCTTAAATTTTGGACCAATTTGTGGGAAATTCGTGACATTTTTGCATCCTGGATTAATATATACTAACTCAAATATTGGGGAGCGAGAGGTTAAACTGAAATTCAGTTTGAATTTTATTAATGATCTCTTAGATGTTTGTATAAATACCCATACACAAATTAATTGTATTGTCTCGTAAAATTAATTTATTTTCGGTGATGAAAACACGAAAATAGAAACATGTATGTACAAAAGTATTAGTGACATAAATTAAGTTTGTCCAAGCCATGGACAGACAAAAAAGGGGGGGACTAAAACCAACACAGGCTTGTGGTATTCGTTCACCGCATGCCCGCTTAAGGGATTGCCGTAGTATCCGAACCGGTGGTGAAATAAAGGGGGGCCAGTCATCCACCGTGTGCCGCCTCTCTGCCGGCGTACTTACTTGACGGTCCCAATCGAATCCGGCAAATAATGTTTATTCAAGGAGAGGAAATTGTGAAGGAATATCCCACCCGCACAAATACTTGTGTCCCACTATACTCTTTCCATTAATTCAACCGGAACGCTGCAGGCAAACCGTTTCAATCAGCCATTAGTTGCATCGTTATAATTAATGTCTGACGCTTATCGCACGACCCTATGATGGCATTAGTACGCGACCGCAGACTATATAACCACTATGTATGTGTGTGCAGAGGGGTTAATGGAAGCCCGGGTATGTTTTCTAAAATTGAGTGAGCGCGCGAAAGGTTCGCAGCCCCTATTTACTTTAAATATAATTAACAGCGGGCTCCTTTAAGCAAATTGTCTTCATGTTAAGTTGCGCCGTGGCTGCGCTAAAGAGCACGCGATACTTTGAGATATTTAGTGAGGGAAATCTCATTTCGGGGAATATGTTCCCGCCAGCGTCGCGTCGGCGGCGTCGTTACATATGCGGAGCTTTATTGCCGCTTTCTGTTTAACTTCATCAAGCCAAACACGTACTTATAACACGTACTAATATAATTTAATTTTTATTTAAGAATATAATATGTTAGTAATCTTTTTGGAGTGAATGTTTAGGCGCTAACAACCGGTATTTATTGTAATTTATATCTATATCTATATCTATCTATCTATATGTATATGTATATATATATATATATGTATATATATATATATATATATATATATATATATATATATATGTGTGTGTGTGTGTGTGTTTAAAATTTAATGGTATGTTTTTTTTCATGTTTGAATGTTACATGTCTAATTTAGCCATAAATGCATTTTTGTGATGTTAACTGAACACAGTTTGAAGTGAGCCAAACTAATTATCTCAGGAACTTAAGCGCTAAATATTAATATAAAGAATTTTGCATATACTTGATACATTTTTCCACATAATTTTATAATCTGACTAGCAATGTAAACTAAAATTTCTGAAAATATTGCTTAAACAATACACTATTAGGAAAAGTAATTATACAAAATGTATCCTTTCTAGTTTTTGTGATAGCAAGCCCTAAATATGAATATAAAGAATTTTTCAATTACTTGCTACATTTTTACATATAATTTTATAATCTAACTAGATATGTTAACTACATTTTTTTTAAATATTCCTAAAACAATGCACGATTAGGAAAAGTAATGATACAAAATGTATCTTCACTAATTTTTGTGATTTCAAGCCCTAAATATCAATATAAGGAATTTTGCAATTACTTGATTAATTTTTCCATATAATTACATAATCTGACTAGCTATGTGAACTAAAATTTCTGAAAACATTCTTATAACATTGCACTATTCGGAAAAGTAATCATACAACATTTATTCCAGTAGTTTTTGTGATAGCAAGCCCCTAAATATCAATGTAAATAATTTTACATTTACTTGATACATTTTTATACATAATTTTATAATTTGACTAGCCATGATCACTAAAATTTCTGAAAATATTCCTAAAATAATGTACTATTAGGAAAAATAATAATACACAATGTATCTTTACTAGTTTTTCTGTTAGCAAGCCCTAAATATTACTATAACATAAAGAATTTTGCATATACTTGATACATTTTATTACATAATTTTATATGTGACTAGCCATGTTAACTAATATTTCTGAAAATATTCCTAAAACAGTGCACGATTAGGAAAAGTATTGATACAAAATGTATCCTTTCTAGTTTTTGTGATAGCAAGCCCCAAATATTAATATAAAGAATTTTGCAATTATTTGATATATTTTTACATATAATTTTATAATCTGACTAGCTATGTTATCTAAAATTTCTGAATATATTCACAAAACAATGCACTATTAGGAAAAATCATTATATATATAATCTGACTAGCTATATAAACTAAAATTTCTCAAAATATCCCTAAAACAATGCACTATTAGAAAAAGTAATGAAAAAAAATATATCCTTATTAGTTTTTGTGTCAGCAAGCCCTAAATATTAATATACAGAATTTTGCATATACTTGATACATTTTTGCACATACTTTTATAATCTGAATAGCCATGTTAACTAATATTTCTGAAAATATTCCTAAAACAATGCTCAATTAGGAAAAGTAATGATACAAAATGTATCTTCACTAACTTTTGTGAAATCAAGCCCTAAATATCAATATAAAGAATTTTGCATATACTTGATACAATTTTACACATAATTTCATAATCTGACTAGCTATGTGAGCTAAAATTTCTGAAAATATTCTTATAACATTGCACTATTAGGAAAAGTAATCATACAATATTTATTCCAACTAATTTTTGTGATAGAAATCCCCTAAATATCAATGTAAATAATTTTGCATTTACTTGATACATTTTTATACATAATTTTATAATTTGACTAGCCATGTTCACTAAAATTTCTGAAAATATTTCTAGAACAATGTACTATTAGGAAAAATAATGAAACAGAATGTATCCTTACTAGTTTTTGTGTTAGCAAGCCCTAAATATTAATATAAAGAATTCTGCATATACTTGATACATTTTGTTACATAATTTTATAATGTGACTAGCCATGTTTACTAAAATTTCTGAAAATATTCCTAAAACAATATACTATTAGGAATAGTAATGATATAAAATATATCTTTACTAGTTTTTGTGCTAGTAAGCCCTAAATATCAATATTAGGAATTTTGCATTTACCTGATAAATTTTTCCACATAATTTTATAATCTGACTAGCCATGTTAACTAATTTTTTTTTTAAATATTCCTAAAACAATGCACTATTAGGAAAAATAATTATATAAAAAAAATTTGAACTAGTTTTTGTGATAGCAAGCCCTAAATATTAATATAAAGAATTTTGCATATACTTGATACATTTTTACACATACTTTTATAATCTAACTAGCCATGTTAACTAAAATTTCCGAAAATGTTCCTAAAGCAATACACTATTAGGACCAGTAATGATACAAAATATATCCTTACTAGTTTTTGTGTTAGCAAGCCCTAAATATCAATATAAGGAATTATGCATTTACTTGATACAATTTTACACATAATTTTATAATCTCAATAGCTATGTTAACTAAAATTTCTGAAAATATTCCTAAAACAATGCTCAATTAGGAAAAGTAATGATACAAAATGTATCTTCACTAATTTTTGTGATATCAAGCCATAAATATCAATATAAGGAATTTTGCAATTACTTGATACATTTTTACACATAATTTTATAATCAGACTAGCTATATTAACTAATTTTTTTTTAAATATTTCTAAAACAATCCACTATTAGGAAAAGTAATGATACAAAATGTATCCTTTCTAGTTTTTGTGAAAGGAAGCCCTAAATATTCATATAATTTTTTTTTGCATATACTTGATAAATTTGTACACATAATTTTATAATCTGACTAGCCATGTTAACTGAAATTTCTGAAAATATTCCTAAAATAACGCTCTGTTAGGAAAAGTAATGATACAAAATATATTCTTACTAGTTTTTGTGTTAGCAAGCCCTTAATATTAATATAAATAATTTTGCATGTACTTGATACATTTTTACACATATTTTTATAATCTGACTAGCCCTGCTAACTAAAATATCTGAAAATATTTATAAAACAATGCACTATTAGGAAAAGTAATGATACTAAATTTATTCTAACTAGTCTTTGTGATAGCAAGCCTTAAATATTAATATAAAGAATTCTGCATATACTTGATAAATTTTTACATATAATTTTATAATCTAACTAGCTATGTTAACTAAATTTTCTGAAAATATTCCTAAAACAATGCACTATTAGGAAAAGTACCGATACAAAATGTATTCTTACTATTTTTGTGATAGCGAGCCCTAAATATCACTCGAAATAATTTTGCATTTACTTGATACATAATTTTATAAACTGTTAAATTTATGTTATGCCATTTTATGTTTACCTATTCTTTACGTTTAGTTAACACTGTGTACAGGGGGTAACATGTTGTCGGAACTGGCAATAAAATGCAACTAATTGTCTTGTATAGTATAGATAATGCGCTTCTTTCTAAAACCTCTGAACACAATATAATAGGAAATAACCCAATTAAGCCAAAATTGGTTTAATCCACTAAATAAAACTTTGTGAACTATATAATTAATACAGTTAAAACATACAAATAGATAGAATTTACTTGAGTGGCGCCAATTATAGCCATATATTTTTAAAAACATCGTTTTTCAATGATAGTGAGGAACATTTATAAAAACTAAAGAGTTGCGCCAATGCGACGAACAAAACGAGCATGTAAATACTAGCATAAATCACGCAATGTCATTTAATAAAAGTTTCTATCGGCGTTTTTCGGGATGACGGATGTTGCGTCGTCATGACTTCGCATCCGCTTTATTAATACCTTCGAGGCTAGATATCGCCGCGACGTAAAACTTTCAGGGGGCCTGTTGGCGGTGGGATAATGCAACCGATTTGTTCACGTGAAAAGTTTAATGGGTCACTAGTTTTGCTGGTAAATTGCACGAAGATACTTCAGGCAACTTATAAAAGTATTCGATAAATAATTTATTTTGTTGCATGCGATTGAGTGTTTCATAACGCGATTTGTTGAGACACATTACTTTATCAGATTGTATTTATATTGCAAAGCATTTTTATATATTACTAACGTCAAAAACCTATATATTTGAGATTTTGTAAATACTAGCAATAATGAGTAGAACAACGAACAACGATCTTGAAATATTCTGCACATTTTCTATGATATTTTTTGTTTTTGATGCTAGCATGCTTTTGAAGTCTTCCCATGTGTCTTCGATGCTTTTGATTGCTGTCCTTTTACTTTTGTATTTACACAGCTGTGTATTCGTTGGAACCTCATCATAGCGAATACACAGCTGCGTCTGGTAAAGCAGAAAACGCCTAAAGTTGAAAAGACGATTGAGATTCGCAAACTAGCAGCAACCAAAAACATAAAAACATTATTCTGGGAGCACATAAATACATAAATAAAGTGATCTGAGGCTGACTGCTTGCTCGTTTGATATAATTGCGGAATATTTTGTTGATTATTATTATTATTTCGTCCTCTAAGCTCCCCTTGGAGTGTTCGACACCCTACAGGGTATTTCTTTATTCTTTATATATTGTGCAGTAATTGTCGATTACTGCGCAATATATCATAAAGCCCTAGAGTTTCTGAATAAAAGTAGGAAGAGAAAGTTAGGAGAAGAATGAAGAAAGATAAAATAAAGCTGGAACTAAATTTGTTTTAGCTCTATATTACAATTTTTATAAATTAATGATTAGTTACAATTTAGTAGTAAAATTGAAATAATTGAATTTTTGACCCATTTTTAAATCAGGATGTGACTTCTCTGTAGAATTATGACTTAGGCATATTTGCCAGAAACCTTATTTTGATTAACCATATCATGAAAAAATATTTCAGAAAAATCCTTCTATTATCCATAGATTTCGAATTTGTAATAATAAATGGGTGTTCCCATTTAAGATTTTAAAGTATAAGTATTTTATGAAATATTAATAGTATGTACCCTATTTATTAAATTTTTTAAATGGCTATAGACCTTCAGGTCACACGGTAGATGGATCGGAAGGTCGACAACCAGTTAGTATATGTAAATGTTAGTACATGCTACTTTAGAACGTCGCAATATTTTCCTGTATATCGATTTTTCTTGCATAAAAAGATCACAAATCCTAACGACAGGGTCAAATTTCATAAATTTTATATTTGTCAGTAATAACCTATTAAAGTAAATACTGTTTCCATTATTGTGCGAACGTTGTCTGGCACCGGCTGTAAATCCCTAGCCGTCCGCCCGTAAAAATTCATCCCTCACTCATTATCTGCCCGACAGGTGGTGATGTACGAGGGCCATGCGGCAGCGGACTTAACCTTCCCGATAACCCGGCGCCGCCGCCTCTTTTGGGCATTAAAAATCCTGGCCATCAATCAAACAATATACGCTGTCGTGATTTTTAAAATAGCCTCCCTTTATTGTCGACTCCAGCAGTACGTCTCAATCCAATCTATGTAGTTTTGTGTTCGGCGTCCGTATGTGTATGGAAACCAATAAATATATCAGGCACCCGCCGAGATGATGGGGGAATAGTAGCGCGCTCGTGGCATACGGGGATACAATTTGATCTCGAGATTCATATTAAATGTGGTTGTCACTAGATAACATGAATATTTCCCGACGTTATAGGCTCATATCGACGCAAGGTTCGTTTTTGTGGGAGCACGAGATTATTGAGGGAATTTAGTTTACTGTCGGATTCATCCAATAGAGTTTACATATTGCCTACCATATATGTGATAATCTGAAACTTTGAATTTCTAAAAGCAGAACGCGGTTTAAGGGACTTGTGTACATGTTTGTGATGGGAAAAGCACGTTCGAAATATTTGATTGGTTTAGCTAAGCGATAAAATCACGTACGGTTTAGTTGGTCTGGTTCTACAAGGTTTAATCAGAATATATATAGCATTAATAAACAATTATAATGAGGAAACAGCTTATAGTAATTTAATAATTTTTTACAATGGTTTTTTAATTCACGAAATAACAAAGTTTGGTGCTATAAATATCCGGTGAATCCACATTTTGCGTACGAATAAACATTTTTAAAATAAGTTTGGAAACGTCTCCTGATAGGAACTCCACCGTGGAGTATAAACAGAATCAGATAAATACATTGCCTTTTCTCTTTTATAGAATTTTGAAAACCTATTGTATATTCTTTTTACAACAGATTCAAAATTAGATCCTGTTAGCCTGTGCTGTCTATAAATATAAGTTGGTCGGCTTGAAAGCATAGATTCAGCCATATTAATTTTAAAATGAGTACCTACGATTCTAATCGGATAATAAATTATAAAAGAAATATATACTCCCTTGCAATTAAACTGCAACTATTTTCAATGCTGCGAATGCAGTCACTGCTTTTATATTTTAGTTCTCAGGACGGTAATTGCGCGGAAAATGTTTTATGTTCGAAGCAAATCACCTTAAGTAGACGTCAGACGACGTCGCCGCTGTGCTGGTGCACTCGCAATTTATTAGCTTTAGCTCAGTTTTCTCCTCCCGATATTAAATTCACGCCCGTTCGCACCCCGCTCGTTCATGGCCCCGGTTGGAGTTGTCGGAAAATGCAAAATGCGCCACCAAACCCCATACCACCCTGGAATAATTCACGCACCACCAACACTGAGTTAACAATGGCCGGCCCAATGGGCAGGAAATTTAAGCGTTGCAAGTCAATTTCAGCAGCCGGATTTATTCGGCAGAAATTAATCTTATTCGATGTGATCAATCCGCTATTGTTAATTTAACCATTTGGCGCACGCTATTGTTTCTGCATTTAACGCTGCTGATGCGATGGATTTGATTGCGTGAGTAATTGATGGGGGATTAAATAATACGGTTCAAGCGAAAAATTGGATGGTTTGTATAGAAACGAGAAGAAGATTTTTTTAGTAGAGTTTAAATACAAATGGGCATAATTGAATTCACCCGCCTAATCTTTATACAGGGTATTATGTTACCAAACGAAGACGAATTTACCAATAAATTAATGAATTCTTGCTAGATTAACTAATCTCTACCACCACTTAATGGATTACCCTCGAATTACATACACACATCAGCAAATTTAAATAAATTTGACGTTTTCTCTATAAAATTATTACTTTTAAACAATTTCAACTAATTCTCTTAAAAAAAAATGCGAAAGAAAATTACGTAAAACACTTTAAACCTTTTATTAATAGTAAAATTATAGAGATATTGTTGTTATTAACGTGTGTTGCGTCCACAAACCCTTATTACTGCAGGTATCTGTATTACTATACTTCTGATAACACTCGATTATTCTTTGAGGCAAGCTGTCCCACTCTCACTTCTTTTGTATTTCAAACAGCAGATTGTCTTGGCCTAAGTCGTTTACTTTCCTAAATGCTCAATCAGATTCAGATCTGGAGAATACGCCGGTCAATTAAGTTTTGTTATATCCAGTTGGTTTAAAGAGTCAAGTACACAGTGAGCGATGTGCTTGTGCATCAGGACCTAATCTTCTCCGATGTGTGGAAGTTACCAAATGATCTTGCAGCATATCCTTAGGCATATCCCACCAGATACTATACCTTCATATAATATTATTTACAATATTATAAATCAGTAAGAATTATAATTAAAGAAATCACTAGTGTTATTATACATACGAATATATGTGTTTATCCCCGTCTATATTCAAATTACGTACCAATTTCTAGTTGTTAATAAAATCATTGCCTCTGACACTCGCCTCGTTTCGGTGCACATCAACGACTCTCCGCAATGCCGTCTACGTCATTAAGTTGACGGGCACGGCGTCGACAATATGGCGATAAAACATTCCAGTCACGTCTAATTAATGCCTTGTCCCGGCGCTGAATTCGTTGAATTGCAGGACGGAGACATTAAAAGCGCCGCTTTCAATTACCACCACCCACCCGTCCCCCCCCCGCGCGCAGCAGCAATGCATAATTTAACGAACCGTTTAGCGTCGTAACAGAAAAAATAAATATAAGCTATATATAACCGGAAAAGAAATCTATATGGCGGGTAGGAAATGTATCCCTCCCAAGTACAAGGCTCTTGGCCGAGTGATCCGCATTCGGATTGATTAAATGGGGGGGCCGTGCGCGCGCGTTCCGCGAAGCTTCCCGCCCAGGCTTTATCTGCGTCCTCCTTCGGGAGCTCTTAATTGATAAATTTAATTAAATATTTCGGAATTGTTTGGTCGTAATTGAATCGATGTCCGAGTTGTGAAAGTGGGAAGACTTAATTGAGAGTGGGCATTTTAATTTGCTCGGCGGGGAATTTTGATTAAAAGTAGTCATTATGGGAGTGAAATGGTTATGAAGTTTATAGTGTGATATTTCTTTTATAATGAATTATACTTTTAGCGATAATTTTGAGATATTATCACCCGGCGCATTCACCATAAATGGCTTATTTCTTATGTTCGTCCAGAACGTTAGTTACCAACAAAGCTAGTTGTACTTTATCGACAGCAACTCTAAAAAGGTTTCATGAATTGACATTGTACCAGTCGTGTAGATTATTCAGCCACAACGTTTTCTCCGGCCTGATTCCCGGCTGCCTTCTATTTTACTCTGAATGATGTTTTGTAGAAACCGGTACTTCCTCTCATCACATGACCGAAATACTTCAATTTCCTCTTTATTATCGTGTGGATCTCAGTGGTTTTATGTAATTTCTGTATTATTCTTCGCTGTAAATTGCTTTCAACCCATGTAATTCTTAGCAATCTACTGTAGGACAATAATTCGAAGTCTTCTTACAATATTGAAATATTTCTTAATGTTTTGCATAAATTACTTATACTAATTGCTATAACTTTGGAAATACTTTGAATTTTGAAACGATTAAACGTTGAAAATATTCTTAAAAGTATAAAGAATTGATTTGGCTAAGAATTTTTTTTTCTCTGAAAATCTCAATGTATGTACCGCCTTAAATATGAATTTGTTAATAGATAATAATACCAATATAGACCCGCAGGGGGTGGCAGCCATAGCAGCCACTTGGGATTGACGAACCCACGGACCCTGAGTCACCTGGCAGGAAGGTATAAAATGCAAAACTTTTGTTTGTTTGCAGAATGGTACAAACAAGAGGTAAAAAAAAAACGTGATGGGCCAGAGCCCGAATGAACTCGGGATCGGAACAATACACACACACAAATTAGATACAAAGGATAACAAGACTAACAAAGAAAATGAACAACTTACCAGTAGCGAGAATGACAGACGAAAATGTTTCTCAGAAGACTGCTAAAATCATTAAGGAGGGTCTACCTCGGCCCTACTTCATATCCTCAGTAGTCTGAGGATATGAAGGAGGGATTTTTTTGATTGGGTACTCGTTTCATGAATTATAAATTTAGAAAAGTCAACATTTTGGTAAAAATCGATTGTAATTTCTATAAAGAAAATATTTTATACTAATTTTCCTGTGCTACTTCGCACCTATTATCTTTCTTAATAAGAAATGTTTTATCTTCAAACGATAGCTGACAGCTAAACTATATACACCATCAGCAAGAAATTTCAGAAAAAGGTCCTACCTGAGAACTCATATCTGCGTTATTTGTATTTATTTTTTATTCGTTATTCTTTCATATTATTCACATTAAAAAACATTTTATATATTCAATGGCTGCTTCAAATTTATTTTTTAAATGTATACTTATACTTGGGATTGACGAAACCACGAACCCTGAGTCTCCTGGCAGGAAGATATAAAATGCAATTATTCACATTAAAAAACATTTTATATATTCAATGGCTGCGTGAAATTTATTTTTTAAATTTATACCTATAGACTGCTGAGGTCATGAAGGAGAGCCGCTGGGACACATTTTCGGTGTTATTACGTATGTAATTACGTCGCCATGAGCGAAACATATGCAGCTCTTTAGAGTTTCACAGATTCTAAATAGAAATTTAATTGAAAACAAAACTATTAAATAATTAAAACTGCGGATTAATATTTACAGCTTTCAATGCGGGCGTGTCTTACATAACATACAAAATTTCAGTAAAACATTTAATTACTGCCGGATCTTAGGAGTTTGGAATTCCACGAAATATAATTATTCTTGTTGCTATTTGCAAAGTTTACACACCGGTCGATATCCGCAGGAACTGCTGCGGCGGCTAAAGAGCCTCTGCGAGAGTTAGCAGTCCCGCTTTTTATGTCGTTGTATGTACGCCGGCGACCGTTTCGACGCTTCCCCGACCTGTGTGCACTGCCGTGGCAAAAAGGGGTTGCTTTTACCTTAACGAACTACGTGTAAAAGTTCTGTGTATAGTCCTGCTGTGTTTAAAGCAGCGCTCGTGTTGACATTTCTATCCCGCGCCGTTCAGCGTTGAATGTCACGACGATGAAAGAATTACACTGCGATACAAAAGTAAACGCTAGTTTTGTAAGGAAAAACACCGATTTGTTTACATCTGTTTTACATATTACTACATGTTTGTATTATAATTACATATTTTACTATTAATGTATTAGTAGAGAGTAGAGGCCGGTTGGAACCCTCATGAGGAAGAGGTGCCTATAAACCGGCTATAGACAACAGGGGCTGTTTAATACCGGCAGCTGTTCACAGCTGTATTCAACAGGGTTTAAACCCGTTTAAACAAATTTAAATCCTCCACCACCACCTTCTCTTCATGTGAGTGTCGAACCGGCGTCCACTCTCTACGGTTATATATTATTACTACATATAAATTAATTTTTCATGTTTTTTTCATTATGGTTTCTTCATTATCTTAAAATAGATTAATCAAGCAAACTAAACTGTATCACACGCAGTAAGCAACATCAGTTACACCAAACATACTAGACAATTTTTGTTACACTGAACACGCTATGCTACTAATTATACTCGAAACGCGGTAAACAACATCAAACATCCTAGGTACCTACTCTTTCCTCGGAGGGATATTTTATAAATGATATTTAAAAGAATTTAACTACGTACTATCATATAACAACAAGAAATTCAAAAATGAAAAATACAAAAAGCTTTAAGATCTTTATAGCAGAATATAAACGTATAAAACTATAATATAAACGTATTCTACAAATATGTATATTAAAAAATTAACCGAGCTCAGTGGCTAAAGCCCTGGTTTCCTAGGAAAGCGGCCGCTTAAAAACGGCCGATTTTGACGTCATTTTTACGTCACAAAAATACTTCTACGTGTATATAAACGAATATAGTTTCCTATAAAGTGTAATACCTCAACGTACTGCAAAAACGCAATGAATTACGATGAAAAATTGTGAGTTCTTCTATTACATATTCTTAAAACGACCTTTGTGATTTATGAATGACGTCAAAAGCGGCCGCTTTAAAGCGACCGTTCTCCTAGGAAACCAGGACTTTAGTGGATACTGTGGGTGTGTCTCATAATAAGCATTAGGGAACGAAAGTTCAAACATTGATGTTACATTTTCTGCAGCTGTGTCTGTGGTGTAACTGGTAGAATGTTGGCCGCGAAAGTCAAAGATCGTGAGTCGAATCTCACGAGTGTGCAATTTTTCTAAAGCATATTAATTCCAAATTGCACCAAGCTGTGCATTATAATTAATACCTCCAGTACATTAAATACAATAACAGGTTATGATTAGGTTGGTGTGAGTAGATTAGATTGATGAACAACTCCGATCTTCTAGCTAATCATTTGCTGGCTAATTTTCTCGAACAGTTTTTCAGAGGTTTTCTGTAAAGTTAATGTAAAGTTAATGTAAATACCGAGTGATTAAACTCCTCTGAACTTCAAGCTATAGATTTTTCTAAATTAATTTAATCGCAATTAATTTATAACATCCTATTATTAATACAGGTTTTGTGCAAAAACAGTTTGTGCGAATGCGGCGTTGAATTATCTGGAGCGTGAGGACATATATTATTGGCGGGGGACCGAGCGGCGCTGCCCCATAAATAACAATTAATAGGGTCAAATCTAGGGAGGTCAACAATTTTTGGAACATATTTCAAGAGGGACGATATTAGCCGGGGAGCGGATGATTTATCGGGGGGCGCGCATCCTGGACGGAGCGAGCGCACTTCAGGACCTAGTCGGGAGTAAAATGTAGACACCGTGCCGAAATTTATTATGATTGCGACTTGACAAAAGTAAAAATGGCCTAGGTTGTGGAAAATTATCTACACTCAGCAGTTAACTTCGTGTCGTATTTATAACATTTGTAAATATTTTTCATGAAAAAAAAAGTTGTTAAGCTTCTTAGTTCCTAATATTTTACATAATATGGAGTGTGTATTACTAATTGATGTGGTGCCACCAACGCCATCTGGCTAACTTTCCTCCTAGGAGGTTAGTTGTATTATATTAATATGGTTTTGATTTATTCGATTAGAAGACTTGAAACGATAATAGTTGTAGCTGATCACTGCATTGCATCCCCATAATATTTGTTGGTTTGCGGTACACCGTAGATGTGATCAACGGTGTACCGCAAGAAGGAACAATCTGTTTTTTTCTTAAATTACTAAACTGATTTAAATGACATAATACTAACAGTTTAAACTATCGTGAAATGAAGAATTGAGAGAGAGCTGCAGATGAGTCCATTAAATTAGTTAGTTTTTTAGAAAAATATTTTTCACTATCCATCTCAGTGGCCAAGTGGTTAGAGACGTCGTTCGTCTCGCACTGAGCATTGGGGAGCCTGAGTTCGATCCATCAGGGATCGAATTTTCGCGAATCACATTTCACAGGTTTTCAGAGGTTTTCTGTGAAGTTAAAGTAAATTCCGGGCGATTAAACTCCTCCGAGCTTCTCCCTTGACCGGCAGAAAAGCCTCAGGGCTGATAGCCCTATAAAGATAGAAGTTTTTATTTATTTTTATTGTTAACTAAGCGCCACCATCGTGTACCAACCCACACTAATACCCCAAAAGGTGATATCGATTAACTTAATTATAGAACAAACAATAGATTCCACTTAAACCATTATAATACAATATCCCAGCGAAAATTAGGAGTCGTATGATTTACGTCGCGCGAATATGCAAAGTCACCACAGGCCGCATATCTAATTAACTATGCGATAAAATTACAATACCGCATTTGCATATAATGGGATGGTAGTGTTTGCCGCGCGGGAAAACTTTGCGCCGAGTTTCGGGGGTGAGCTGCCGCGGTTTAATTGCCTGCACGCGTGCGCATTTTAAACTAATTGATAAACACGTCCAAAATCCATCGGCGTAAATAAACGCCTCGGAATAATATATTACGTGCCACGCCCCGGCTGCAGCAAAGTTGAGAAATTATTATTTTTGATTAATGTTGGCCACGAAGTGCTGCAATTACGCCCAGGTCAGTGGCTGCTTGAATTTACACTGAAAATAAACCGAGGGGGGTATGGATTTGTAATTAGTTCCGATTGACCTGTAACTGGACCTATATGGTATACTTTGGGGAGTGATATTTGATAAAGTGATTTTTTTATAGGTTTACATTTATTATTATATATTAATATGTTTTTGTAGACCTATAAAAAAATCACTTTATGAAATATCACTATCAATTATTTTATAATAATATGTTTTTGTAAACCTATAAAAAATATCACCCCCGAAAGTATACCATATAGGTATAAAAAAATCACTTTTACTTTTATATTTTATATTTAGTTTCATATATATGAAACTAAGAATAAATACACCCATACAAATTTGATGTTCTTTCATATTTCAACAAGACAATTTAGCACGGAACAATTCGGTCATTCTTTGCTTCATAAATATAAATAGATATTATATTTATGAAGCAAAGAATGACAGCTAAGATTATTATATAACGATTTTCTTGGTCAAATCTCTATTTAATGTGATTTTGAAATTTACGCGTGAAAAACTGCGTTTGAATATTGTAAACAGGACGACGGACATTTCACTTAGTTAGTGACGTATTATTGAATGTTATCATCCCTAACGATCATGGAATTAGGCGTGATTGTATTGTCTCGCCCCTGCCCCTTCATAAATCTAATTTCTGGATCCACCACTACATCTAGCATTCAATATATTACAAGCATCGATTGCTCAATAAACATATAGCTGCAATAAATATAACTTAATTTCTATCTCATTTGGGCTATCAGCCGTGAGGCTTTTCCGCCGGTCAAGGAGTTTAATCATCCGGTATTTACCTTAACTTCACATAAAACCTCTGAAAAACTGTGAAAGGTGATTGTGAAAATTCGCTCCCCGCTGGGGATCGAGCTCAGGCTCGCCAATGCTCCGTACGAGACGGACGACGCCTCTAACCCCTGAGCTGGGTCAATAAATAGTATTATTACTACTATTACTAATTAATAATATATATAATTATAAATATAGGCATTGTTTTTAAGTTTTTAAACCACTAATATATTATTATTGATTCTATTTCCATGTTTATAGTAGCAAGTTTTAATATTTAATGTCAGTAATACTTCATTGATCCTAAAGACTAAAGCACAGCGGTGGAAATCTACTGCTGTCGATAAAATCTGTTTGATCCATATATTTCCGGGCGAATCGTCCGTGGGAGCGGCCTCCTAATCGTCGTTTTTATTATAAGACTGACACAGTCGAATTTCCGACCGGATGGACGAGTCAGAGCGGAGTTAGTTTGCGCTAGGGAAACAGTAGAAGAAAAAAAAATAACAGTCGGTTCGTCCAATTCGCAATATTAGTAATTTTTATTGTAGGACAAGTTGATTAAGTTTTTCCGGACATATTCGATATTATTAGTGTCAAACAACAGTAAATATGTCCGGAAATTACTTTTTCTATTTTGGGTATATAATATTATGAGCGAGGAAAGTTAAATATTTTGCATGAAAATTTGTGAAATTACAAATAGAACTCGAAAATGCAAGAAATACTTTTCCCATTCAAACATATATAAGTGTGAATCCACCTCTTAGTAATCTACATATATAGATTTCGATCTTATTAGATCTCATCAGTGTAGCTTAGCTAGTGAGGAGTGAGTGAATGATTATATACTGTTGGAATATTATTCCATAAGAAGCACTACCCGGTGATCCTGATGGCATGAGCATGTTGACGGTTATTACCATATGGGTATGCATTGCTAATTGATGTGGTGCCGCCAGATGACGTTTAACTTTCCTCCTAGGGGGTTAGTTGTATAACTCTTCCCATTGAGTTATGTAGATTATTTTTCTTTACCGAGCAATAAATACCTCAATGCAATTCAACAAGCCAATGATTTGCAGTGATTTATGGTGAGTTATTCACGTACATATAATTAAAACGATTTGTGTGTTGGCGTTCAAGTCCCTAGTAAAGACAACTTGAGTTTTGGGGTAGCCGGTAGACGCCTAGGATATAATGTGGGGTGAATCTGGCACTACCCATGCCTACGATCTAGTAGTTTCTAAGATTCCACCTCACAGGACAAAAAGAAGTGGCGTATTCTTATCATAAGCTTTTTGAAAAAAATAGCATATGATACAGTACTTGAAATTTACTACAAAAAAACATGTTTCTTGTGTAATTAATATAATAGTCAAAAAGACTTATTTTTAGTTTCATATATATTAAACTAAAAATAAATACACCCATACAAATTTGATATTATTTCATATTTCAACAAGACAATTTAGCACGGAACAATTCGGTCATTCTTTGCTTCATAAATATAAATAGATATTATATTTATGAAACAAAGAATGACAGCTAAGATTGTTATATAACGATTTTCTTCGTCAAATCTCTATTTAATGTGATTTTGATATTTACGCGTGAAAAACTACGTTTGAATATAAAGGAGATGAATGAAACTACTATTTTTTACCACTTGTTTAATTGTTTGAAACAACCAGTTTGGTTGCTTTAATAACTTTATTAATAATAAGACAAGCCCAAAATATAATATTATATACAGAAAAAAAGTGTTTATCATTAAAAAAAATCTTATTAAAACTCATGTTTATCATAAAGAAGATCAAAGCTATTGCCCATATCCGGCGCGCCCATAAAATTGATCAAACACAGCCCCTGCCAGAGCTCTTCCTCCCAGCAACGGGTGTATTTATATATACTTTCGAAGGATAAGTATTCCGCGGGTATCGACGGCAGTTCGCTACACGAACAGTGCATTAAGTGCAGGGTGGATGGATGGTGTTCCGGCGAATAAAAGTTCGACTTTCTATGCATACATATTTATTTTAGAGGAATGCCTGCGGATCCGTCTGTTTGTCATAAAGAAAACAGAATGGGCGCAACTTTTCGCTTTGAAGTCTTATTTAATAATGTATTTTTGGTTGGGGGGAACACGCGTTCGTCACTGTTATCCGAGCCAGTCATTAAAACAAAGGAAAAGTTTTCCGTAAGCGGCTTCCGTATACTGTTTCGGGAGATATGTATTCGCTCAGACCGCGGACGAATTTAAATTGATTACCAACTCATGTTTAATTTGCGAGCCGTTTGTTTCTTTGCTCAACTTCACTAAAACAAATTCCAAGTAAATATTGAGTTTAATAAAGTACAGTTTTATTGTATCATATTTATATTAGGGGAATCAAAACAAGTTGCCTTGCGATAATTATTATAGAAAATATATATCATGAATTATCAAACTAATTTCATATAATGATCCTGCTGTAGTAAAAGTTAGGTAGCACATATATAAGTGTGAATCCACCTCTTAGCAATCTACAGTTAAGTAGATAGTACTACAAAAATTATATGTACTTACTTTAAATTGAGCCTGTGAGAATGAAAGTTGCGTAAGTCACATTTAAATTATTTTCAAAAGGAGAAGAATTTGCGTTTGGTATTTATGTAAGCCGACCTGCGACTCCAAATCAATTTATTCATAAATAAAAATGTAACTGCGCACGTCGATTTACAGAAATAGCATCTCCATTTCTCCCATCTAGATATCATCGACATTAAAACCTTTAGTGTACCATGGTAGTGACTTGAATATGTTTTCAAGTGCCAATCTCACATACTTGTAGGCGCTGTAGTCAGAGTTCATAAAACTTGTTGTAAGAAAAGCCACAACGAAATGTACTTGGTAAATTTATTATATTATATATATATATATATATATATATATATATATATATATATATATTATATATATATATATATATATATATATATATATATAATCCATGGGTGTGGTGTGTCTGTCCATAGTCAGTGTGTTAGTGTGTAGATGGAGTAATGTGCATAAATGATTATTTATTTACCTGAATATAATGATTATCTCAGTCATCAACTATATATTTTAATTTAAATCATTTATGCACATTACTCCATCTACACACTAACACACTGACTATGGACCGACACACCACCCATGGATTAAGGTAAAAAAATCATATATATATATATATATATATATATATATATATATCTGCTGGCCTTCTCTTATCACAGTGTGGTGTAAAGGTTAAATAATTAATATGTTTTACACATATATTTGTAAAGTTATGTAATAATTCAGAACTTATTGGATAACTTATATAAATTCGGTCCATCTATTACAGTACATAATAAACATTATTAGTGCTTTCAAATGTTTAATGCAATGTGCAATCCGGTTTAATCGTAGATTTTATTAAGAGGAAATCCCATCTGCAAATATTGGAGAATTTGTTACGATCTATTGAAATATGACGTTACGCGAATTTTTAATATTAAACCGTAAAATTTTTCACAAACTCTAATAACGAGACTGTCTACTGAAATAAATTCCTGCAATTAATACTCGTAATGGAATAGTTTTTTGCTAGCGCGATATTTTTATCGTGCATTTCTAATAAATTCTCAATATAATTTAGACGGGTAAGGATAAAAGTTTGTTGGAATTAAAAATATTAGTTTATATTACTAAAGTAATCATAACAACATTTAATAGTTAAAACCAGTTGATTAAGTTTAGGATAAATATACTTTAAACTTTATTGTCCAACAGATATTTTTTTTTAATTTAATTTATTTTTGGCCTTAATCTGATATCTGTCATCAACTATGTAATATAATTAAATAATAATTTATAAATTTTTTTTTGATGATACTATTTTATATTTAATTGGGCTCAAAACAAGCCAGATTTGATCATTTTTCACCAAAAATAAAGTCTACAGGAAGGTTTTATTACATGAACTTTATATATATTGAACTGAATTTAACAGCCCATACAAATGCTGTTAAATTAATCGACTGAGTTACAAACATTATAAAAAATCAAAGATTTAAGAAATTTAAATGAATGATATTATTTTACATTCTATATTTAATTGGGCTCAAAACAAATAATTTTTTGATAATTTTAACCTAAAAATAAAGTCTGCAGGAAGGTTTTTATTACATGAATTGTTTTAAATTAATCGACGGAGCTATAAAAAATTATAAAAAAATTAAAGAGTTATTTAAATTTATAATATTACTTTACATTCTATGATTAATTGTGATAAATAAAGCAAGGATTTTTCTAAATAATTTTCACCTAAAAATAATGTCTGCAGGAAGGCTTTTATTGTACGAACTGTTTTAAATTAATAGACTCAGATATAAAAAATGAAAAAATCCACGTTTTAAGAAATTTTAATTTATGATATGGTTTTGCATTCTATATTTAATTTGGCTTAAAATTAGCTGTCTTTTCAACATATTAACCGAAAAATAAAGTCTGTAGGATGGTTTTTATTGTATGAGCCGTTTTAAATTAGTCGACTGTGTTATAAAAAATGATAAAAAATCAAAGATTCAATAAATTAAAATTTATTATACTATTTGACATTCTATGTTTAATTTGGCAGAAAATACTAATAACTATTTTTTGAAAATTTTAACCCAATAATAAAGTCCGCAGGAAGGTTTTTATTATACGAACTATTTTAAATTAATCCACTGAGTTATAAATAATTATAAAAAAAATTAAAGATTTAAGAAATTTTAATTTGTAATATTACTTTACATTCTATGTTTAATTGTGCTCAAAATAAGCTGCTTTCTAATAATTTTCTCCCAAAAATAATGTCTGCAGGAAGGTTTTTATTACATGAACTGTTTTAAATTAATCGACTGAGGTATAAAAAATAATAAAAAATCAAAGATTTAAGAAATTTAAATTTATTATATACTTTTGCATTTTGTATTTAATTTGGCTTAAAATAAGCTGTCTTTTGAACATATTCACCCAAAAATAAAGTCTGCATTGTGGTTTTTAGTGTACGAGCTGTTTTAAATTAATCGACTGTGTTATAAAAAATGATAAAAAAATCAAATATTTAATAAATTAAAATTTGTGATACAATTTGACATTCTATATTTAATTGGGCACAAAATACTCTCTTTTTGGAAAATTTTAACCCAATAATAAAGTCTGCAGGAAGGTTTTTATTATACGAACTGTTTTAAATTAATCGACTGAGTTATAAAAAATTATAAAAAATTTAAGATTTAAGAAATGTAAATTTGTAATATTACTTTATATACTATGCTTAATTGTAGTCAAAACAAGCTATTTTCTAATAATTTTGATCAAAAAATAATGTCTGCAGGAAGGTTTTTATTATAGGAAATAAAAAAAAAAAAAAAAAAAATGACAGATTTAAGAAATTTAAATTTGTAATATTAATTTACATTCTATGTTTAATTGTACTCAAAATAAGCTGTTTTCTAATAATTTGCACCCAAAAATAATGTCTGCAGGAAGGTTTTTATTATACAAACTATTTTAAATTAATAGACTGAGATATAAAAAATGATAAAAAATAAAAGATATAAGAAATTAAAATTTATGATAGCATTTTACATTCTATATTTAATTGGGCTCAAAATAAGCTGATTCTTAATAATTTTTACCTCAAAATAAAGTCTGCAGGAAAGTTTTTATTGTACGAGCTGTTTTAAATTATTTTACTGAAATATAAAAAATGATTAAGAAAAACAAAGATTTAAGAAATTTTAATTTTTGATATTATTTTATGTTCTATATATAATTGTGCTTAAAATAAGCCTATTAGTGATAAGTGTGACTCAAAAATTAAGTTTATATCAGTACTTATCGGTGCTCCGCGGAGCTTGTTGCAAGTGCTCCGAGAAATTATGAAAGCCAGAATGATGGCTCATCTACTCTATGTGATTCACTCTTTGATTTTGGTGTCCTCGAGTTTTTCTTATGATCAAAAGTAGTTCAAAAAGTTTAAGAATCACTGATTAAATAACTTGTGGTTTATTTTATATATGAGTGCAGTACATATTTTGAATTTAATATAATTTATTTTATTACAACATTTGAAAAAAACATACTAAACTAGACATAGTGAGTTTGTTTTCCCTCTACATAGATTACCTAAGTATAAGAAAAGCTCGTACTAACTATAAAACTTTGGTTTGCCGCGACAGTAGTACAGTAATATCTTTTCTATATCTAGTCCAACAATAAAATCTAACAATATAATATATATAAAACAGAAATGATCTCAATAAAAATGCACATGACAACGTTACTACACCCATATCTCCAGAGCATAATAAATTCCCCCGTTTTCCCAACAAATCTTTCGCTCGCTCACGTTTTCCTCTCTCCACAACATCACAGTAACAAACGTACGCATACAAATGTGCGACATAAAAAGCCACAAACACCCTCCCCTTTTTTGCGCGTTCGCACATCCCGTATCTGCTAAGATTATGAAATATATACTCTGTATCAACGTGTAATGAAAGCTGGATTTGGGGCTTGGAACTGGCTCCGATAAAATAAACTGTTATCCCGCGATATGTTAAAACGATAAAAAGAAGTCTATTTAATGTTTACGCCCTCGTAAAATGCAAATGGGGAATATATGATATTTTTCGGGCACCGGCATGTACCCCCTGGGGCAGATAATTTCACTGGAGCGGCGGTTAAGTGTGACAATAAGGGCAGCGTCAGATATCGTATTATACTTTATAATTTGAAGTTTTATGCCGCTTTATAAGGGTAGTTTTATATAGAATATTTATGTTAATTTAACTCAAATATACTACGTTTCATTTTTAATCTATACTTGCTAACCCACCCAATGCATATTTTACTTTAGAGAGAGAAAACAATCTTTATTAGGCTATTGGCCAGTGGCCTTTCCGCCTTAGTACATACAGATGATATTTTACTTTATTATACAAGTATGGGCCCAACGTACTGCTTAAAATATTAGCAATAATACAATAACAACAATAACAATTTACAGTGGAGGCTAATCGGATGGCATAAGTATTTCGAAGGTTATTTATTACACATGGGTGTGCATTGTTAATTAATTTTGTGGTAGTCGCCAGATGGCGTTTAACATTCTCTATGGAGAGAAAGTAACATTAGCTTACCCATATCAATTGCCCAGTTTAATAAATCAATTTAAGTAAAGTATGTTTTCTGTTGAATTTACATGAACTTATATACCAAGCCTAAATAAATAATTGTTTGTGGTACAAGTCATCCATTGTCTTTGTATTTATAATTTCCCCCCAACATATTAATTATTGCTCCATTCTAACTTAAATTACCGGTCTACATACTTAATCCAGCCCGTATAGTCCGGAAAAAAATGTTGATGCAAGCACAAAATTCAATTAACCTATCCACATTTATTACTAAACTCTCCCCCAACTCACATTGTGTTCCTGTACGCTCGTTCTATACGAAAAAAAAAGCAGAAAGCCAGCAAACAGCACTAAACGTCATTAGAAGCCCGCAGTTTGGTCCGTGTACCGGGATAAGATTACCGTTTTTCCCCCACTCGCTTCGCTCCGAGATTAAGCCCCTGTATCGAGCACCAACATTTTTTTTTACACAGGAAATAAAAAACAGGCAAATATAACATGCCAGCGTAATGAGTTATCGACGCGTTGCGACCGATTTAATTATAGGGATTATTCATTAAATTAATTATTTCTGGACAGTTTTCGAACGTCCATTTCAATGGCTTTGATGAGAGGAATTTAATTTTGTTACAATTAGTGTTAATTTATTCAATGGTGATTAGTTGTTAACTTTAAATTACAGATATATTAGATTTATGGAAATAATTACCGGATAGTGATTTTGTGGAATATATCAAAAAGTTACAAATTGAAATACCAAATGATCTTAATTTATTTACGTCACACATTTTTGGATAGCCTCATTAATTTAGTTTGACGTAATAATGATAAATAATTATGTCTATAATATAAATAAATCAAAAAGTTACAAAGTAAAAATATATGCATTATTTTTCATTATTTTATCAAACTTCTTTAATGAAGCTATCCAAAAATGTGTGACGTAAATAAATTAAGATCATTTGGTATTTCAATTTGTAACTTTTTGATTTATTCCACAAAATCACTATCCGGTAATTATTTCCATAAATCTAATATATTTGTAATTTAAAGTTATCATTTGGTATTTCTGTAAATCGACGTACGCAGTTACATTTTTTTTATGAATAAATTGATTTCAAGTCTGTAACTACGAACGTCGATTTACATAAATTTTAACTGTAAAATCTTCTCCTTTTAAAGCAATTCAAATGTGACTTTCATTCTCACAAGCTCATATACTATAAACTTCTAAAATAGCCATCAAATGATATATTCAACAGATTTTTTAATTTTCGCCATGGGGTTCAGTAAATCAAAATTTACTGCTTTGTTGGGAGTCGTTTTCTTAACTCGAACTCATTAAAACTGTGGCGCCGCGGAATATAAGCCGAATAAATGTCTTTTTAATTTTTAATTCTCCCTCCGGAGTTCTCATTCTGCCCGGCCACACAATTATTCCCCCATAATGCGAATAAATCTCATTATGGTGGCGCCCACGTTGCGTTCTTTTTAGTCGTCCGTATTTACTTATTTATCACCAGAGAAAAGGGTTGGAATGAAAAATACATTACAATAAATCTTTAAGGCAGATTCACATTAATGGCATCATTATCAGTTTGATAATAATTTTGTAAAAAATATATATAAATATAGTAAATGATGAATAATTCGTGTAATAACAAACATATACACATATTCCCACCCGTCACGGTACTTAAATGTGAGAATATGTGTATATTTTTATTTTTACACGAATTATGCAATTGTATGAATTATTTACTATATTTTTATATATTTTTTAGAAAATTATTATCAAACTCATAATGGTGCCAGTAATGTGAATCATTACTATATTTATATAATCATTTACTATATTTAGGGCGGATGTTAACTATTTTTGCGTAACAGTCAGTAAAGTTCAGTGAACTAAATGTGAAATAACATATATAAAAGGGAAACTAACGACGTACAACAAAAACACATTTTTTATGTAAACATTCAAGGTCTCAAGATATACATTTCACGCCCCTACAAAAAATTTAGCCAGAAATTTATAAATAATTTATGTAGTCCATATAGAAATCCACTAGCTGAATCGAAATTTCCAAACTACAACTCGCTATCATAAATAGTTTCTGAATTACAGCCCCTTAAAGTTATTTTAAAAACTGATTTTCGTGAAAATTTTATTAAATTATAATATTTTATTAAATTATAATATTTATAATAATTAAAGTTTTATTTTGGACAATCTAAAAGGTTTATTAAAGAAAATCTATATAGGGGTGGTTAAGGGGGCCTAAATATATGTAGGAAACTAAAATAAGTTGAGTGATTTTTTTTGTTGATGGAAAAATTTAAGGATAGGCGAAAATCGTATATTTCGCGTCCCCACAAAGAATCCAGCCGGAAATGTATAGATAATGTATGTAGTCCATATGGAAATCGATTAGATGAATCGAAATTTCTAAACTAAAACTAGCTATCAAAAATAGTTTTTGAGTTATAGAGCCTTAAAGTCATTTTCAAAACTGATTTTTGTGATATTTATTTTTGTTATATGTCCTACCATCTTAGTCTTGCTGATCTAATTGTCCCAATTATTATGTACCCACCACAGATTTCTTTTAGTTCATAGTTCATCCTTATTCTTCAGGTTTCTCCTTCCTGTATTGTTCCAAAGATTGACCTAATCGCATTGTTCTGTGCAATAACGCTCCCGGATATGAAATTATTCATAGCAAACGATTTAACAAACGTTGTAGTAGTGTTAGGAATTTTATAAAAAGGTTTTGTTTGATTAAAATCTGGATTTGAGTATAAACATTAGGCAACTTACAACACCTTTAAACATATCTTTATAAATGTATGCGTTAATGTATTTTAAGTTGCCTAATGTATTACCTGCTGACTCATTTTATATTGCTACGGATCATGACGATCATTCAAAATTTATTTAAAAATATTAAATCTAAAACCAGAAAAATTAAATAATTTAAAAAATTTTATATTATAAAAAAAAACTATGATTTCATTCCCATTAGATTTTATCAACAAGCAAATTTAAAATATCATCAAAAAATCGATTAAGTGATATATATTCGTAAAGCAACCAACATATTACTGTATGTATTGTACATAGATGTAGTTGATTTTGTGTTGATTCAGTGACAACAACTCGAGTTAAGTTAATTTTGCTTAACTAATAGCCATACAATTTAGATTTTTATAAACCAGGAAGTTTAGAAAAGCACCAAAAACTAAATTATAGAGATATACATTTGTAAAGTAACGATCATATTACTGTATGTATTTTCCATAGATGTAGTTGATTTGTAGTTGCTTCAGTGACTACAACTCGAGTTATGCTAATTTTGGTTAACTAAGAGCCATAAAATTTAGATTTTTATAAACAAGAAAGTTTAGAAAATCACCAAAAATTTAATTATAGAGATATACATTTGTAAAGTAACGATCATATTACTGGATGTATTTTCTATAGATATAGTTGATTTGGTGTTGATTCAGTTAGTAAAACTCGAGTTATGTTAATTTTTCTTAACTAATGGCCATACAATTTAGATTTTTATAAAGAAGAATGTTTAGAAAATCACCAAAAATTGAAGTATAGAGATATATACTTGTAAAGTAACCAAGATATTACTGTATGTATTTTCCATAAATGTAGTTGATTTGAAGTTGATTCAGTAAGTACAACTCGAGTTATGTTAATTTTGCTTAACTAATAGCCATACAATTTAGATTTTTATAAACAAGAAAGTCTAGAAAATCACCAAAAATTGAATTATAGAGATATACACTTGTAAAGTAACCAAGATATTACTGTATGTATTTTCCATAAATGCAGTTGATTGGGAGTTGATTCAGTAACTATAACTCGAGTTATGTTAATTTTGCTTAACTAATAGCCATGCAATTTAGATTTTTATAAACAAGAAAGTTTAGAAATTCACCAAAAATTCAATTATAGAGATATACATTTGTAAAGTAACTAACATATTACTGTATGTATTTTCTATAAATGTAGTTGATTTGGAGTTGATTCAGTAACTACAACTCGAGTTATGTTAATTTTGCTTAACTAATAGCCATACAATTTAGATTTTTATAAACAAGAAAGTCTAGAAAATCACCAAAAATTGAATTATAGAGATATACACTTGTAAAGTAACCAAGATATTACTGTATGTATTTTCCGTAAATGCAGTTGATTAGGAGTTGATTCAGTAACTACAACTCGAGTTATGTTAATTTTGCTTAACTAATAGGCATACAATTTATATTTTTATAAACAAGAAAGTTTGGAAAATCACCAAAAATTGAATTATAGAGATATACATTTGTAAAGTAACGAACATATTACTGTATGTATTGTACATAGATGTAGTTTATTTTGAGTTGATTCAGTAACTACAACTCGAGTTATGTTAATTTTGCTTAACTAATAGCCATACAATTAAAAATTTTATAAACGAGAGAGTTTCGATTACCAAAAATTCAATTATAGTGATTTACAACTGTTTTGTTATAATTGGGCAAAATACATAGCTGTTTTCGAAGGATATACTTTTGTAGCCTCAAGTAGTCTCAAGTGTGCCATTTAACTGGTTGGTGACGATATGAACGTGTTTCCGAGATGTCACGTTTATCTCTAACGACGCATTGCATGTAACATAGTCAAAGTGGCGGATAATAACCACCTGTAATAAATATCTCCCCCACACCTATAACAACTCCTCGACGTTATCGGCGGCAGCAGTCAGACGGTGGCACACTTCGCCCTCCACGCCGTCGCCCCTCAACATCAGCGCTCCCCCAGCTCGGCTAATAAAGGTGCTTACGCGAGATAGCTATCAATTTGTTTCTGACACGACGACACGGCCGCCTCCTGGAGATGATGACGACTGCAACCAGTCTCAATTCCCCAGACTCGACCCAGATTATTAACATCAGTGCTAATCCCAGCGCCGATTCCACTGAAATCCAATTCGATCGATCCCACAAAGTGCAGCCGCCTCCGGCTAAAATATTGCGCGTTATTCCCGTCCATTTAATATCGTATCAGCGGAATGCATTAATATTTAGTCTAAGTATAGCCGGGCCTCCGCGTAAAAGTTTCACGGGTACGTTTAAGCAATTTATATTACTTATCGCTTCTGGGGTGGGCGAAGTGGGCGTTAGTTTCCCCAACACGTCTGTCGCCTCGGCCCCGCCGCCGTCGCCGCCGCCGCCGGAAGAATCGTAAAGCAGTATTGAAAAAAGATTACTGCAAAGCAGCGACGTTGAAAGTTCGATGTAGGTGAGCTTAAGTGGCTTAGGGTAGCGGTAGAATTACATCCACGATCCAAGTGATTATAATTTATATATATTTGGTCATTATTTTCAAGACTTTTTTTTATGTATACCCCTGAAAAATCAAAATATGATTTTCTCATATAAAGTAGAAATGCATTTTTTTTTAAATTAATTTACGGTGGCACTGTATGCAACTTTCTATTATACATTCATTATAAAAGGTGCTTTCGTTTAACATTACTAGTTGCCCCATATTCCCTCTCATTTCGCCAACTCTTGTAAATCTCTGAAATATGTTACTAAGTTTAGCATTTCATTTATTTTTCAAAATAATCCCCATTTTGACAAATAAATGAAATGAAAGGAAATATGTTTTATCCCCTTTCATTTCGCGAACTCTTCAAAGCACCCTCGTATCCTATATAATCGTATGTTATGCCTTTTGATAGATTAGTATGATTTAATATTACACAATGTTGTTCTTATCAATTGCTTACTACTCTGATTGCAGATATTTGCCACACAAATAATCTGTTATTTACATCCGCGCTAAAATAAAGATAGCCCTTATCTGCGGCCCAGAATGTCTCTATAAAAGCTTTTTATTGTCATAACAATATAAAAACGTCGTTAGATGAGGCGGGGGGCAATTTTGTTTTCATTTCTATTCAGGCCAGAGCCGTCGTAAAGCCACCCCGCCATGATCCAATTTTTTTACTGTCGGGATTTTGGCCACGGGCCACGATACTTATCAGGTATTTATTGTTACTCACCGCTCCTATATTATTGTTATAAATCACCGCACCGCCGTAATTAACCCGTTAAAATGGGATTTTATGGTGAGGATTTTTAATTGTGGCATCCGTTTCAATTAGGACGCGTGTCACCTGGAAGTTGCTCGTTTAATTTCCAACGCCGGGAAGTTTTATTCCGCCAATTTTTCATTAGGGGCTGTCAGGGGCGAGCGGCGTTAAACTGCCCGGGCGCGCTGGATGGAATAAGACTGTTGAGAAACTCTTGGCAGCTGACAAAAACAGGGTTAAAAGCACTTGAATGTGTGCAAACTTCGTATTGGGTTATATATTAATATTTTCGACGACTCTTTTTCATATTTTGTTTGGAAATATAAGTGAAATATTTATTTTTACAATTATATCATATATATACAAAAAAAAAACTGAAATAAAAATAAAAACATTTTGGATTTCTTCCTTCGTTCGGTGATTATTTCCTGGAGGTTGTGGTTACTGGAGGTTCTCAGGGGTCTCGTTCATCTGTGTTCATTGCGTCATTGTTGTTGTTTTTCAAGTCATAGCTCTTTCATTTATCTTTTGAAGTTTTTATTTTTTAACATTTATACCCCTCTTGGCACGAATTAGGAAATTGTGTTAAGCTTTTAGGAAAACATCAATTTATCAAATTATAAGTAGTTCCTCTTAATAAAACACAATGAATATAATTGTTTTTTTATTAAGAGGAACTATGATAATCTGCTGTTTTCCTAAAAGCTTAACACAATTTCCTAATTAATAATAATGTTATTATTATTTGTACGATATATTGTTGTCCTCTAAGTGGAGTCATCTGTTGGGCAATAAACGTTATTATTATTATTATTATTCGCGCCAAGAGGGGTATTAATGTTAACATACCTTTTATGCAATATTACCAGTTATATTACTGTAAAAACATAAATAATCCAGCTTTATTAAGGCCATTCACCAAGTAGTATATTTTCTTAAAATTTTAAATTAATATATTTTCCTAAAAACAATTTTTTATAGTATTAATATATATCTTCTTTGATAGGGGCATGCTAGCACGTTGATGAAGGTAAACAAGTCTTTCATTTATAAAGTAGCGTTATATTAAAATTTGCCGCACCCCGAGCACGGCCGGTCGTAAAAATTAATTATTATGTGAACAATACAACTGGGAAAACGTGAAACGTAATTACGGTTCGTACCGCGGCGCGATATTATTTTTAATATTTAATTTTCAAATTGCACACCACGCACGATGCCAATACAAATATTCAGCAAAGAAACGGGCTAATTAACAACAGAAGGTAATGCGGGGTAATGATGCAGGCTACACCGAAATTGGTGCTTGTTTTGGAATTGCGCTGGTAGGACAAATAAGAGGCGGGGAATTAAAGTAATTGTATACTAACAAAAATAATGATGAAGTTTCTACCTATATTATGTACGCTCTTTGCTATTTTTATTTGAAAATAACATTAGCAGAGAAATCTTAGCATAGAAAAATCAAAAAATTAAATCAATAGCTTTACAGCAATATTAATTTAGGTGTTTTAATTATTTGTCGAAACTAATTAATGAGATATAGAGTAATATTATCACATTTTCTATTGCCCTATACTCATGTATATTATTGTTTATTGGATAATATTTATGAATCTGTTTATTGCTGGTTGGTATAGTTGTCGAAAATTTCTTATTCCAGTTCAGTTCCTTATGTTCCTGATATTTATATGTATACCCATTTCACCAAATGATACACTCTAAACCCCGTTTTCGATGCAGACTCAAACTATACTAAACATAGTGTAATACACACACGTAGAAAATGATATAGCGGCGGAATAATAATACATTTACTTAACAATAACAACACCGTAATACACAATGTTAATTTTCCATTTAGAAATAATTACACAGTTTAATATATCAATTCTTATATATAAAACGATAAAAAAAGACCTTTATTTGGCATACCGCTCAAAAAATACAGCTAGAGCTAGAAACAAAAAAAATACATCAAAATAAAAATAAAAAGTAACACTCCGCACAATACAAATATAAATATATAAAACGATATAGGAAACTAGATAATGTCATTCGGGCTTTAAACATATATTTCAAGAGATTTATAAACTGTTTTGGGGATAACATATCTCCTGATCGTATTTTTCTTTTGATGCGTATTATCGTGGATGTTAACACTCATACTTATATCATAAGGGTGTATTAAATAATAATAATAATAATACTTTATTGACGAAAAATACGTATACTAACAGGTCATAGCGCTGGCCTGTTAGTATACGTATTTTATTATTATTATTATTATTTAATACACCCTTATGATATAAGAATGTGTAAACATATTTTTGTTATACTGTCAGTACCATACAAAAATGTTGCTAGCTAAATAAAAACACAGTACCCTATAAAATGTACTAAAAATTACAACTAGTGTTATTGCTGCCAACTTTTACGAACAACATTTTTTGTTGGTGTGTGTATGTGTGTGTGTGTCTTCAAAACATAATGTGAATTCCTGCAGAGCGGCCATAAAACTTAACTAATAAACCTCGCGACGCCATGAAGGTGAATAAACAAGGTTTATCGTTGCACGTATCTGCGACATAAACGCGGACCTTCCGGGACCTCGCCGTCGTAAACTTAACAGGAACAGTTTAAGATTCGGCGAAATATACCGCGCGGGGGGTGTCACTATAACCTTTCATACAGCGAGTACAATTCATGGGGGTGTTAGGGGCAAAGTTGGAGGCTTAATTGTATGAATCGGCATGAGAATTATAATTAATGCGCGTTGTCATGAGGTTCACTGAAGATACTCACGAATATTACTAAAGGGGGCGTGGGATAGGCTTATTATTCGTAATTACAGATGTAGATTGAATGAATGTTAAAATTGTTGAAATTATTATCATATCGTACTGATAAAAGCGAACATTTATATACAACATGCTACATAAAAAATCATCTCTCCTTCTCACAGCTGCGCAAATTCATGTTCAATATGAAGTTTATTTGTTTTGTAATAAAAATGACGTTTTAAAAAACTTAAAACTTAAAAGTAAAACAGAGTTATAAGTTTTTTATACAAAGGTGGTACAATTTCAAACACCATTCGGATTTTATTAATGTTGCTAGATGAAATTCCCGTCGTTCGATAGGGTATGATGAATCAATTTTTAAATGAAAACTATTTAAGAAAAACAACACTCTTTTTTCTTCTTTTGTATTATTTTGTATTACACCAATACACTGTAAATATATTACATGTTCACACATTATTAATTATTATTATTAAACGTAAGTGGCCCTTAAATGGTGCTCTACAGAGCTCTCGGTACTCGGCGAGCTTGATACAAGTGCAAGAGATATTATGAAAGCCGAAATTAAATTTTTGCTCTACTGTCTGTGATTGACTCTGATTTTGGCGCACTGCGAGTTTTTCTTATGAATAAAAGAGCTCCCTGACTTCACAAAAGTTAAAAATCACTGGTCTGTATGAAGATTTTTAGTGAACGAGCTGTTCTAAATTAATTGACTGAATTACAAAAAATGATGAAAAATCTAAGATTTAAGAAATTTAAATTTATGATATAAATTCTATATAAACATTCTATATTTAATTGGGCTCTATATAAATCAGTTTTTGGTTATATTCACCAATAACTAAAGTCTGCAGGAAGGTTTTTAGTGTTCGAGCTGTTTTTAATTAATCGACTGAGTTATAACAAAATGATAAAAAATCAAAGATTTAAGAAATTTTAATTTATGATATTATTTTGCATTCTATATTTAATTGGGCTCTATATAAGTCAAAGTTTCAAAATATTTAAATTTATGATGCTATTTTATATTCTATATTTAATTGGGTACAAAATAAACCATTTTTTGGTCATTTTTACCAAAAAAGTAAAGTCTGCCCAAACGTTTTTATTGTACGAGCTCTTTTGAATTAATCGAAAGACATATAAAAAATTATAAAAAATCAAAGGTTTCAAAACCTTAAATTTATGATATTACTTTACATTTTATATTTAATTGGGCTCAATATAAGCCAGTTTTTGATAATTTTGACCGAAAAATAAAGTCTGTAGGAAAGTTTTTAGTGTACGAGCAATTTTTATTTAATCGGCTGTGATATAAAAAATGATAAAAAATCAAAGATTTAAGAAATTTTAATTTATGATATTATTTTGCATTCTATATTTAATTGGGCTCTATATAAGTCAGTTTTTGATTATTTTACCGAAAACTAAAGTATGCAGAAAGATTTATAGTGTACAAGCTCTTTTAAATTAATCGAAAGAGATATAAAAAAAATATAAAAAATCAAAGATTTCAAAAACTTAAATTTATGATATTATTTTACATTCTATATTTAATTGGGCTCAAAATAAGCCAGTTTTCGATCATTTTTACCTAAAAATAAAGTTTTCCGGAACGTTATATTTGTACGAGCTCTTTTAAATTAATCGACTAAGTTATAAAAAAAATATAAAAATTCAAAGATTTTGAAAATTCAAATTTATGATATTATTTTACATTCTATATTTAATTGGGCTCTATATAAATCAGTTTTTGATAATATTCACCAAAAACTAAAGTCAGCAGGACGGTTTTTAGTGTACGAGCTGTTTTCAATTAACCGACTGAAAAATCAGAGAGTCAAAAAATTAAAATTGATGACACTGTTTTATATTTTGTATTTAATTGGGCTCAGAATAAGCCGATTTATTGGTCATTATTGCCTAAAAATAAAGTTTGTCGAAAGGTTTTTATTGTACGAGCTTTTTTATTTTAATCGACTAAGTTATAAAAAATTATAAAAAATCAAAGATTTAAGAAATTGAAATTTGTGATATTATTCTACATTCTATATTTAATTAGGCACAATATAAGCCAGTTTTTGATATTTTTTACCGGAAAATAAAGTTTTCCGAAAGGTTCTTATTGTACGAGCTCTTTTAAATTAATCGGCTAGTTATAAAAAATTATAAGAAATCATAGATTAAAGAAATTGAAATGTATGATATTATTTTACATTCTATCTTTAATTGGGCTCAATATAAGCTAGTTTTTAATAATTTTCACCGAAAAATAATGTCTGTAGGAAAGTTTTTATTGTACAAGCAAATTTTAATTAATCGGCTGAGTTATAAAAAATTATAAAAAATTATACGATTTAAGAAATTGAAATTATGATATTATCTTACATTCTATATTTAATTGGGCTCGATATAAGCCAGTTTTTAATAATTTTGACCGAAAAATAAAGTCTGTAGGTAAGTTTTTAGTGTACAAGCAAATTTTAATTAATCGGCTGAGTTAAAAAATGATACAAAATCAAAGATTTAAGAAATTTTAATTTATGATATTATTTTACATTTTATATATAATTGGGCTCTATATAAGTCAGTTTTTGATTATTTTCACCGAAAACTAAAGCCTGCAGGAAGATTTTTAGTGTAAGAGTTGTTTTAAATTAATCGACGTGAGTTAAAAAAATTATTAAAAATCAGAGTTTCATAAAATTTAAATTTATGATACTATTTTATATTCTATATTAAATTGGTTTCAGAATAAATAATTTTTTTGTTAATTTTTACCAGAAAATAAAGTCTGCCGGAAGGTACTTATTGCACGAGCTCTTTTAAATTAATCGAGTAAGATATACAAAATTATAAAAAATCAAAGATTTTAAAAATTTTAATTTGTGATACAATTTTACATTCTATATTTAATTGGGCTGTATATAAGTCTATTTTTGATAATTTTCACCGAACACTAAAGTCTGCAGGAAGGTTTTTATTGTACGAGCTCTTTTAAATTAATCGACTAAGTTATAAAAAAATATAAAAAATCAAAGATTTAAGAAATTTAAATTTATGATATTATTTTACATTCTATATTTAATTAGGCTCTATATAAGTCAGTTTTTGATAATTTTCACCGAAAACTAAAGTCTGCAGGAAGGTTTTTAGTGCACGCGTTGTTATTAATTAATCCACTGCGTTATAAAAAATTATAAAAAAAACAAAGATTTAAAAAATTTAAATTTATGATACTATTTTATAATCTATATTTAATTCGGCTCAAAATAAGTCATTTTTTGATCATTTTTACCTAAAAATAAAGTTTTCCAAAAGGTTCTTATTGTACGAGCTCTTTTAAATTAATCGACTAAGTTATAAAAAATTATAAAAAAATCAAAGATTTAAGAAATTTAAATATGTAATACAGTTTTATATTCTATATTTAATTGGGCTTAATATAAGCCTATTTCTGATAATATTCACGAAAAAGTAACGTCGTTAGGAAGGTTTTTAGTGTACGAGCTGTTTTCAATTAATCGACTGCGTTATAAAAAATGATAAAAAATCAAAGATTTCAAAAATTTAAATTTATGATATTATTTCATATTCTATATTTAATTGGGCTCAAAATACGCCATTTTTTGATAAATTTCAACTAAAAATAAAGTCTTCCTGACGGTTTTTATGGTACGAGCTGTTTTAAACTAATCGACTAAGTTATACAAAATGATGAAAAAATCAAAGATTTTAGATATTTAAATTTTTGATATTATTTTATATTCTATATTCAATTGTGCTCAAAATAGGCCATTTTTTGGTAATTTTTACCTAAAAATAAAGTTTTCCGGAAGATTCTTATTGTACGAGATCTTTTAAATTAATCGACTAAGTTATATAAATTATATAAAAAATTATAAAAAATCAAAGTAATAAGAAATTTAAATTTATGATATTGTTTTACATTCTATATTTAATTGGGCTCATAATAAGCCCTTTTGTGATAATTTCACCGAAAAATAAAGCCTGCAGGAAGGTTTTTAGTGTACGAGCTGTTTTTAATTAATCGACTATCGAGTTATAAAAAATGATAAAAAATCGAATATTTAAAAAAAATTAATTTATGATACTATTTTATATGCTATATTTAATTGGGCTCAAAATAAGTCATTTTTTGATAATTTTCATCCAAATAAAGTCTGCCGGAAGGTTCTTATTGTACGAGCTGTTTTAAAAAAATTGACTTGAGTTATTCAAAATGATAAAAAATCAAAGATTTAAGATATTTTAATTTTTGATATTATTTTATATTCCATATTTAATTGGGCTTAAAATAAGCCATACACACTTTTTTATCTATCGAATCTCAAGGATTATTATAATTTACAAAAAATTGGCATAACTTAAAATGCAAAACGGTTCAAATGGTTACTTAACTTATTATCACTAAAAATATTAACTTGTTAATTACTAGCTATTACTCTCGGGTTGGTATGGTTGTTAAAAATATCGTTTACATTGTTTTAAATATTTATTTCATACGATGAATATTATTTGTTATTAAGTTAATATTGTTTCCTTATTTCTCTTGATTTTTTAAATTATATATTCTTGCTTACTTATATCTTCTTGCTTATTTATATCTTCTTGCTTATTTATATCTTCTTGCTTACTTATATCTTCTTGCTTACAAAATTGTCGCATTCTTAAGACTAAATAATAATGTATAATGTTATCAATCACAATATATTTATGTTGGACACATGGAAAACTAATCTGTTTTATCTTTTTTTCATATGGGGTGATCTTATTTATATTATCGGCTAAAATGTTTCAATTTTACACAGCATATAATATAAATGTTTATTGGGATGGATCAATTGCCCACGAGTTTTTATGATTGTTAATTCTACTTCTGAAATTTCGATTTTATCTGGATTATTGAAAAAAAATGCAAAATGTTTACATTTTATGGTTTTTCTAATAGATTTGCATGCAAAACCGGAGACGAGTAGTATATACAACAGTCTATAGTTTCATTCTGGAAATTCTTTGAATCAGAATTGACAACTTCATCTAAATGTTCGTCAATTTTGTTCCAATTTTCAGTTTCGATAATGTTGTCTAATCTATTCATTATGGTTTTAATACTTTTATCTTTGTTATCAAACGAGTTTTTAATATCATATATATTTTTTAAATTTGTAGATTTTAACGATACTCAACAAGCAACATTTCTTAACCAAAAATACCTCAGAAAGGCTTTTCTGCGGTATTTTTGGTTAAGAAATGTTGCTTATTATTTGTAGGATTTGTAAGTAATCATTTATTATTGTTTACAATCCTCACAATAGAAAACAATTAAAAGGTAACTACTGTAAAACATAATCAATTGCACACATGAGTTTAGTGGTATTTTTGTGATTTATTAAAAAATATATTTTAACAATTCTTAGCGTAGAATAATAAAATCCAGAACCCTTTTTATGTCTTATCATAACCGTATACATTCAGTAAAACCCCCGGCTGCCATATGCGTGTGATTGACACTCGTGCCGTTACGCAATTCTCCAGGCAAGTGGCAAATACGCACAGCACATTCTTTTCAGTTATAAAATCCCCATGCCGCGGCTGTAAATCACTCTTTTTATCGCGAATTGTGTTTAAAGGGAGCGTTGCACAACCACCCCCGATCGAATAACCTGCCTGGAAAATTTCAATTACCTATTGTTATTGGCAGAGACGAGTGGGTGAAAATACTACCGGTGTTATTGTTACATATAAAGCAGGAATATAATTCCCTGCGGGTAATATATCTACTGCCAGCCACAAACCCCTGTAGATATTACTAAACATTGATTTTGTGTTTAATTTATTGAATTGATTACTTATTTATAAACTCCATTAGCGTGTATTTGTTTAGTCGAAAATTATTTCAATTATATATTGTGTATACCCTATATGATTAGATTTTACTGTAATACTGTAAATATTAGGTCACGCTGTTTTTCTGTTTTTCGGGATTTTTTCTGCCCTGCTGGATATATGCCTCTTCTAATTTCATCCATGCGTTAGTATCTTGTGCTGTTCTCATTCACATCCAGCCGACTATTTCTGTGACAACATCTGTCCATCGCATTTGTGGTCTTTATCTGCCTCTCTTAGTTTCTCGCGATGTTGAAGTTCTCCAGTTGGTGGAATGGATTGCGAGTCTCAAATGGAGATGGGTTGGCCATACAGCAAGAGAGAGATCTAGTCTCTTGCTGTATGGGCAACTCATCTCCATTTGAGACTCGCAACCCATTCCACCAACTGGAGCGAGGGATACTCGTGGTATCTGTAAAGTCCTGGTTTCCCATGATACAAATTGCTTAAAAGCTTATATCAACAAGAACTGGATACAATATTAAACCCACTAATAGGGTTTTTTATTGCATCGAATTTTTGATTCTATTCTTTCTAGGTAAGTATCAGACTGATTCTATATCTTTCTCTGTTAATTCTCTGATTTTTTAATTTTTGTTATTCATATCTCCTATCCTAGGTTTTAAATAATATAAAAAACAGACATTATGATCATTAAAACATGATATACATGCATTAACAAACTATTTACTTATAACTTCTATCAATTCCCATTAGTAACGATTACATCAACGCGTCCAGAATAATATTATACGATTCCAATTAATACCGCAATTAATTCCGTCATCATAATCATTCCGCTGCTAATAATCGTATTCAGTTGTGCAATAATTTCGGAAAAGAGGGCGTGGGGTGGAACGGAATTATGGGTTACATGTGTTGTGCAATTAAAATATTTGAATTTTAATGGCGCTCTGCATAATTGCACACGCCAAATAATATTACATGGCACTTCAATTACGTTAACGATATAATTCTAATTTCGTATGTGCATAATAACAAATTCCCATTACTGGCATATTAGCACTGTTGATTGGGTCAGTTTGATGGCGGCGGCGCCGGGCAACTGGCCACCATCGTAAAGTAAAATCGAATAAAAAAAAACTATCAGCCAGAGGGTTTTTCAGCCAATAAAAGGTGAAGCTTACAGGCCCTTTATTTATCTTAACAACACAGAAAACCAGATAATTTTTGCACAATTTCGCTCATAGCTGGGTTTGATTTCTCCACAATGCTCAATATAACACGGGCGGTTAGAGACGCCAGCAACTAGGCCATTGAGCTCGGTTGAAATTGAAAATTTTTCAAATATGTTCCGTCTAGTTTTGTATATATATATATATATTTACCACCCTTAATTTGGTATGATGCGTGAGAGGAGAGGGAGCATGATATCGTCTGAGACGAAGAGTTTTACACCGTAAGCGAGACGAGTAACATGTCTATCGCTATATAATAAAGTATTCTAATGTAAAACCATCGTTTTTCTTCAAACAAATCCACGGTCCACAAATAGAAAAGCTGTAATACAGTACAAAATATATTATTAAAATGTGATAAAATCATAGACGAAAAATTGATGCATGTGAGACGTGGTGCTGGAGGCGAATACAACGTGTCCCATCGACAGCTCACAGAACTAATGTATCTATTAATAAAGAAATAAATAAACCCCAGCGACTGTCACAGATTGCCTTTATTAGAATCCTATAATTCTTCGGCCACATCAATAGAAGATATGATAACAACCTAGAAAAACCGGTGATACAGGGGAAATGGTAGGAAAAATACCAAGAGGAAGATCGCCGATGAGGTGGACCGATACTATCAAGGCAACAACCAACAGCACGATAATACAAGCAACAAAGAAATCAGGGAACAAGAATGGATAACGGGATATTGTACGAAGAGCAATAGCAAAAGAGTAAACCATAATCACGACGTTGCTGAAAAGACAGAAAACGAAACGAATGTCTCGCCATATTCATATATTCTCGGCGCTATAGCGCGAAAACGGTAAGAGCTAGAGAAACGCGTCGATCGTCAATATGTAGGGCTAGGAATTCTCTACATTTTCACATATAAACCATCTCTATAGCAATTGAAAATAGAAGATGCTATAGAGTTGAAACAGGGGAAAAACATGAAACATATTTACTGTCTAATAAAAAACATTATTTTAAAAACTGTAATTCTGTATAGATATCTGCATACATATGATTCATGATATTGCTAATAAATTGCGATTATTAGTTTTGTAGCAAGTAGACGACTGGCTATAAATATTATTTAATATGAATTTAACAAAATCATACATTTAAGGATTAAGAAGATCACCAACATACAATCATTAAGAACATGATTATTTATTTCTTACACCTGTAATTACATTGCTCACGGCATTTTTATTTAGAATTATGTCAATAACGTTTATATTTCACATGAGTAATGGAATTAGTATTATAATATAAATACAAATTCAACAATTTATTTTCAATAACAAATTAATATCAGTTTAGGTAAACCTACAAGGCGACAATGAAAACTCTTGTTATTTCGTTACAAAAAGGGGGGACTGAATTCGCAAATAATGTTATTTATATCCAATAGTTCTCATAATATTAACAACCTGCAGTAAAATGGTGTTTCTCCCAACCACAATAGCCAGTAATTAACCAACCAGTTGTTCCGTTAATTTTCAAAGACGCAATTAAGAAATTTATTCCACCGCGAAGACGATTTGCATTAAATTAGAAATAAATGGAATTTCTTTGAAATCCTGCCGGCGTTCCTCAAGCGTATATTTTTTTTACAAGTTTACGATTTCAACTTTAATGAGATCCACATCTTTCTTATTCCCCGGGATTAATTTATTTGGCAATACGCCAAACGCGTCATATTCGCACGGTTGAACATTGCAAAAACACTAATATTAGTTTCAAAACACGACCACATGGTCTATTCAGCATCCCTTTGACCGTAATGGTCTCAGGTTCAGAGGGGATGAATAATAACAATACAGTAAGCATCCCACAGTCGGATGGCCACAGACGTCGATTGCAGCAGTAATTAAATACCAATCCTCTCAACATCAAAATCTGCCTGTGTAGTGTACTGAATAGAAGCTATTACTAGTTGGAGTGATGAATAATTAATAAGGTAACTCAGTTATTATCAAGTTGTTCAAGTTTAGAATGATTTTAACTAGAAAATATTATCTCTGCACATTAATAATGATATTTAATGCAAAATTGTATTTTAACTACAAATTTCTAAATATTTCCAATATCTCTTTATGGAATTTTTTAAAACTTACTACAAACTAGGCCACTGAGCTCGGTTCAAAATTAAAAAAATTTCAAATTTATTATTAAAAATATATATATTGGGAATATATTTGTCTATCTATTAAAGTTATAATAAAAATTGTTGCTTCGTTACTTTTCCTTCTATTTGATGCCAAATTCAGTATTTTATAGAAACAGGAGTATGTTACCTTGCTCCGTCTCATACTGAGCATTAGGGAATGAGAGATCTAATATCAAATAATACAAACAAATATATATTCTTCTTCTCCGTAGCGCTAGGGTTTTGGCTGCCTTCACCACTTGTCTCCATCTAGGGCGGTCTTCTGCGATTTCCTGCCATGTGGTTAAATCCACTCCCATTATTGTGAGGTCTTTCCTGATGTTGTCCCGCCATCTCAATTTTGGCCTTCCTAACGGTCTTTATCCTTGGGGTGCTTCCGCCCATACTGATTTGATTAGTCTCGTGTTGTGACTCCTCTGGACGTGGCCTGCCCAGCGCAAATCGGTTTGCCTTTACTTCCCGTACAATATCTGGGCTATCATACAAATGGCATAGTTCGACGTTCGTCCTTATTCTGTATCGGCCTATTTCTGGGTTCAGGTAGGGTCCGTATATTCTACGCAGTATTTTCCGCTCAAACCGTCTTAGTATTTGGGTGTCATTTACGGTCATGGTCCACGTTTCGCCTGCATACGTAATAATCTGTCTTATATGGTAAATAAACAAATATATATATATATATATATATATATATATATATATATATAATACCTCTGAAAACTGTGAAAGGTGATTCGCAAAGATTCGCTCCCCGCTGGGGATCGAACTCAAGCTCCCCAATACTCAGTATGAGACGGACGACGCCTCAAACCACTCGGCCACTGAGCTGGGCTACAACAGTATTATTATATAATTTTTTTTGGCTATAATTAGAATATATTTTTATTTTATAGTTGTACATATTTCAATTTAAAAATATAGTTGTATAGTTCTACATATTTCAATTTTTAAAAAACCGTAGTGAGTGAAATTTCGCAAATCACCAATTCTCAGTACGAGACGGATGGCGATTCTAACCACTAGAGTACTGAGCTGGATCGAGTATTATAATAAATAAATTAATCAATAAAATGCATTTTCACAGTAATCGTGACGTTTTTAGTAGGTCAAATTCCGCCCCTGCGCGTCGATGGGAGGTCAAAGATCTGCACGATATCCCACGGATTTGGCAAGGCTTCCCCAATCCGACTTCAATTAACATACATAGAAAGGGGGGGTTTATATAAAACTGTAAGACAATGCTACGTTATAACAATGGGAGTTTTAATCTAGTTTGAAATAAATTTCATACGGATAGAATTTACAGGGTTGTGATAAGATCGGCCTCGATGCTGCAAAGTTATCGTGTAAATATTGGCAAATGGCTGTGTTATGTGAAGTTCAATCCAGCTCAGTGGCCTAGTGGTTAGAGGCGACCTCCGTCTCGTAAAGCTGTTGTGGGCGTAATTAAATGAATCACCTTTAATAGTTTTTTATGTGAAGTAAATACTGTGTGATTAAATTATTCTCTTCTGTATTTGTATTTTCGACCACTTTCACGCCACTCCTAGCTCCATTTAAACAAAAATTAAAAGACCTCTTAACCCTCAATCAAGAAAAACAAGAAAACTAAACAAAATACAACACCACCAACAACAACAAAAACAAGAACAACAAGAACTCCTTCACACCAGGCTGTCCAGGTCAGTGGATTGGTGACAGCACTGAGAGGGAGCACAATTATAGGAAATTACTAATATTATTTTATATGAAATATATGTATGTGTTTAAAATTAATAAATAATATCTAGATTTAAAAAAAAAACACGAATGGACAGGGATCTCTTGAGCGTTAAACTATACTAAAACCACTCTAGTATTGAAAAGATGGACACAGACTCCTAAACCCGATTTACATAGTTTTAGACAAAAATATAGGATGGTCCATTCTGGCATTAACTGCCTCATATACAGCTATTCTCATAAAAATAACATTTGAAGTAATAATAATATACGTTGATAACAATATATAGCTGATAGAAATTACCAGTAAACTGCTAATATTCAGTACTGTCTGTAATCACGAAAAACAATTTAAAGAGCAAAAATATAACAATAAACCCAGCTCAGTGGCCGAGTGGTTAGAGGCCTCGCCCGTCTGGTACTGAGCATTGGGGAGCCTGAGTTCAATCCCCAGCGGGGACCGAATTTTCGCGAATCACCTTTCACAGTTTTTCAGAGGTTTTCTGTGAAGTTAAGGTAAATACCGGGTGATTAAACTCCTCTGAGCTTCTCCCTTGACCGGCGGAAAAGCCTCACGGCTGATAGCCCTAGAAAGATAGAAGTTTTTTTATAACAATAATAAAAGAACAAATCTAGTAAAACCTTCAGATCAAAATAAAAATTATATTTTACACATCTACATATAAACTGTGTTCACATTAACTTAGAGACATTCACATTGTTCACATTAACTTGGAAACATTAGTAATAGCAACTGCAGTAATTTATGTTGTGCCTTATTATTACCAGTCGCTGAATCATTCAAATTACTAGCTACTCCTAAATTCATTCCCTCCAGTCAATTTTAAAAACGTATATTTCCTTATTTCCCGTCTGTGGTATTTACAATCGGACTTTATGCATTTTCAATGAATCCTAGAGAACCAAATGGACTGCATTTTACCAAGATTGCCCCAGTTCCCTCGAAAACCCACCCACCCACCTCAAAACTAATAGAGACACACTTTATTGCTTCTGCATGCGCCGGTTTAACCGACGAGCGTTTTTATCGCGTAATTTATTGTGCGGCCAGCGGCGGGCGGGGATCGGCATTAAATTTATTCCGATTCGAAACGTCGGGCGGGATGTAAATCAACCCCGCCGACGGCGACTCCGGGGCTATGATTCACTTTATGTCGCGCGCAATATGTAATACAACCGTGAAAAGTCGCGGAGGGCTGATGGCATCTGGCAGGCTGCTGTGCGGATGGGTTTAAGCTCATCGGGATGAAATTCGATGTTTCGGTATAGCATGTGACGATTGTGGGAAAATATAGGATGGATATGATTGCTTAAATTGAAGTTTGCCGCCTCAACACACATATACACACAACACAAACATATTTGTGGCGAGGGACATATAAATGAGAGGGATTTGAATGATAATCCAATAAGATTCTTCACCTGACATATAATGCGGAAAATGCAGAGGATATTTAGAATCATTGCGTTTTTGTATATAATATATTTCACCTACAATACTACAATAAATTATGGTTACTTGATTGTGCAGAGTTCAAGTCGTTTGAAATAGTGGACGGGCATAGTGTGGTTGGTAGGGTCGCCCGCCCACCCTACCTTTGCTCGCATAGTTTTTTCAATGGATACAGCAGTTTTATATTGTTTAAACCATTCCAGGAAGAGTGTTATCCTATGGAAAAACTATGCGAGCAGAGGTGGGGTTGGCGGGTGGTCCCTACCAACCACACTATGACCGTCCACTATTTTAAATGACTTGAACTATGCACTACATTGTTTTTTACATTTTTTTACGAATTATGCGTAAATTAACAAATGAAATTAATTGAAAAACAGAAAGTAACGGATAACAGTATAGTGCAGAGTTCAAGTAATTTGAAATAGTGGACGGCCATAGTGTGGTTGGTAGGGGCCGCCAGCCCACCCCACCTTTGCTCGCATAGTTTTTTCAATGGTTACAGAAGTTTTATATTGTTTAAACCATTCCAGGAAGAGTGTTAACCTATGGAAAAAACTATGCGAGCAGGGGTGGGGTGGGCGGGTGGTCCCTACCAACCACACTATGGCCGTCCACTATTTCAAATGACTTGAACTCTGCACTATACTGTTATCCGTTACTTTCTGTTTTTCAATTAATTTCATTTGTTAATTTACGCATAATTCGTAAAAGAATGTGAAAAACAATGTAGTGCATAGTTCAAGTCATTTAAAATAGTGGACGGCCATAGTGTGGTTGGTAGGGGCCGCCCGCCCACCCCACCTTTGCTCGCATAGTATTTTTCAATGGATACAGAAGTTTTATATTGTTTAAACCATTCCAGGAAGAGTGTTATCCTATGGAAAAAACTATGCGAGCGGAGGTGGGGTGGGCGGGTGGTCCCTACCAACCACACTATATATTTATACATAGTTATTTTTATATCAACAGCATTTATTCACAAACATAATAACAGTAGAATTGTAAAATTTATTACAATTAGGTGTATGTAGACTTTGGTGACTGATTGTAATTAAAGATCATATTGATGTATATATGTATATATTGTTGATTAAGTAATATTATTTATTTCCCAATTAAAATATTCTAGTTTACCTAAACTGGTCTAAATAAAATAATGCAAATAATTCCATTCAAATAAAATATTCAATGCAACTTCGTACTCGAGTCAAAGTCACCTTGTTTTTCTGTTCAACAAAATAGACATACAAGAAACTTTTTATATGTTTACGACGAGATCGAACGAGCAAAAAATGATTCACTATCTGCGTGAGTACGTGCTGCGCACGGAATAAGCCAGTCGGGAGTTAACGTGGTTTGTGCGCGTATCGTGATTTTGTTTGAGTGAAGAACAATTTAATTAGTTATTCGGTTTTAATTGTGCGCGCATTAAATGTGAGTGCTGTATACTGTGAGGAATTATGCAGAACATACTTTGTATGAATATGACGCCATTCTGACTTAGTGGGAAGCATGGGTGAGTTTTTTTGTTGTTATACTATGATTAATTTAGTTTGCGTGAGCTAGCTTATTGTACATGCATTATTTATATAATTTCTCGTCGGTATTAGTCTTTACAGCATTGTTGCCCAACATGTGGTTCGATTTATAACTTTTGATGTGGCTAATTGTATCAACTATAGCATGGATATTTGTTATATCTAAAAAGTATTTCCTTATACAGTTGCTGAGACATTTTATTTATATAAGTAAATGATCAATGTTGGTTTCTTCCCTTTATTATATTATATTATATTATATTAATAATATAATATAATAACGTATCTTAATATATTACAAATAATCATTATATTTATTAAATCTGAATAGTATTTTGAAACAATTCAATGTTTTATTCCAAAAAAAAAACTTCTGAAATACTGAGAAAGTTGATTCGCATTTCATCCACAACTCTCGCTCCCCAATGCTCATTACGAGACGGACGGTGCCTCTAACCACTAGCCTATTAAACTGGGTTGATACATTAAATAATATACTGTTTCCTAATACCACCCCATTGGGGGGCACTGGAAGGTTTTAGCGGGCACTAGCTGCTTGAAAGAGCACTGCATACAAAAATGTTATACAGAAATTGTGAAAAAAGATAACAAAATGAAACAAAATTCATGTTTCATCTGCTGTACAAAAAAAGTTGTAGTGAGTAGCTACTACACTTCATCATCTTTGGATGTTGAATTTGTCTGATTGTATGTTAAGATCGTTTTACACAAGACAATTTCTTGACTCTATAATTAGTCAAGATGCGAGACAATCTAAATTATCTCGTATCATACAGCAAATTATTTGAAACATTGAATTGTATGAGAGATTAAATGGAAACATATAACGCGTTCTATTTGTCTAGAACAAATTGTATGGGAGGAGGATATATGAATTCATTTCTTGAACAACTTTTGAGCTAAAGGTCGTTTTAGACAAGACAATTTCTTAGCTCAAAAGTTGTTCAAGAAATGAATTCATATATCCTCCTCCCATACAATTTGTACTTGACAAATAGAACGCGTTATATTTTTCCATTCGATCTATCATCCAATTCAATATTTTAATAATTCGCTGTATAATACGAGACAATTTAGATTGTTTCGAATGTTGACTAACTTTTGAGTCAAGAAATTGTCTTGTCTAAAACGACCTTTATAGATGTTTTCTTCTCATTTTATGGCGTCAATGCACTAGGTAGTACATTTACCTAGGTAAAGATTCTTAAAATTTTGTTTTTGTTTCTTTCTTTTCTTTTCAGTAGTTAGTAATAGCGATGTTGCACCATATATACAAGTCGATAGAAAGTTCTCTTATATAAATAATTATAATAAATACAGTAAATACTAATAAACATCGAATTGCCATGAGAAATTAAACCGAATAACGTTTTCCGCGATGGCCGCCGTCGTTGTCATGGAAACAAAACAATATTTGTGCAACCGCTTGCAGTAATGGCAGCCATATTAGTTATTTGGTGTAAATGTAATACATTATCAGTTAGTAATAAGACATAATGTGTTTACGAAAGAAATTCGACTGCAAACAAACTTATTCAACGGGATCAATTGTAAAACACACTTTGAATGTGCTGCCACCGAAGTAGTAGCGGGGTAGTACTGCCAGACAGCCTTGAGACGCGACCGCAGACGCAAATGAGATTAGTGTTATTTCAAATTATTTGCAATGTTCACCTGATCTGTATCATTTTAACGAAAGATGATTGATTTTAATTTACCTTTGTATTTAATTATGATTATATTATATAGAAAGTAAAATTAAAATCAATTGTCACCTTTACCCCCAAATACTAGTTTTGGGGGGCAAGTATCTCAAATTTGGCTACGCATAAATGTAAGTGTTTTAATTATTTTGGCCATTTTCATCAACTGCACGTTATTATTACTCGAGTTACGACGGAATTACTCAAATAATACTTTCTATATAATTATGATTCTATTATATAGAAAGTAAAATTTAAATCAATTGTATATCTACAAAAAAAATGATGAATGTTTCTTCCCTTGGTCCTCGCCGCGAGGTTTGTGGTTTTGATTCATACTCGGGCTGTGGGTATTTGAGGGTTTTTGTTTGTTATTGTTATTGTTATTATCTTGTGCCTGTGTCTAAGCTATTTGTTTTCTTCTACTATTGCATTTAGATTTTGTTGTTCAGCAGTAGGATTTTGAAACGAATCACGATTACAAATGTATTCCTTACATAGTACTATTCGGAAAGTGAATATATTTCACGGAATATCCGCCCACTTTGCATGTTTTAATGAAAATTGAGGTGAAATACAAATGATAATTAATTATGTGCGACAATTTAAATGCGACACGCAATAATGCGGTGGCGCTGAAAATTTCAGCTTTTGTGCGCGCGGTATTTCCCGCAAATTTCCCTGCGGTGTAATTGTCAGACATTCATTAATAGGGTATAATGTACCACGACCCCGGCCCGCATAATCCCCCGATAGATATCGTCTGGCTCGACTTGTTAATTCAATTTTCTGGTGTTCATCTTTGTCCTGGAGACACAGCAGCATAATGTTTATTATTATATCAACATAATGGTGTACTTTACAGACAGAAATAGTTTAGTTTTTGAGGGCAACTGTTTCAAATTTTCAAAACTTTCAAATGTTGAAAATTGTAAGATCCAAATTATAAAAATTACCAAACTTTTTTTTTAGTCTCAAATTTGGCTACTCATAAATGTATGTATTTTGAACTATTTTAGCCATTTTCATCACATTCGTTTTATTATAACTCTAGTTATAACGGTATTACACAATTCATATTTGAAAATTGTGAGCTGATAATACAAAATGTCACTAATACTTTATTATTTGAGGACAACTATCTCAAATTTGACCTCACAACAAAGTATATATTTTGAACTATTTTGGCCATTTTCAGTGCATTGGCTTTAATATCACTTGAGTTATGGTGGTATTACACCATTAATGTTTGAAAATTGTGGACTTGCAATTTAAAATGTCACCAACACTTTAGTTTTTGGGGACAACTATCTCAAATTTGGCTACGCATAAATGTATGTGTATTGATCTATTTTGACCATTTTAATAAATTTCGCTTTATTATAACTCGAGCTATGACGGTATTACACAATTAATATTTGAAAATTGTTAGCTTCCAGTACAAAATATCACTAATACTTTATTATTTGAGGGCAACTATCTCAAATTTGACCACACAACAAAGTATATATTCTGAACTATTTTGGCCATTTTCAGGGCATTGGCTTTAATATCACTTGAGTTATGGTGGTATTACACCATTAATGTTTAAAAATTGTAAGCTTAGAATTTAAAATGTCACCAACACGTTAGTTTTTCGGGGCACCTATCTCAAATTTGGCTACGCATATATGTATATGTTTTTAACTATTTGGGGCATTTTCATCAATTTTGCATTATTATAACTCGAGTTATGACGGTATTACACAATTACTATTTGAAAATTGTGAGCTTCGAATTAAAAACGTGACGAATCCTTTATTATTTGAGCGCAACTATCTTAAATTTGACCACACATCAAAGTATATATTTTGAACTATTTTGGCCATTTTCAGCGCATTGGTTTTGATATAATTTGAGTTATGTTGATATTACACCATTAAAGTTTGAAAATTGTGAACTTGCAATTCAAAATGTCACCAACAGTTTTTTGGGGGCAACTATCTGAAATTTGGCTACGCATAAAAGTATGTGTTTTGAACTATTTTGTGCATTTTTATTGTATTCTCTCTACTATAACTCGAGTTATGATGGTATTACACAAATAATATTTAAAAATTGTGATCTTCCAATTAAAAATATCACTAATGCCTTAATATTTAATGGCAACTATATCAAATTTTACCATACATCAATGTATATATTTTGAACTATTTTGGTAAATTTTTAGCATATTGGCTGCAATATAACTTGAGTTATGGTGGCATTACACCATTAATGTTTGAAAATTATGAGCTTACAATTCAAAATGTTACCAACACTTTAGTTTTTGGGGGCAACTATCTCAAATTTGGCTACGCATAAATGTATGTGTTTTGAACTATTTTGGCCATTTTCAGCCCATTAGATTTAATATAACTTGAGTTATAGTGGTATTACAAAATTAATGTTTGAAAATGTTGAGCTTACAATTTAAAATATCGCCAACACTTCAATATTTGGGGGCAACTATTTTAAATTAGGCTACGCATAAATGTATGTATTTTGAACTATTTTGCCAATTTTCATCAATTTCGCTTTATTATAACTCGAGTTATGACGGTATTACACAATTAATATTTGAAAATTGTGAGCTTCCAATACAAAATGTCACTAATATTTTATTAGTTGAGGGCAGCTATCTCAAATTTGAACAGACAACAATGAATATATTTTAAACTATTTTGGAAAAATTGTATCACATTATCTTTAATATAACTTGAGTTATGGCAGTATTACACAATTAATGTTTTGTTAGCTTCCAATTAAAAATGTCACCAATATTTCATTTTTAGAGGCCAACTATCTCAAACTTGGCGACACATAAATGTATGTATTTTGAACAATTTTAGCTATTTTCATCATATTATCTTTATTATAACTCTAGTTATTGCCATTAATGTTTGAACGTTTAAGCTGCACAATAATTTTTTTTTTCAAAAACTTCATTTTGCTATCTCAAATTTAGCTACCTATAAATATATATATTTTGAACTATTTTGGTCATTTTCATTGCATTCGCTTGATTATAACTCGAGTTATAACGATATTACACTATTTATGTTTGAAAATTGTAAGATGCAAATTTAAAATTTCATTTATTGGGGGCAGCTATTACAAATTTAGTTTATATTTATTTATATATATATATATATATATATATATATATATATATATATATATATACTGCACCATTTCTTTTTTTTTTATAGAAAATCATAAAAGCATTAAGTCGTACTTATGTACTTTTCTATCATAATGAATTTCTGACTTTACCAGGCGATATCTTTGAAAATTCTGAAGATATTTGCAATCAGATTGAAATTTACGATTACCCAGTTAATTTTATTTAGGAATATCTTATTGAGGTACTGCAGCATTTGTTATTTTTTATAGAAAATCATCAAAACATCAAGTCATACTTATGTACTTTTCTATCATAATGAAATTCTGACTTCACCAGGCTATATCTTTGAAAATTCTGAAGATATTTCCAAACGGATTGAAAATTACGATTACCCAATTAATTTGATTTAAGAATATCTTATTGAAGTACTGCAGCATTTGTTTTTTTTTTTTATAGAAAATCATCAAAACATCAAGTCGTACTTGAATTTCTTGACTTTACCAGGCTATATCTTTGAAAATTCTGAAGATATTTGTAAACAGATTGAAATTTACGATTACCCAGTTAATTTTATTTAAGAATATCTTATTGAGGTACTGCAGCATTTGTTGTTTGTTATTTGGCGGTATTACACAAATAATGTTTGAAAATTGTACACTGCAAATTGTTTGAGATTCTAAATTACGTACATTAGTAGGAAAGTGAAATACTAATTCTAGTAACTAACCTCCTCCAACGAATCTTAACTAGTTTAAGACTTAATAATAAGACGCTCTTAAAGGTTGCACCAAACAAAAATCGCATCTTAAAACGATAAGACGGTCTTACATTGTAAGACTAAGTAAGATGTACATATGTTTGGTGTAACACAATAAAAATTTAAAACGTGGTTTTATATAAGAGGAGCTTATATAAAACGAGCTTTAAGATTCGTAAACCTAAGCCGGGCGTAAATTACTTTTCATAACATAGTTTATAATTTTGCATTACTTTTTTTCGAAATAAAACTCATGATTAATAAAATTCCCTGCTTAGAATTTGCATCATCCTGCATGGTTCAAGTTGTTCCTAACTAATTTTATTCATATTTGTCAACGTTTTACAAACACGACCAGTACGAATTTAAAAAAAAATCCAACAGTCGTGCACGGGAAAAGCCGCCTGTGTATGGCACATGTAACCAAGTTTTCAAATATTCAGGCTCGCACGAAGCGAGAATTCCAATATGCCACAACATAATTCGGAAAGTTTTGCGGGCGGTGGCGCCGGGTCCACGCGTTCCCCCGTATATAAAAAAACACACACCATCCCCCACCAGCCCCCTCAATCTCTAGCGAAAAACATGCAAGTTTCATGTGCGCATTCAGTGTCGCCCCCGTTTTACGACCGCGCTTTTCACAACTCGTCCCGTAAATTCATCTGAAATATTCACAAACAGATAGCGAGTGTGTATGCGAACTATTTTGTTAAATATTTAAGGGGTTTGGAAGAAAATTGGAGTTTATTTTATGTATGCTAACCTTTAAAAATTGAGATAGGTTAAAATAAAGTAATGACACTTTTAGCTTAATAATATTATTATTATGTACAAGATAATTTATATCTAGTCGTAAAAAACAAACAAATCGCAGTAATTCACCTGCATTACTATGAGGTACTCTACTATAGCTAAACAAACACCTACACACGATGGGTCTGGTGGACAACCAGTTATGTAGAGGGTGCAATGAAGAACTAGAAACAGCAGAGCATATAATATGGCTCTGCCCAGCTCTAGTAAACACTAGGCAACTAATACTAGGGGAGTGCTGGCCTAGTATGGCCAGCAACTCCTCACCCGCCAGAGTTTTGAAGCTCGCATGCAGAATTGACTGGTGAAGACTAGTGAGTAGCCTTCAAGGGAGGTTTTACAATGGGCCATCTTGAGACCTAAGTGTATCTAGCTATGCTATGAATATGGTTTCAGAAAAATCGGTGTACCTCATAGTTATGGATAGTTCTGGATAGTTGGCTGGAGAAATATCCAGAACTATCCATAACTACGAGGTAATCCGATTTTTCTGAAACCATATTCATTTATATATAAGTGCCTTTCGTTTATCACTTTGGGCTGGTGCGGGCTTATTGTTTCTTGTTCTATTTGCCGCTTCCGATGCGCAAAATTCTACCTCGGCCCATAGAACCGGCGGCGCACGATCGCCACAGGGCGACTAGTAATGCTAGACCATGCTAAACGAAATCGCCTATAGGTACAACTCCTGTGTGTAAAACTTATGTTAGATAAATCAATTTAATTAGTAAATATGTCCCCATTTCAGTATTGCGTTATCGCAATTTCAATGACACAATTGTATTTATCTTGTAATCGTTTCATAAATAGCAACAAACTGCCTGCTGCAGGGCAGTTGGGGTTTAATATATGCGCATATGTTGTACATCAATGCGATGTTGTTTTGTTGTCAAAGCACACAATCCGGCGGAGTTTTGCATGTAAAGTTCAAAATATCTACCAGCTTTTAAATATGTAAAGTTGCGCCGGGAGAAGATATTTGCTATTCCATAGGAATGGGCCGGGCGGCGAAGTTTGTGTCAAGCAAAGTTCGCAATAGTTGGTCAGATGGGAGAGGGAAACCGCTAAGTCAGGATAAAGCCCCTGGCGGGAGCAGAAAAAAAAATTCGAAACTGTTCGTTTAATATTTAATGCGACTCGTATTTTATGTATCCGCCCTTATCAACGCTGCATACGAAACGGGGTCTCGTTAGACCCTTTTATGTGTCGAACACAGTCGCAGCCGGAGTGCTCCCAAATCAGAAACAGCTTTTCCACTTCGGGCAACCCCAGCCCCTCGCAAATTTAATAACACAATCAAGCGGCGCTGCTTCTTCTTAAATTTATAATTAATTGTATTAACAGCCTAACAGATGTTGATTAGGGTAATTCACGACTGACACCCGATAATTACGGGGCGATAAAGTAGATAGAAGTAACTATTTTTATGGAGTTCTGAAAACATCGTAAAACCCGATTTCGTCTGGCGACATGCGTCCCCGGGAATAAAACCCTTTTAAGAGCCCTTATAGAAATTTATGGACGGCACATTTCCCGTGTGCTGTTAATATCGCGCCACTGATAGAGTCCTGAGGGGGGCGGCGGAGCTGTACTTAACTATAATCGCTGCCGGTTGAAAGTTTCAATCGTTGCGGAACGTATTTTGATTTATTTTCATGAATAATAAAACATATTATGACAGTATTTACTAAATCGTTTACGATATTGCCTTATTATATGTCTTTAAACTAAAATTATGTTATAACTCATCATTAAAAACTATGGAAAAGTATTTTAAATCCACAAACAATGCAAGGGGCAATACACGTAATACCGGTACGGATTTATAGTCACCGGGATTTTAGTATTATTTAAAAAAAAACGGATCAGATAATAGAAGAGCACTAACAACTATATGGAACGCGACACAATAATATCCATAAGTAAAATATTATAATTTTTGCATATGTTGCAAAACTGAATTTACAACAAATCATTATTTTTTTTAACTAAATTTTGTTTATTACGTCATGGGTTTTCGGTTTATATTAGGATAAAGTAGATATATAGGATATATAATAATGAGGAATAATGTGGGTTTATATTAGCGACCGTTTTTGACTTCATTACACATTGTAAAAATCGTTTTAGGTATATATAATTGAATAACTTTTCATCGTAATTTATTGCAGTTTTTGCAGTGCTTTGAGGTATTACTTTTGATAAGAAACTGTATTCGCTTATATACACGTAAAAAAAATTTTGTGATGTCAAACGCGACTTCTTTTAAGCGACCACTCTCCCAGGAAACAAGGGCCTAAAGGTCGTTTTAGACAAGACTATTTCTAAAGGTCGTTTTAGATAAGACAATTTCTTAGCTCAAAAGTTGTTCAAGAAATGATTTCATATATCCTTCTCAAATGCAGTTTGTCCTTGACAAATAGAACCCAATATATTTTTCCATTCGATCTACCATCCAATTCAATATTTCAAATAATTTGCTGTACGATACAAGATAATTTAGATTGTCTCACATCTTGACTAACTTTTGAGTCAAGAAATTGTGTTGTCTAAAACGACCTTAAGAGACTGAAAATAGTCAACGCTACATCTGTAAATAAAATTATATTTTATTTGTATTACAGAGCAACAGTTAGGTGTTGTTTCCCTCAACAACAACAAAAAAAGAACTGTTATTGTAATGTTTCTGTTGTGTACCCCCGCTGACAAATTGAACACTTGTGCCGTCTCTGCATGTGCATTAATTCCACATTAAAAACTCCACGAGCATAAAGGGGGCGCACAAACCGAAACGGTCGCTGAATAAAAATGAACACATTAAACACATTAACTTTTATTAGCGGAATAATGCCATGCATGTAAGGCCGAAGTTTCTGTACATACACAAGGTTTGCTCGGCGGCGGTACGCGGGGGAAACAACGATTTTCCGGTCACGGTTCCGACGTGTAGGCGAGTGTAAAACGGGGTGGGTTGGAATGAGATGGGGGAGGGCGAATGGATGTTATCTCCGCGCCGTGCATATTTATAATCCGCTGACGGCGATTTTCCAGGTTGTATCTTCCCAATTATTGCGTGTACCTTTCCACGAAAGAACTGTGTGAATTTTCGTGGATAACATTAAGATAAAATATGATTTGTATGCTAAATATGTTTGTACCATATCCTAGTGCTATTTTGAATAAAACAGTTGCATATTATTTCTATACTAGGCGAAATGCTTGTCGTTCGATGACTTTTAATTACAAAAATTGGCATTTCCCTCAGAAAAAACTGATCTTCAACATCACCAACCACAACAAAAATATATAAAAATAAAAATACAAATAGAAATAAAAGTATCACTCCAAAAAATAACATTATATATACCCACTCCCTCTGCCTTCGCCACTTTTCTCTCCCATGTCAGCCTCCTGCAGATTTTCACGCCTTCCCCATCCTCGCTTAACCATTCATTCAGCTTTCTGCAGTCTCCCACCCACTCTGCTTTCACTCCCTCACATTCTTCGTTAAGATGCCATCACGTGTCGCTTCCCTTACTACTCAGCGCACACTTGGTGCATCCGAGACCCATCCTCCCTCTCTCGTCTGTCCCACACCTCGCAGGGAGGACAAAGTATGCATGGCAAGAATGCATACTTTGTCCTCCCTGCTCCACTCACCCCTGGCTAAGTAACTCAATAGTTTACCACACAGTATAAATTTCTGAATCATCTAGTAAACACTCTCCACATTTAACATTTAACATTCTAATTTTTAGTAGTCCATACCGCACAAATCAATAATCACACGTCCATTCGTCCAGTGGAAGTGCTGGTGCGCGTTGCGTAGTTTTGCGTGAATAATTTTGCACACAAAATCATTATTAATTGCTCGCTCATCCTGCAGTGCTCACAAACATGGATTATTCCATATTTCACGATCGCAACATTACGTTCTATATTAATTTCACAAATTAAACCGTACACAATGCCAAAAAAAAAAGTTAACATTATTTTCGATGATTACTAACATAACGGTTACATAGTAAATGTAATTTCATAAGTACAGTGCTGGATTACGTTTCATAATGAATAGAGTTAATGAGTTTTCAAATTGTTTGTAACATATCAAGAGCGGATATTAAAATGGTAACAATCGATTTTACTTGTTTGTGTGCTATAAACATCCAATGAAAATTAACTGGATAATTAATATTTTAAAATGATTTATTGAATTGGTCTAAATGTTTTTTAACTCTTTAATACCCAACTCTGCCTCAAGGCGGGCCACGCTTAATCGCATTTAAATATTGTATAGCCTCGATGCCCAACGCCTCAACACGGGCATCACTTTACTAGGTGTAGACACTGACGGTATACCGATAGCCAACATTTGAATACAGATTAATTCATACATTCATCAGCGGTCTTTAATTATATGAGGAATAATTATATTCTTTAAAAAAAAACTTCTATCTTTATAGGGCTATCAGCCGTGACGCTTTTCCGCCGGTCAAGGAAGAAGCTCAGAGGAGTTTAATCACACGGTATTTACCTTAACTTCACAGAAAACCTCTGAAAAACTGTGAAAGGTGATTCGCGAAAATTCGCTCCCCGCTGGGGATCAAATTCAGGCTCCCCAATGCTCAGTACGAGACGGACGACGTCTCATATAATTAAAGAATATAACCCAGCTCGGTGACCGAATGGGGTCACTGAGCTGGGTTATATTCTTTAATTATATGAGGAATAAATAAAATACTTGGGCATTAGAGTGTTAATGGTTTAATAGTATATACATATTTTTGTATTCCCTTGTAAAAAATAACAAACACAAATGACACCTTCAGGTCGGGCCTGCAATGCAGACTACACCACTGTTAAGGTCGCTTTAGACAAGACAATTTCTTGACTCAAAAGTTAGTCAATATGTGAGACAATCTAAATTGCCTCGTATCATACAGCAAATTATTTCAATTATTGAATTGGATGGTAGATCGAATGGAAAAATATAACGCGTTCTATTTCTCAAGGACAAATTGTATGGGAGGAGGACATATGAATTCATTTCTTGAACAACTTTTGAGCTAAGAAATTGTCTTGTCTAAAACGACTTTTAATAGAATTAGTATAAAATGTTCATCAACATTCTAATTCTAATAAAAAATAAGGTTGAAATACTCTTCTGTATTCTAGTATGCGGTTGCTTTCGAAAGAAAAACTATAATACATGTATATTACACTTTAATAACCTCTTAAGAATAAAAATAACAATAATTCGTAATCGCAGGCGCGCCCATTAAATTTAAGCACACTTTTCAAAAAGATTTCCGCATTATCATTATAGCACCCAGCAAAACGTGCAAAGTTTCGCCAGTCAACTACAAAATAAAAACGTATAAATATTTTCGCTGTGTAACGAGAAAAAGTTTAAATAGACAAATCGGCGCGCCGGCATTTTCCCGTTTTTTTTTCTCTTCTTTTAACAAGTTTCCCATCATTCGAAATTCGCTAGCAGCCGGAACACAGGGGCCTTTGTGCCCGGGCCCGGCGAGTGCGCGCCGGGCGTTTAAATTGAATAAAATAATTGCGCCTTTCCCGTACGTTCATTTCAGTTTTACGGGATCAAATTAAATTGTTATCTTTGTTATGGTTTTTTTTTTGTATTTCTGCTCTCGTCGTTCGGCTTTATAGCGGCGCCCATTCGTGAGCGCATTTATTGCGTTTATTTAAAATAAGGGAGACGGGTGAAATGATGAAATCATAAAAAGTCGAGAGGCGGATATTAAAATTGTTACAATTGATTTGCCGCATTCGTATGCCATGTATATTCTATGAGGGTTAATTTTTGATGCCAACATTTTAAAAGCAATAATTGAATATATGTTTTTTTAGGCCCAGATTCAAAACTAGTAATATTTGAAAAAAAAATAATGGTTAGTCCGAGTTTTATTGGATTTTTTAAAACTCGTAGAAATATGGAATATTTTCTTAATTCTTGAATAGCTCGAAAACTATGGATGCTCCTATTTTAGTTATTTACATTTTTGGATGGCCTAATATATAGCCTAATTATTAGCAATGTTTATAAACAAAAACCTCTTTGGTATCTGTGAAAAATTTAGTAATAATTAGTTAGCACTTTTTGAAATCCTTAATTAGAACAATGGATAATAATAATAAATAATAATAATAATAAACTTTATTTTTCATAGATTGTAGCACAATAATAAAATACATTTAATATAGATTCAATAAAGGAAACAGGTCAATATAAAAACATAAAATCCTTATATTAATATAATGGATAAATAAATTTTTAATAGTAAGAAAAGGAAAACTTTACTTAAAACATTGCTGTTACTTCAAAACACTTTAGTGAAATTTTTATTTTAAATTAAAAAAAAACGTCTCTATGGTAATTCGCACCTGCGACCCGCACTTTTGAACTTACAGTACAAAATATATCATAAATGGCAGTTGGTTGGCTTCAAAACATTCGTTTTTAAATTATAAGTATAAAACTCATTGCCAATGGAGTTTTTCCTCAGAAATGCTGATATTTATATTAGAAAAACTAAAATTTCGTTCTTTTTAGTTCTATACATGTAAAAATCCTCTCTCAGCTTAATTACATTATGATGATAAAAAAAAAACTAAAAAACAACTGCCCTTTCATTCTCTTTCATATTTATAAAAAGAAATCTCATTTTAAAAGAACAATAACGCTTTTGCGGTGCACGAAACTGCCAAGAAGTGAAACGCGCCGTTCTTCCATTCAGTACGCGTTATAATTACCATCAAAAAGATTTGAAGCTCCGCCTGAAGAGCGGCCCACATTTTGATACAATTCAATGGGCTCCATTTGCATCCTCAACGTCATACTGGTATCAAAAGAAATGTAAATATGCAGCAATTTGTTCGCTAGGGAACTTGACTATGAATTTATGTAATAAATTATATTACTTAGATTCGTGGCTCTGGAAAATAAATCCGGTAAATACTGGCTTTAAGATGGACAAACAGATGCAGGATTATCTTTATCCGTAGATATAATTATAGATTATAGTTATTAATATTATAAAAAATGATAGGTGCATCTAATGTATGAAAAAAAACTTCTATCTTTTAACAGGGTGTTATGTAATTCGAGGGTAATCCAGTGGTAGAGGAATATTGATATTTTTGTTTGTTAGTTCCTCAAGTTCTGTAGTCAATTAAAAAGTGATAAATTATTGGTTGAAGCCGCGACATTTTTTCCATATGACGTTCGAATAAAATTCGGTTCCCGTGGGTTGCCGCTGCGCAACAACATAAAAATGCCGCTTTCATCAGGCCTCCCCAGAGATTTGAATAACATTTCCCAGGAAAGTGGAATTGGGGCGTTCGCTCGTGTAGCGATTCGATGAAGGATATTATCGGCCGCGCGGGAGTGCGAGCAGATGCAATCATCAATTGCTGTCAGGTGTGAGAAAGGAAATATGGTTCTCGGATATTGTAGATGATCGTTTAAAGCACCATTGAGTGTACACGATTTTTTTTTCTGCCTATGAAAATTTTATATAGATAGTGGAGAAGTTTGCCGATTAAGATAGTCTTGGAATAATAGCCGACATAGCGTCCTTCATGATAACAAATACAGTCGTATTGAATTATTAAGATAAGTAAGGGGTGGATTGAAGGGACCCGCATAGTCGTAGTTAGGCCATAATCGTTAGGGTGCTGAGGACCTCAGACCTCAAGATGGATATCGAAATACAATACATTTATTTTCTATTTTTTTAAATTATTATTATTATATTAATACAATGTAACAATAACTATGGTAACTCCTGTACTACATCAGAGTGCAGGATCTGATGTACAGGAGTTAGCACCTCTGCTTAACTCGTCCTTCGGGTGCTTCTGCCGTTTGTTAGTGCTGTGTATGTCAGTAATAGGGTTTGCTACTTCAGAAAATCGTCCTCAAGTTTTCAAAAATATCGTTAATTGTATCTCAACAACATGTGGTACCGACTACCCGGACTAGTATGCAAACATGTGCCTCGCGTTCGAATCCTAGCCCGAATTTTCGGTACCATATGTCGTTGGGATACAGTCAACGAAATTGTAGAAAGCTCAAGGACGATTTTCTGAAGGAACAAGCTCTAATACAGACATACACTGCACTCACACATTCCAGAAGAACTTAAAGGTCGAGTTAAGCCGGGGTGCTAACACCTGTACTACATCAGAGTGTAGGAGATTGTATTAATATAATAACAATTAAAATAAAATAAACAATAAATAAAATAAACAATAAATGTATTTTCGATATCTATCTTGAGTCACAACTCAAGATAGATATCGAATTGAGTTGCAGAATTGTAAAAAATGCAATTACTGGACAGAAGACATTTTTTTTTAAATTAGAGGTTGTCTTGTAATTGGAAATTTGATATTCTCTTGGGCAATAAATACATTTATTTATTACAACAAGATATTTGAGGTATTGAAAGCAAAAGTGGAATATTTTGCTTTCAATACCTCAAATATCTTATTGTAATAAGTAAATCTTATTTTTTATTCTTATCTAATCTTATACAGATGAATATAAACTATTATAGTTCCATATAAATGACCACAAAACTCCAAATAGATTTTTTCATGGCACGAATTAAAACAATTTTAATGCAGCCGCCTGGGAACTCACGATCGCATTCCGCGTCCCCACGCCAGAGTTCCCAAAGTTCATCTCTCATGCGCCGCGCAGTTTTAGAACTTTCCATTGTAACTGATGAAAATAAAACAAACCGAGGAACAACAAGAAGAACGGCGAGAGCAAAAAAAAAACGCACACACAAACGCTGAACGAAACTCGGGAGATTTATAAATGGCCGAGCGATGGTGGTTTGCGTTTGAAATTTTTATTTCACAAAAAAAGAGAGAGTGTGTGTGGTTTGCAACTATACAGAGTTTGGCAGATTGATGACGCTATAAATACGGTTCAGTAAATGGGCCGCCACTTTTCTGTATTATTTTCCGCGGGTGGTTATAACTGCGACCCGGATTGTTTTAGAATGATGCAGGAGGGAAGTGGGTGCTGTGGGGCGAGGTGGTGGCAGACGGCCAAATTATAGGACTACTCAAATAAAAGCGGCGAGGGTTTGTTTGAAAATGTGTGCGACCTGTTTTACCGAGCAGTTAAACTGGACGCACACATTTTCAAACAAACCCTGTAGTGATCAAACTTATACGTTTTCCTGAATAATTGTCAGAACAAGGTGTCTTTAAAAGCTACATAAAAAATACACTTGTGACTACTAAATCAGATGTGCAAAAGGATTGCAGTTAGAAAATTCAGTTTCCTCATTAAATTCACTTTGAAACACGCATACACTTACCAAATGTCTAACAATATTAGATTAACATTGCTCAGAAACTTTTTAGAAGTTGACTAATAAAATAATAACACTGCAATATAAGGACGTCGTGAATAGCAACGTTCAGAATCCTTGCAGACGTTGTAAAACAAACTAATAGCACTGTGTGGCCTAAGAGGGGCCATGGGAAATAAAAGGATGATAAAAATCTAGCGGCGCCATGATTAAAAACATTTAAGATCCTTTGAGAAGCTGATAAATATAATAAATAAAATAATAATATGGTGTGACCTAAGAAGGCTATGGAAAACAAAACAATAATATAAATTACGAGAGAACATGATTAACAATGTTCAGAATTTTTTGAGGGGCTGATACATAAATTAATAGCACTGTGTGATATAAGCGGGACCATGGAAAATAATGATTCTTTTATTTTCCATGGTCCCACTTATATCACACAGGGCTATTAATTTATTTATCAGCCCCTCAAAGGATTCTGAACATTGTTAATCATGTTCTCTCGTAATTCATATTATTGTTTTGTTGATGAATCTTAAGAGATCAGTATTTATAATGTTCAGAATTCTTGTAGGCGCTGTAAAACAAAATAATAGCACTGTTTGGTGTAAGGGAGGCTATGGAAAACAAAATCATGAGCCGGCTTTGATTATCAACATTTAGAATACTTCGAGGAGCTGATTTACAAAATAATAAAACTGCCAGGTATAAGGGAGGTCATGAAAAACAAAAGGATCACATGAATATTGAGAGATCGTGATTAATAAGATTTAGAATGTTTGCAGACATTATATAACAAAATAATAGCAGTGTGTAGTCGTGTAGTATAAGGGAGGTCATGCAGAACAAAAGGATGACAAAAATCTAGCGACGCCTTGATTAATAACATTTAAGATCCTCTGAGAAGTTGATTAAGAAAATGATAATATCGTGTGACCTAAAGGAGGCTATGAAAACAAAACAATATTATGAATGAAGAGAGAACATGTTTAACAATGTTCAGAATCCTTTGAGGGGCTGATAAATAAATTAATAGCACTGTGAGATATAAGCGGGACCATGGAAAATAAAACAATGACATGAATCTTGAGAGGTCAGGATTAATAATGTTCAGAATCCTGGTAGGCGTTGTAAAACAAAACAATAGCACTGTGTGGTCTAAGGGAGGCTATGGAAAACAAAATCAAGAGCGGGCTTGACTATCAACATTTAGAATCCTTCGAGGAGCTGATTTATAAAATAATAACATGATATAACGTAAGGGAGGCCATGGAAAACAAAAACGTAATATAAATTACAAGAGGACATGATGAACAACATTCAGAATACTTCAACCAGCTGATAAACCAAATAATAGCACTGTCAGGTATAAGGGAGGCCATGAAAAACAAAAGCATCACCTTGAGGGATCGTGATTAATAAGATTTAGAATGCTTGCAGACATTGTATAACAAAATAATAGCAGTGTGTAGTCATGTAGTATAAGGGAGGCCATGAAAAACAAAAGGATGACAAATCTCTAGCGACGCCATGATAAACAACATTTAAAATCCTTTAAGGAGCTGATTCACGAAATACTAACATGGTATGACCTAAGGGAGGCCATGGAAGACAAAAAAGTGATATGAATTAAGAGAGGCCTTAATTAACAACATTTAGAATAATTGAAGGAGCTGATAAATAAAATAATAGCACTGATAGGTATAAGAAGGCCATGGAAAGCAAAAGGATCACATGAATCTTGAGAGGTCGGGATTAATAAGGATCAGAATTCTTGCAGACTTTTTATAACAAAATAATAGCAATGTGGGGAGGCCATGAAAAACAAAAGGATAACAAAAATCTAGCGACGCCATGATTAATAGCATTTACAATCCTTGGAGAAGATGTTAAACAAAATAATAATAGCGTGTGACTTAATGGAGGCCATGGAAAATAAAATAATTATATGAATTAAGAGAGGATATGATTAACACTGTTCAGAATCCTTTGAGGAGCTGACAAACAAAATAATAGTACGGTGAGATGTAAGGAAGACAATGGACAACAAAAATATCACATGAATATTGAGAGGTTGGGATTAAAAACAATTTTCAGTCAATTTGCAGGCACAGTAAAACAAAATAATAGAAATGACAATGACAAATATCTAGCAACACCATGATAAACAACATTTAAAATCCTTTAAGGAGCTGATTAATGAAATACTAACATGGCATGACCTAAGGGAGGCCATGGAAGGCAAAAAAATTATATGAATTAAGAGAAGCCATGATTAACAACATTTAGAATAATTGAATGAGCTGATAAACAATATAATAGCACTGTTAGGTATAAGAAGGCCATGGAAAACAAAAGGAGCACATATTTATAGGGATTTGATTGTAATGACTTACATTTCGGATTCTCCCTATCCAGCACCATTTCAGTTTAGCAAAGTCTGACTTACCTGAAACAAAGAAACAATTTATTACAATAAATTTCAACTCGCGCAAGATATATAAAAGTTTGTAAAATGGGTGTAAATATTTCCGTATATTTGTCTTCAGTAAAAACGGCGCGACGCACTAGGAATAATTAATAGCATTAAGTTTCTCTAAAAGCCGAAACTTTGCCTGCAAAACTTCTATCCAGCTATATAATAGCGAGCGCCCTGCTCTATTTTTCTCCGGCGAAATTAAATATTAAGTCCGCTTAATTTCCAGGCCCGTCTCCCACTGCGCTGCATTTATAATTAATGCGTTCCTTTTCTTTTCATGAGGAAGCTGCGGCATGCGATGCAATTACGGTAAGTAATCTAATCACGCCACGAGGCTTGACTCTATTAATGCTTAAGATGTTAAGAATTTTATGGCTTTTGTAACATGGAAAATGAAATTAATTAGTAATTTATTTTAGTAACTAGAGCGGGGTTTAATGTTTCCTGTATTATTTTTTTGTTCATGACAAATGGAAAATTTAAATATTAAACTTTACCACGTAATCTGGAAATTTGAAAATAGTAGTGGAAAACAAATTAATTGTATGGACCTATAATTTCTTATCATATAACTATATTTATTTTATGTTTTCCACATTAGTTTAATTGTGGAAGTTTATGTAAATATTGTTATATATTAAGAAATTATAGGCCCATACAATTTATATGTTTTCTACTACTATTTTCAAATTTCCATTTATGTGGAGGTTTAATATTTAAATTCCCTATTTGCCGTGAACAAAAATAATACAGGAAACACTAAGGCCCATACAATTAATTTGTTTTCTACTACTAGAAAATGTATTGTAGTAGCAGAAAACAGACTACTAGGGGCTCATTCCTATTGCATTTTAGATAATATATGTAATACAGATTATCGTTTTCTAATCTCTTAAAATTTATTTAAATGTGTCTCACCATACCAGTTTGTTTTAATAAACATATTAATGTAGCTATTCAAAACAGTTTAAATGTTTGCTTTATCTCATACGAAATCATAGTTAGAATAGATATATCCTAAAAAATTGCGTTTTAGCCGAAATGTTCAAAATGTTCAAAACATTTCTATCGGATTCAAACTCTATATTTATATTATATAAGTACAAATGAATGTACGTTGACAGCTTCAGAAAAAAAAATGTAATTAGTTTTTTAGTAATGACAGAAATCATGCCCTAGACTTTATCCAATATCCTGAAAAATGAATAGTACTAACATAATCTTTTGCATTACTATGTTAAAATAGATTAATCAGGTTATCCAAAAATATATAAATACACAGTTATATCTCACCAGGAACTCATATTATGACTTACTGAAAATGAGTGAACATATGTAAAATATTTAATATCATTGTCTTAGTTTTTATTCAATATCTCAAAAATTATTACTAGTGACATATATGATTTTTATTATAATCCGAAAACATATTAAATAAGCCATCTAAAACTGTATAATACATAGCTTTATTTCATTAGGATATATTTTTATGACCTATTAAAAAAAGTCAAATTTTATTTTACTATAAAATCATATCGTCGGTTTTTGCCCAATATATCAAAAATATATACTATTAACATAATTATTTTCTATTATTATATCAAACTAGATTAATGAGGCTATCCAAAAATGTAACGCACATAGTTTTATCTCATGAAATACAAGTTTTAGAGCTAACTGCAAAATATTGAAATTTTCTTTCAAGCTGATTTTATTAGACAATAACTCAAGAAGTTTTGAAGGGAATTACCTAAAAATCACCTCCGATGTTCAAATTAACATATATAATACCAATGCAAAATTTCAGATCAATCGCATATAAAAAAAATTAGAAAATATGACGCAAATCGAAATTTAGCATTTATATGCATTATAGTATATTTATATATATATGTATATATATATATATATATATATATATATATATATATATATATATATATATATATATATTGAATCATTAAAACTAGAAACGTGTTCAAATTTCTTGACGTGTATAGCACAATCTTATTCACGCTATAAACTGTAATATATCTCAAAGAAATTATATTTTATTATTTAGATTCATTTTTTATGCTACGCTACGCCGAAATATTGAAAAATAAAACTGTGTAGTGCAAGATCTCTACTACTAACTTCCTCCGCTTTAAGTGCCTTGTCTCTTAGAACGCCGGCGATTATTAGAAAGACCCGAACTTTGTCTGTTGCTTTCGAGTAAAGCGACCTGTGCTCCGTCCTAGTGGAAGTTTTAAAACTACTAACAGAAAACTAACCCAATGAAAACTTTATAGTTTAGCCCGAATATAAACGAATATATCTCATTAACTGCTTTCAAGCTTGAAACAAATTCAATGTTCATTAACATTTAGTGCGGCGCGAGAGGCAACAAAATCCATCCTGAAATTCCACGAGATGTGCATTTAGCAATTACGCTGTTGATATTGCGTACTTAATGTCGACATTAAAACCATCGAAACATTAAAATTGCGACCCTTTCATTGAAATTTCACGTTAAACGCCACCGGAGCGAGCAATTACAAATATCTGCAGCAACTCTAGTTGAGCGCTAGTAAATAAAACACCGAGCGCCGCAAACATTGCAATTGAAACAAAAATTAACAGCCTTAAATTGAAAGGACGCAAAAACACCAATTCCGGTTATTAGTTTTAATAAGTTTCAACGCAAAATCCCTCTCACTCTTTCCCACCCGCCACTTTATCTTCATATAACTTTGCGGCTGCAAGTTTATTCTGATATAAATCTTCGTTTCTTTCGCCACCCGCAGAAAAAAATAAATAAATAACGAAGACAACCGTTACAACTATAAAATATATCGAAGTTTGGCGATAAATTTTGTACCGCGGACTAGATAAAAATTATTATACGATCCCACCAGCTAGGTAATGCATGCAAATTCGCCCCGTGGGATATTGATGCCGAGATTAAAAACATTCCCCCGATATAAATTATGTAATAAAAAAATTTAAATTGCGCGAAGAGGGAAGAATAAGAAAATGAGTTACTTTCTCGTCGGGATGGTGCTAATTTTAAATCGGAAAGTAGTGTCATGATGAACCGTGCAATGCGCAATGAAAATATTGTTGGACTTTTTTGACACGGGATTTTACGATCGCCACGTTTTGGGAATTGCTATCATTGTTTTTTAACGAGCTGGGGAGGCTTGCGATTAAACCGTCATCAGCGGGTGAGTTACGGCACCTGAATAATCGCTGAATGCAATTCAATATTTTTTAGGCGGTTTAGTGATAGATCCATTAGTGCCTATATTTTATTTTTGATGTTTTTTATATTTGGTTCCGATTAGACGTTTAGTGCATACAGATTTACTGCTGTCTTAACCCTTTTAGCCCTGGATTTTTAAAATTGAAAATATTGTTTTATTTATTATTACGCTTATTCACACACATCAAAATATTTTAAAACTGAGCATGGATTTTCTTTAAAACACCTTGGGCATAAAAGGCTTGCCAGCCTGTGGAACGGTAATCTAACAACCCTGGAGCTGAGAAGCAAGCCTCTCAGAGACATACTAAACTTCGTCCATGAAGTGGAATTGTTAGGAAAACTATAGAAGTATGGTAAAGTACAAATAATTAGCATTGATTTCAGTGCAGAAATGGCCAAAAGAACACACTAAAAAAATCACTGGGCCACTGAGCTGGGTTTATTTATTAAGAATTAATAATTCTTCCTGTTTGGGATTGAAGCGAATTAAACTAAATAATATTTTATTCAATACAAGCCAAGAAATTGTCTTGTCTAAAACGACCTTTATACAATAATCTCAGTGATATATGGAAACGAATAATAAGCTGTAGTAATTAATATTTCATCCCGAACTCCCGTTCTTTCACCTACTGTATGAAATAGTTATTATTAAATTTCCTCGCAAAATATATCATGAAATGTATTCAAAACAAAATAATCCTTATATATAAATAAACCCTCATAAAGAGTATGGTTTTAAAGTACAACACTCAATCTTGTTTCTGATGTGCTTAATCGCCAGCAATCGATGGGCATTAATTAAATTATCAGAGTGCTGAGGGGGACGAACAAAGGCGTCGACGTCGGAGCGTAAAATATGGCTGTATACTTAATCCTTGCTCCGATAAGAAAATTGAAACTCTTCCTTTTTTCCACCGGGGATATAATTAGTCCTGCGAAGGTGACATTATTGCTCTTGGCGCGAAAAAAGGGATGGGGGCGGTGTGGAGGTGAAACGAACGAATTAACTCGAATGTCGGCAGTTTGAAAGCGCGAGGGTGGAAATTCGGCTGGCAAAACATTGATTAAGATAAGAACCATTAGGCGAAAGTGAGCGATGAGCATGTTAGAACAACAAATGGATACTGATTGGGGAATGACTTTGTATCTAATATTTCATAAAATATTTTTGCAAAAGTGAATGTAGGGCGTAGTATCTAGTATATACAATTATTAGGATTAATATATAATAAACCTTTATTGGCATTAACTATTCTCTACACATTAAAATAAAATTTTTGATTATTTTGATTATTTTTAATAAATATACAAATATAGCTATTGAAAATTTTAGTCTTATCTTATATGAAATCATAGTTACAGCCCTCTGAATTATCCTGAAATTTTGCGTTTTGGACGAAATATTCAAAATTTATTTATTTTTTTAATATTTCGTCTATTTAAATCGTTTGGAACTTTATTTTTATATTTTATATGTATAAATGAATGTATTTTAACAGTTTCAGAAAATAAAATTTGTTAGTTTTTTAGTTATGACTGAAAAACTTAAAAAATCATGGCCGTAGATTTCATCCAATATCTTGAAAAAAGATAATATTCACATTATTTTTTGCATTACTATGTTAAAATATATTAATCAGGCAACCAAAATCTGTATATACCATATTTTTATCTTATGGGGAACTAACTTTATCATTTACTGAAATTATATACCAGAAACAGATCAAGTTCATGTTCAACTCGTTTATCATGTCTTTTATTAAAAATATGCACAGTATGTAATAAACTTAAAAATAAACAAAAATTATACATCTTTTAGTATTCTTACAGCAATATAATAGCTTTATTAGGATTAATATATTATCATAGGAAACATGAAGGACCATACTACAAAAGTCTCTTGTTTTCTAATGCACTCAATTATATAAAAAAAAATATTTAAATTAACTCTTTCGCGTTAATTATATTGTACTAGGTTCGTAAAAACACCCCCACGAAGGAACACACCTTGTCGTGGTGTGGGGGCCCAATGGGAGGTCATCCGCTAAACGCCCTGCTATGAGATTATATAGCAGGGACCAGGATGGCGTCGCATTGCTAAGATGTTCTGGGGCTCATCACAACTCCTTGCGTGACCGAGCCTCTCTTATAGAATCAATTTCACACCTTTGATCTATCAGGCCTCCCTGGCCAACTCTTCAGCCTCTCTTGACTCTAACAGGAAAGTTATCCTATATTTCCACAATCTTAGTTAGAAAATTTGAAGATGTTTTTATTAAAACAATACTTTTCTTAAGATCGTTTTAGACAAAACAATTTTCTAGCTCAAAAGTTGTTCAAGAAATAAATTCATATATCCTGCTCCCATTCAATTTGTCCTTGATAGATAGAACGCGTTATATTTATCCATTCGATCTACTATCCAATTTAATATTTCAAATAATTTGCTGATTCATACGAGATAATTTAGATTGTTTCGCATCTTCACTAACTTTTGAGTCAAGAAATTGTCTAAAACGACCTTTATACAATAATATCAGTGATGCATATGGAAAGTAATTGGTAATTCGAACATTTTGCATGAAAGGTATTTAGACGAATATAGTATAGTGTAATTGACGCTTTATGCATACAGCTAAAGTCTCGTTTAAATTATTAAGTGAAAATTCGTTGTGGACGAAATTTTCAAAATTGTCAAAATATTTAAATCGGTTTCAAACTTTATATTTGTATTTTATATGTACAAATCAATGTATTTTAATAGTTTCAGATAAAAAAATATGTTAGTTTTTTAGTAATTACTGAAAAACTGTAAAAATCATGCCCTTAGATTTCATCCAATATTTTGGAAAAAGATAATACTGACATTATTTTTTGCATTTCTATGTTAAAATAGATTAATTAGGCTAACAATGAAACACTAAAAAACTTTAAAAATCATGCCCTTAGATTTTATCCAATATTTTGGAAAAAGATAATACTGACATTATTTTTTCATTTCTATGTTAAAATAGATTAATCAGGCTAACAATGAAACACTGAAAAACTTTAAAAATCATGCCCTTAGATTTTAGCCAATATCTTGAAAAAAGATAATACTGACATTATTTTTTGCATTACTATGTTAAAATAAATTAATCAGGCTATCAAAAAATGTACATATCATATTTTTATCTTATGAGGAACTAACTTAATAACTTACTGAAATTATATACTAGAAACTTGATCTCAAGTTCATGTACTATGTTTAGCTCATGTATTTTATTCAAAAAATGTACCGTGCATGATTGGTCATGATACAATATATAGCTAATATTTTGACAAATATAGTATGGTGTGATTGAAGCTTTATGCACACAACTAAAGTCTCGTTTAAATTATTAAGTGAATGTCGTAATGTTACTTTTCACTCAACATCTAAATGTAGTCAAAAAAACAAACACGTTCATACAAATTTACCATAGCATTAGTTAAACCTACTAGTTTGTTTAAATTTAACAACACCCCCCAGCTACATATATACTTGCGCCCTATTTAATCTCGTTCTGTTTACCTTCCATGTTAAGAGCGAACTAATTAAAATTACCAACTGAAACATTTTATGGAAAGGCAGTCGGAATGCACAAACTTACTTCATATTTATTGTCGACCTACATTACAGCCTCTCGTTTCAATTAAGTTAAATGAGTGCGGCCCTTTTAGCAGGAGCTAATCCGTCCAAAATTTCAAATGCCACTCAAATTATACCGGCAGAGCTGCCGCCTGATGAGGAGCGTCCTTTTCACGATACCGGCCTATCGTATACATACGTGAGATTAAAGGTTGTTAATGGGATGATTAAGTTTGTTCTAGGGGTTTGGTGCGGTCAATGGATTATAGCTTTGGGTTTAAAATTGTAGCCGCTTGTAAACTCCCCAAGAGGTCTCGAGATCAAATTCGTTTAAAATTAAGGGGTTACATCACCTTGGCGCTCGTAAAAAAAGGTATAAATTTAAAAAATCAAATTGATGCAGCATTTTTTGAGGGGTTATGCCAAATAAAGTTGTTTTTTTTATATAAATTTAAGAATTTTAGAAGAAGCTCTTACTTGACAAATCATATCTCGGTTATTTATTAATATTTTTTTATTCGTTATTCTTTCATATTGTTCACAAAACATATATATATATATATATATATATATATATATATATATATATATATATATATATTAATGTTTTGTGAACAATATGAAATAATAACGAATAAAAAAATTAATAAATAACCGAGATATGATTTGTCAATTAAGAGCCTCTTCTAAAATTCTTAAATTTATATAAAAAAATCACCTTTATTTGGCATAACCCCTCAAAAAATGCTCATAAACATCAAGAACAACAACAAAATTTCATAATAATAAACATAAAAATAAAAGTAACATTTTAAATTTATATATAACTGAAATTCCTAAAAGGAATTTTAATTTATCTGGCAGGACTCGATTGAGAAAAATAAAATAAAATGTTTCCTTATTTCGAAAGGTAGTAGCTATGAACTTTTTTTTAAAATTGTACAAATGACAGCTGTTTGAAAATAAAACTCAGATAACAAAAACGAAAAATTTTGGCATAGAGCTGACTTGATGAAAAAATTAAAAAAACGATTTTCTACAAATCTCAAGGTATTTTATATATAAAACATTCAAAAATTGTAAATTACATTTTCTTCACATTATCAAAATACCTAATGCTGCCTATATCATTAATTAATGATACTAACAAAACTAAATCGGTTATAAATGTAATTTCAAGCAATCTTTTATATGTAAGAATAGTAAGAACTGTTAAAACAGTAATCCATTACCCTCAATGCAATTAAATTGAACATTTTTTTAAAACTTTCCGAATTTCCATGACATTCAACGATCCTTTTATACACCCCCGGGGTCGGCCATTAAATCGGCAAAGTTGCGCTATATAAACGCAGTTAAGGAACTGAACGGTTTACTTGTTGGATGGACGAAATTTATTATCATAACGCAAATATACCGCAGCGCAAACGGAATAAGCTGATGTGTAAATTGTTGCGGTAATAACGGGAACATCCGGCCGCGTTATTTTTAAATAAGACATATCTGCCGGATATTTATCGGCCCCATAAAAATTCAATTCTATTTATAATGGATTGCGGCACGTTCGTAGGGGCGCCGTACTCGGAAATATATTATCAATTCGATCTGAGGGGCAGGCGGTCGTGGGGGTGTGAGTGCAGTTATAGCAAATTGCTGTATTTCGTTGTATTTATCGGTGGTGAGTCTAACTGCAGGATATTTATATTACATTAGGGGGAGGTTGATGTTATGTTACCGTTATTGTAATGGATTTGATAAGTAAATCATGATAATGTAAGTCATATAATTTTTAAATTGGCTACATATATTATATAAATATCAATCTACAACGTATATCATCGTTACACTAATTCCCATTAGAAACGTATTTTTATGAGCTACTGAAAAATAGGGTGAACTTTTATTTTAATTCACCACAAAAGCTGCTGTTGTGTTCTTGGTAGCATTACATCTATGCTAGACTACCAGAACTCACGACATATTTGTATGACGAGATATATTTTTTTTGGATTTTTATTAAAACACACCAACCATCAATTTTACTCAAATCTTAAATGCTAACATAAATACCTAACATAATATTATAATAAAATAATAATAAATAATATAATATTATTATTATTATATATAATAGTATTATTATTATTATATCTAATATTATTATTATTATTATTATATATAGTTATATATAGGATTTTGCTGGTGGTACGAAAAATATAATTTTCATATCCCACCATAAAATAAAACTCAAAATAAGTGATACATTAATTTGTACTTATATAATATAAATATAGAGTTTTAAGCCGATTGAAATTATTTGAAAATAAAAAAAAAATTGTCTAGAAGGAAAATTTTCTTGAAATTAAGGGCATGATTTTTACTAAAAAACTAACTGTATTTTTTTCTGAAACTGTCAAAATACATTTATGTGTACTTATATAATATAAATGTACAGTTTGAAGCTGATTGAAATTGTTTGAAAATTAAAAAAACATTGTTCACAAAGAAAATTTTCAAAATATTTCAGAGAACTCTAACTCTGATTTCATATAAGATAGAACTAAAATTTAAACAGTTTCTAATAGCCACTTTCATATATTTATTAGAAATAATTTAAAAAAAATATTCTTCGAAAACTCCGAGTACCAGGGCTGTCATTTCTGAAGTTTTCAGTCAAAATTTAAAAATGAAAACTAAACGACTGAAATTTTCTTATATATTTTATAAGATTGGCCTTGTTTTGATATCTCAAACACTCTTTTGGAATATTATTCCAGAGGAGGGCACTACTCGATGATCCTGATGGCTTGAAAAATTTTTTTTAAAGTTTTTTGGCATTACTAAAAACAGATTTTTTTTCTGAAACTGTCAAAATACATTCATTCTTACTTATATAATATAAATATAGAATTTGAAGCTGATTGAAATTTTTTGAAAATTTAAAAAATATTGTTCACAAAGAAAATTTCCAGATTATTTCCGAAAACTATAACTCTGATTTTATATAAGAACTAAAATTTAAACAGTTTCTAAAAGCCACATTCATATATTTATTAAAAATATTAAAACTATCTATGTATTTTTCTAAATATCTGAGGACCAGGGCTGTTGTATCATCTCTAAAATATGTGGATCTAGTGGTTGTGATCTAGTAGTTGTGATCTAGTAGTTGTGATCTAGTAGTTGTGATCTAGTAGTTGTGATAAATTTTAAAAATTTAAAGCAAACGAAAAATGCCAAAATTTTGTTAAAAATCAGTTCAAAAAAATTTAGCCCTATTTTTTTGATTCGCGATTGATTTGAGATCAAATATTACATATGTGTAATATATATTATTTTTAAAATTGTAGGTGATTTTCATCTAATTCCTTTTAAAACTTCTTGCGCTATTGACTAATTAAGACAGTTGAAAAATTTCATTATTTTTCAGTTAACTGTAAAATTTGTTTCCAGTGAGGCAAAACTATATGCGTTACATTTTTGGATATCCTCGTTAATCTAGTTTGATATAATAATGAAAAATAACTATGTCAATAGTATATATTTTTGATATTTTGGGGCGAAAACCGAGGGTATGATTTCATAGTAATATAAAATTTCACTCTTTTTCAGTAGGTCATACAACTATTTCCCAATTAGCTAAAGCTATGTTTTATACAGTTTTAGATAGCCGAGTTAGTACAGTTTCAGATTATAATAATATATATATATATATATATATATATATATATATATATATATATATATATATATATATATATATATATATATATATATATATATATATATATCATTACTATTAATTTTTGAGATATTGGATGAAAACTAAGGCCATGATTTATAATATTTTTGAGTTAACCAAATGTTCACTCTTTTTCAGGAAGTTCTAAAGTTAGTTCTTCATCAAAAATCAAAAACTATGTTTTATACATTTTCGAATAGCCTGATTAATCTATTTAACATAATGGGAAAATAATAACGTTATTATGTTTTTTTTTTCAGAATATTTGATGAAACGAAGGGCAAGTTTTTCAGTCATTACTAAAATACTAACTGAATTATTTTTTCTGAAACTATCAAAATACATTCATATGTACTTATATAATATAAATATAGAGTTTGAAGCTGATTAAAATTTTTTGAAAATTAAAAAAAAAATTGTCTATAAGGAAAGTATTTCAGAGAACTCTAACTCTGATTTCATATAAGATAGAACTAAAATTTAAACAGTTTTTGAAAACCACATTCATATATTTATTCAAAATAATAAAAATATCTATGTATTTTTCTAAATATCGGAGAACCAGGGCTGTAATTTCTGAAGTTTTTCAGCCATTACTAAAAAACGATATAATTTTTTTTCTGACACTGTCTAAATACATTCATTAGTACTTATAAAATATAAATATAGTTTGAAGCCGATTGAAATTTTTTGAAAATAAAAAGAATTGTTATAAGGAAAATTTTCATGAAATCTAAGGGCATGATTTTTGAAGTTTTTCAGCCATTACTAAAAAAACGAACTGTATTTTTTTCTGAAACTGTCAAAATACATTTATGGGTACTTATGTAATATAAATGTAGAGTTTGAAGCTGATTGAAATTTTTTTGAAATAAAAATAAAATTGTTTACAAAGAAAATTTTCAGAATATTTCAGAGAATTCAAACTCTGATTTCATAGAAGATAGAACTAAAATTTAAACAGTTTCTAATAGCCACTTTCATATATTTATTAAAAATAATAAAAATATCCATGTATTTTTCTAAATATCCGAGAAACAGGGCTGTAATTTCTAAAGTTTTCAGTGAAAAGTAAAAAATTAATAATTATAAACGACTCAAATTCTCCTATATATTTTATAAGATTGGACTTGTGCTGATATCTCAAACACTCTGTTGGAATATTATATTATTAGTAGTTTATCTAGCGGTTGTGATAAATTTTCAAAATTTAAAGCAAATCAAAATATCTGGTGTGGGCACCACACGACTTTGCGAATTACATTATTAAATTTTATATATAAAATATTTTCACCATTTTAAAATTATATCAAATACTGCATATGTGTAATATATGTCATTTAGAACGTCGGAGGTGATATTCACCAAATTCCTTTTAAAACTTCTTGTGTTATAGTCAGTTGAAGACAAATTTTCACTATTTTTCACTTACCTGTAAAATTTGTTTCCCGTTAGGTAAAACTATATGCGTGACATTTTTGGATAGCCTAATTAATTTAGTTTGATATAATAAAAATAAAAATTGGGCGAAAACCGAGGATATGATTTCATAGTGAAATAAATTTCACTAATTTTCAGTAAGTCATAAAACTATTTCCTAATGAGCTAGCGCTATGTTTTATACAGTTTTAGATAGCCGATTTAGTACAGTTTCAGATTGTAATAAAAAAAACATCTATGTCATTAGTATTAATTTTTGAGATATTGGATGAAAACTAAGATCATGATTTTTAATATTTTTCAGTCAGCCACACTTTTTGAGGAAGTTATAAAGTTACTTCCTCATAAAAATCTAAGTTTTATACATTTTTGAATAGCCTGATTAGTCTATTTAATATAGTAATGAAAAAATAATAACGTTATCATTATTTTTTTTTTCAGAATATTTGATGAAATGTAAGGGCATAATTTTAGTTATTACTAAAAATCAAACCGATTTTTTTTCCTGAAACTGCCAAAATACATTCATTTATACTTATATAATATAAATATAGAGATTGTAACCGATTGATTTTTTTTTAATTTATAAAAAATTATCCAGAAATAAAATTTTCAGAATATTTCAGAGAACTCTAACTCTAAATTCATATAAGATACAACTAGAATTTGAACAGTTTCTAATAGCCACTTTCATATATTTATTAAAAATAAAAAAAATATCACTGTATTTTTTCGAAATATCTGAGAATCAGGGCTATACGTTTTTCAGTCATTAATAAAATACTAATTTTTTTTTTCTCTGAAATTGTCAAAATACATTCATTTGTACTTATATAATATAAATATAGAGATTGAAGTAGATTGAAATGTTTTGAAAATTTAAAAAGAAAAAGAAAAATGAAAGGAAATTTTCGGAATATTTCATAACTCTGATTTCATACAAGATAGAAATACAATTTAAACAGTTTCTAATCGCCACTTTCATATATTTATTAGAAATAATAAAAATATCTATGTATTTTTCTAAATATCCGAGAACCAAGGCTATAATTTCTGAAGTTTTTCAATTATTATTAAAAACTAAAAACTAATCGACTGAAACTCTCTTATATATTTTCTAAGATTGGCCTTGTGCTGATATTTCAAACACTCTGTTGGAATATTATATTATTAGTTTATCTAGCGGTTGTAATAAATTTTCGGTAAAACAATAGCTCAGCAGCTGTATTCGGAAAGTAAAAAATGTCAACATTTTGACAAAAATCGTATGGGATTCAAAATTTTCGAACTTTTCGGGATTGATCTCAAATATTGCACAAGTATAATATATGTTATTTAGAATATCGAAGGTAATTTTCAGCAAATTCCATTTAAAACTTCTTGTGTTATTGACTAATTAAGTCAGTTGAAAACAAAATTTCACTATTTTTCAGTTAGCTGTAAAATTTGTTTCGCGTGAGGTAAAACTATACGCTTAATATTTTTGGATAGCCTCATTAATGTACTTTGATATAATAATGAAAAATAATTATGTCAATAATATATATTTTTGATATATTGGGTGAAAACCGAAGATATGATTTTATAGTAATATACAATTTAATCATAAGATAATTTCATCCTGCACTCATCGCTGAATAAATTTTTTTCAACAATGTTCAAAGCCTGTCAATATGCTGGATTAATTGAACATCAACTTGAAATTGATGGATTGACTTGAAAAAATTGGAAGAAATATTTTTTTATATTAAATAAATAATGTAAAAGATAAATACTTTTCCAATTTTCTAATTAATTCATAAGTTTATAAATAAAATCAGTGCTTGGAGTTACAGATATTAAAATTATAAACTTATATAAAGATTCCTGTTCTCATCCCTGAATAACTTTTTTTCAACAATGTTCAAAGCTTGGCAATATGCTGGATTAACATTACATTGAAAGTAAAATCAGTGCTTGGAGTTACAAATATTAAAATTTTAAACTTATATACAGAGAATATCATCCTACACTCGTCGGTAAATACATTTTTTTTAACAATGTTCAAAGCTTGTCAATATGCTGGATTAATCGACCACCGCCCGGAAATTGATGACTGTAAATGATTCAACCGCTCGCGGACACGCCGCTTCGTTGTATTTCTACACACGAAGTAGCCGCTGTTGTTGGATTGTGTGGAATTCAATGTGAATAAGCGCCTGGGGGTAGTTTTACTTTTCAATTAGCGAGAGGAAAAATGTGGGCCGGATTAACACGTATCCAGCGGGGTTGATGGTGGGCATTTTAAAGCACAACCAACATTGTGTCGACAACATAAGTTTGTGAAATGATTGTCTAAATTATGCAATTAGTGCGACACGCAAATCGATACGGCGGGGGGTGTAAATTGTGCGGCAATACACGAGCAATAACAAAGGGGCAAGGCGATTTCGCCGCTGAAATTCACATAAATTATTCACGGGACGGGAAATAAGGTGTATGGAAAATTGAAAGCCGTGTCCCGCCCGAGCTCTATCCGGCCTCTGGAGAAATTAAAGGAAACAGGCATCCCGTGCTGAAAGCGATCTAATATTCTATCGTAGAAGGGCACTTCCTAGCCCAATTTCCCGAAAATATCAAGTGATATTAATAATTTGCTGCTGTTTGAATTAAATAGGTGTTATTGGTGTAGCTCTAACTCTTCAGGATGTTTATTTCTTTTACATAATTTATATACCAGTTTACTCCACCATACTAATTATTTATTGCACAACAGAACTAACCCTATTAAAAAAATAATATAAAATGGCGTAAATAGAAAATAATATATTAATAAGTTAATATCCATAAATAAGAAGCTAAAACGAAGAATAAAAAATGTTCCAGGTTATTAAAGTCCTCTGGGTTTCTCCCACTCCGGTCTTTCTTCTACAAGAATTTTTTTTATTAAATATAAATCCTACTAAAAACTGAAAGAAAATACTAGTTTTGTATTGATAAGCCAGTATTTGAGTCTTCTGTTTCTTGGTTAGTGTTATACCGTCAAGCTTTAATTGAGTATACCTGACCTTTGATAGGTGACGGATAAACGCTAAAGATAAACGAAAATTAGAAAAATGGCTTAGACCCAAATATAAAATATCAGTTTTATAAATTTTTTTGGTCGAAGGCGAAGCCACTGCGTCCATGTTACCGGTTCGAGTCCGGTATATTGATAGACTCTTTTCCGTACGAAATGTGTGTGTATTAATCCATGGGTGGTGTGTTGTCTATAGTTTAGTGTGGTTTCGTGTAATAGTGATATATATACAGTTTATAAAAACATATTAATACATAGTTAATGGCTAGTGTGATCGACAGATCAAGGCCAATAAATCAAAATAATAATAATAATAATAATATGTTTTTATCTACAGGTAGAGGGAGGGAAATAAAAACTGTACATATCACAAAAACAGTAACTAAAGATTGGATTGAATCGGCATCTACTTTGTGATAATTCAAGTGATAAAAAAACAAAGAAAAATTCGTTTTATTTATTTATTGTACCTACAGATATTTTGTAATATGTATATTATCAAAGTTTACTTTAATCTTTAATAATATACATGTAACCAAATATCTTCTTATATCAATTCGACCCATTTGTTAATTTTGTTTAATACAGTATCTAGAATTAATACACTCAGTCCGCGGTGGAATAATTATGTAAGTGGTTAACGTCTCCAGAAATCCACTCGAAGCAATTGACGAATTGTGTTAAAACACCACGTATTCAGGTCCGTGCTTGACTAAAACGTGTCGATAAAATTAAACTGGATATCTCCCTCACTCTCTCGCCGTATATCTCGGGTGTTCATCCACCGAAAACTCTCGCGGAGTAATAAATGAAGCATAAATTTCAATGCATAATGAATGTTTGCATTTATTATTTACCTCCGCGGCCGGGCGCAGCTGAGACGCCTCGCTTACTACCAGCGATAGAAATAGCTTACCCTTTAAATATTAATACCGCTCGAGAAAACGCGGGTTTGCTAAATCAACAACTGTGAATTGTTTCGTGCTGAACAATTACGACAAATTCATTTTATTCAAGGTTTTATTAATACCTACATGCAGTGTTTTATAATTTAAAACGGTCTCGAGATATTTCGGATATATCCCAAAGTCGAGCTTTATCAAACATAAATATTCATCTTGGTGGAGCCAGCAGCGCTTTTAGTGGAATGGGCCAAACTTCTCCAATGAAAACATACGGATATTTGTTTATAAATGTTTGAATTTACCGTAAGCCCTGGGTTTAATGTAAATAATAATAATAAATATTATTATGAGTGTAATCATAACTATGAAGGACATTTATGTTGCTATAGTAAACAGTTGTTATCCATTGTTGATTAAAATAGCCCGCACATTTGGGAAGTTAGAATATTTATTTAATAAATTAACATAATATTTAGATCATACACAAACATATGCACGATATGTGGTTTGAATATTATCACTGTTATAATACAAGAAAACTTATAACTTGAGCCTATAGCTGTTTTCTTTTATCACGGTGTGCTGCTCCAGACTTATTATCTCTTGTTATATTTCTCGGGCAAGCTCCCTATGCGTACAATTCTATCTTGTTCCTTACAACCGGTGCACGACCGCAAAACTTGGAGTGATACAGCACGCCATGGGGCGACTAGTAGAAATCACTTTAAACCTTTCAGCCCTGAATTTTTAAATTAATTAACAACAACAAAATATTCACGAAAGTTCAAAAGATTCTAAAACTGCGTATGGATTATCTTTAAAATACCTTGCTGGAAAGAAATCTAGTGATTAAAAGCAAACATATAGATAGAGACAGTAAGTAGAGGCCTGTAGATGTTATGGTGGCAAATGCCACTAGTAGGGCCGAAAGGATTAAATATAAAAAGATGAATAAATGAGTAAATCAGTACTCATTTATAATTTCGGTCATATAAAATTAAAAATTTATTACTATATTCTATAATTTTCAATCTTATAGTAATTCATTTATTGTCCAGCATTAAGATATGATAAGTTCATTATTATAATCTATATAAAAGTACGTGAAATGATAAAAATCTCTTCCACATACATTACTCGATCGTTACCACCTAAAATTCATGATATCCCATTGGATCGCACTGTAATTAAAACCTAATTAGCTTTGAATTAAAAACCGTCGCGTCAAATTAAATCCCATTACGAAGTTCAAGTGGCGCCCGGTGTTAGTTACTCCTGGACGTGGCAAAACTAATAATATGCATAATCCGAAGATAATTGAGTTATTATCCACCCCTTAATGCCGAAAACCTTTTAGCGTATTAGATGGAGCGGCGGAAAAATGGATGTAATTTAATTGAACCTTAGGACACCGCGGCGAGGCGCTGGTTGAGAGTAAAAGGGTATTACACAAGATATAACGTGCAAAATCTCAGCGTGAAAAATTGTAATTGCACTGAAGATTGGGTGGTGAGTGGAACTCAATAGTGTAAGTAAGCCGCAGATAGAAAGTAGCTTTCTGGATTGTTTTTGTTACGCGGATGTTTGAAATTAAACTAAACTAGAAATTCCGAGATATTTTTAAATACCTGAAAAAACAGAATTGTAACAAACACAGTAATTACTTCGTTAAATTTCGATTTTTTAAATCTTATTTGTGTAGCTCAGGATAAATTCACACAATAATTCGAGTGTTTACATACAAAGTAATATAACTTTCCGCTATAGAGAAAGTTTAACGCCATCTGACGACACCACCCTCTCGCTTGTTGATGTTTCTATTTGTAATTGTAAGATGTATTATCTCAAATCTCCGTTGCTATTACAATAAATATATACTCATTTAATTTATGATTTAAAAATGTAACTATGGGGGTCATCAATATACGATTAGTTATTATATATCCGTATATAATAACTAATCGTATATTGACGACACCCGTAGTTAAATTTTTGAATCATAAATTAAATGAGTATATATTTATTGTAATAGCAACAAAAATTTGAGATAACACATCTTACAATTACAAATAGAATCTTATTGTTGATTGCTTAATAGCAACAGAGATTTGAGATAACACAGCATACAATTACAAATAGAATCATCAATAAGATTCTATTTGTAATTGTAAGATGTGTTATCTCAAATTTCTGTTGCTTTTATAATTATGAGATTTATTGAAATAATAAATATATACTCATTTAATTTATGATTCGAGAGGGTTAAATGAATAATAATAGAAATACTTTATGAAAATAAAATGTACAATAACAAATAGAATCATCGTTACTTATTGGTGATGCGTTTCTATTAAATGGAAATCAGTTTTCCTAATTAAAACATGAATCAGAATAGTTTTCATTTTAAACGAGTACAAAACTTGTTGAAACAGCTAAAGAAATTACCCTGAAATCTCAACTAGTTAAAATAATTGTCTGTAAACATGTACGCTATGTGAATTTAATAGTAAAATAGTGACAATAAAAGAGTGATATTCCGGGTGCGGACATATCGATCGCCCCACAAAACGCCCCGTTGAAGCCAAATGGCGAACGCTAGGTCAGTATCTTTATGACTCCCCCTTGTCAGTGCGGGAAAAACTGCTTGTTGGTCAGGCTTTGGAAAGATTTCCAGTGCCCCTTTGTGTGCGGCATTAAAATAAGTAAATCCTCCTCACGGAGCACAGCTGAAAATTTGGTTCTTTGAGAAAACAATGTATTACTATTAAAAATTTATGGGAATCCTGCATATAATATCTGCACCACTGTAGCAGTGTGTGCACCCCGGGCGTGTAAATTATTCATAAAGGAAACGGCGTCATAAAAGGCGGAAACGGGGCGTGTTTTCTTCATTATATTTCCTCTACCTTCGTTCCGACCGAATGTGTGCAGCGCAACCACTTTAACGTTGTGAATTATTATATTAGATCCGGTCCCGCGTGTACATATATACACACGTTGTTAAAACCACCACCCCGTACACACACATGTTATTTATTATAAATGAAGTTCCGTTTTTTTTTCTGCGGCGAGGCAGTTCAAATCGCTTTTAGTGGTAACGGGAAAATATTACATGTTACCAGCAGTTACATTCTAATTTACTACTAGAAAAAAATTCCAATAGTATACACATTCATTCATTTTGTAATGAATGTTTATAAATATAATTGTACTGAGCATTGCGGGGTGAGAGAACACACGGGGAAGTCAACTACCATATCATCCAGGTCCTCACGAAACACGGCTGTTTCCGGGCATAGGTTCGGTTATTGAGAACCGCAAGGGCAGCGCGGAGCACACCATCTTTGCATATCAGCGATGGGAGGGCTCTGAACCGGCAGACAAGGACCGAGATGACACCAGAGGTGATGGTGCCCTAGAGCTAGAGGATAATGGCAAATGGGAAGCTATCTCCCAATGCATCAGTGAGATAATTAGCAGGAAGGTGGAACAGATGAGATAGGACTCCGATGCACCCAGGTTAGCGCCTACATGATCACGTTAAATGACGCAGTTCTTGTGATGGACGGTATCATCCCCATTGAGCTCCAGACAAAGGAACGATTTGACAGCCGCTAGCAAAGTGGAGGAGCGAAGCGAAACCCAAAGGCAATGGCAGGTGCGGTGGAAAGGTATAACCGAATGAGCTGCGTGGACTTGGAGGCTGATCACGGACATCGAGGCTTGGACGATCAGAAAACACAGGGAGCTCAACTACCACTGCACCCAATTTCGATGTCGTTTTGTATATAGTTCTTGGATGTCATCCACCTGTCTCTCTCACCTAGCGTATAGGTATTTCTTCGTATTATTTACATATGCAAATGATACGAGGAAAGATGTTGAGAGGCGTTTAGTTTCTTGGGTATTGGATAAAAGTTAATTTCAGCCATTAAACTGGTATTTTCCCAACTTTGCATATAGGACTAACCATTGATGTCAGTATCTCTTCTCATTAATCTTATAATGGTTTTTACTACATTTCTTGTTATATCAAGACTGTACTCTTTGATATGGTCATCTAGGGCTGCTTGGTCGGACCTCACAGCGATTTTCTGGAGTTTTATAGCGCTTTTCACTTCCTCTCTTGATATATCAAGACTGTACTCTTTGATATGGTCACCTAGGGCTGGTTGGTCGGGCCTCACATCGTTTTTCTAGAGTTTTATAATGCTTTTCACTTCCTTTCTTGTTATATCAAGACTCTGGTCTATGATATTGTCACCTAAAGCTGGCTGATCGGGCCTCATATAATTTTTCTCGTGTCTTATAGCGCTTCTCACTTTACCTCGATATACTCCTTCCACCTTTTCAGCTTATCCTTAAGATTTTGTTGTTGGCATCTTATAACACACCTTGTTTTAAAGTCCCTTAATGCTTTTATGAAGTTGTAGCAAGTCGTGCTGGTTTTGGAATGCTACTATGTCACTAAATTTTTTGGCTAACTGATAGACGTGTGAGAAATGCAAGGGGTAGAATAGAGTTATCCCCTTTATTTGTGTATCTTAAAGTGTATCATATATTTCTTAAAAGGAAACCGAATTGAATACCCCAAAAAAAAACAAATAGTGTTGCTGTACTCCTTGCAAACATTCAAGTAAACTAACATTTTCATGCAAATTCGGCGCTTAAATTTGAAAGACCCCATAAATTCGAACTTAACCGAAAAGCAATTCCCCCAGCCAAGCCCGTACATCGTCCGTATTGCGGCCACGCAGATAAAGCACAACTTGTGTCGCGGCGGTCCCGCCGCCACAAAGACAATATCCATTATACCTAAGCGGTCAATTATTTACTTTACAGTGCCCGCCTTACACCGCGTACACAGATTAGCCCAACTACATGCGTGTCGTGCAAATATTGCCAGCCATTTGCATTAAAAGCTCGCCCACTTTGGGGCCTATTGTTGTGCCATAAGATCTGTCTGCGATTTGAGGGGAAACCCGATACGGCCCCGCAAGTTTATTCGTGCTTTTAAATGATAAAAAAATAAATAATTCCAATTCAATTCTGAATGGTGTGTTTTATCAATGCGGCGGGGCGGATGAATGGACCGATAAAAAGTTTGTTTAGTGAGTGGGGAAATTTATGGAAAGCTGTATGGAAAGAAATGGAAAGTTTTTTTTTTGTCGGGATAAATGGCTTGAAATGGCTGATTATTTCATAAATACAACAAGCTATCAACTTGCTCATAATCTTTCTTTATTACAGTCCGTTTAATTTATTGTTTTATCTTATAAAATTTGAATATACTTTGTATTTAGATGAAGAGGACATAGCGATTTATTTATTTATGGCATTACGTCCTGGGGGTCTATTCTGTTTCTTCAGACGGTTTGGTAAATGATCAGACTGGTCTCTTAGCCATGGCAATCAAATAAACAATTGTTTCAGCCCCATGCTCCGCGAATCTAGTGTAATACTATCTTATCATATCCGTACAGAGAGTCAGGCAGTTTTAAGGATGCCAACAGGCTATAGCTATGACTCCTAACTGATCTGGAACTGTAAACAAACCCTGAATCAAGTATGGAAAGGGAACAGATTCACACTGATGTGGATACCTGGATACGAGGGTATTCAGGGAAACGAAGTCGCCTTTATGAGCCAACATATGGCCTCACAACAGTCCACTACAGGCAACTGATCCAACAGTGGGAGGAGGTCCATATGCAAACCTACTTACACTAAACACACTCCAGAACAAACGCAAGCCAAAATGGGTGATATTTAACCGGACAATATCCTGTTAGAATGCCTGTAATACCTCTGATCTCATTTCTGCAGATGTTTAGGATTTGTTTTATTCCAAAATACTCATTGACTATCTTGGCGCGAGGCAATGAGCATTTTGGAAGAAAACAAATCCTAAACCTCTGCAGAAATGAGGTATTACAGGCATTCTAACAGGACATTGTCCGGTTAAATATCACCTAACTGAAATAGGTAAAGCAAGCAACATTGCCTTCAGACTATGTGAATCGGACATTAAAACTACCGAACACATACTGTGCATATGCCCAGCACTTGGGCAGAAAAGGCTTGCCAGCCTTGAGAGCTCTAGTTTAACGATCCTGGCACCTCCCTCTGCATGTAGGTGAATTAACATGCAGGTTAAGCAAAAGGAGGAGGTCCTAAAGTTCCTCATACTCGAGAGGAGTATCTAGACTCGGCTTGAACCCACTACTACTGAAATTTATTCTTTTCATCATATATAGTTTCATAATAAATTAATAACTAAGAATTGTAATAAATAAATATTTACTACAATATATTCTTAAAAGTTAACTTTATTGTAATTCATAGAATGTGAATCGGACATTAAAAATGCCGAACACATACTGTGAATATGTCCAGCACTTGGGCAGAAAAGGCTTGCCAGCCTTGGGAGCTCTAGTTTAACGATCCTGAAACCTCCTTTTCCATGTAGGTGAGTTAACATACAGGTTAAGCAAAAGAAGGAGGTCCTAAAGTTCCTCAAAGTCGAGAGGAGTATTTAGACTCGGCTTGAACCCACTACTATTGAAATTTATTCTTTTTATCATATATAATTTCATAATAAATTAATAACTAAGAATTCTAATAAATAAATATTTATTACAATATATTCTTAAAAGTTAACTTCATTGTAATTCATAGAATGACACCGCTTCGTAATATATCATGCTCTGATTATCTTATTGATCTGAATGCTGTATATTCCGAGCACATTTAAGACAATACATAAATCTGCCCCGTAATGCAAATTCCGTCCTGGATCGATTCTCATCTGGCGCAGCGCCCATAAAAAGCACTAATTGAAACCCAATAGCGCCGCATCCAATTAAGGTGAGATTAAATAGGGTTTAATTCCTGATTGATATTTACTAGCAGCATATTAACTGGTTCAATTTTGATCTTTGTTGCATTTACGAATCTATTATATGCTGACACTGCCAAATTGATAGCCACTAATTTCGAGGGTTCAATCATTTTATTTATTGCGGCCATAATAATACACAATTTATCAAAGGGTAGATAGATATAAATATTAGTACAAATATATTTTTATTATTTATTTATTTTTTTATACAATTATAAAGTATAAAGCTAGATATTAGTCACCATAATTTAGACTCTTATATAAATATAGATAGATTCATATAAATATTGATGAAAATATAAAAAAGATGTTAAACTACGATATATAAATCTCTGGCACTATCCTATCAAAGATTTATATGCAGTAGTTTTAAAATTAATTAATTTTAAAATGTATTTGTTACTAATATGTTGTTAGTATGTTATTTATGTCTGTTGTAATAAAAATCTGGCTATACATATAACTTAACTTTATATAATATAACGCGTTATATTTGTCAAGAACAAATTGTATGGGAGGAGGATATATGAATTCATTTCTTGAACGACTTTTGAGCTAAGAAATTATCTTGTCTAAAACGACCTTAACTCATCTCTCGAAACACGTGCACAAAATCTTGCTTCCATATAAAATAAATAATTAAAAAATCCGTCGTAAACTAGTATTCTGTAATCACCAAAAAAATCGGATATAAACTAAATATGATAACGCAATAAGATGAAAAACACACCATCAAATACTAATAAAACTAATCGTATTTTATAAATGAAAAATAATCTCTGCTCATAATGTTCTCGCTGTGTTGAGTAGCGGTGTTTTTAAGCGGCGGAAAAGTTTCTAAATATTTGAATGGAATAACCGCCCAGAACTCCTTAAAATTGAAGTTCTGCCGGCAATTAAAATAAAGAGAGTACTCGAATGGTTTCCTTAATGGTGAATTACTGTACTGATATAGCGGAAGATACAATTTTAATGTTTCAAAGTACATTAACTTTTTGCGAGCGAACCGCATTAATTACACTCCCTGACTAAAAGGAAATATACTAAAAATTAATTATTTTTGCAAGTCTCTACTACTCAGAACAGTTAATTATTTATGGTTTGAGCCAGTAGTTAATTTATTATTTTTTTAGTTAGTGAAACTTTATATATATATATATATATATATATATATATATATATATATATATATATATATAAGGTAGAGTAGATCAAAGAATCTGAACTTCGTCTGTTCTTTAAATATAAATTTGGATGTACATGTTTTTTCATTAAAAATTAGTTTTCCTCCAATCAAACAAAATCTAGCAAGTTTTTCCTCAATTATAATGATTCCCAGAATAAAAAACGCCGAGTTGAAGTTAATAAAATTAACCGCAACACTCTATCTCAGTAGCTATTTGGATTCAATGGTGAATAGGCGTTTTCAAAAAGTGTTATCGAAATACAGGACAAAATAGGCGTTAGGGTAGGTATTCATTTTACTTCAATCAAGCAAAATCTAGCGAGTTTTTCCTCAACTACTGTTGCTCCCCAGATAGAAAAGCATTTTCTCTTAACCATGCAAAATCTAGCGAGTTTTTCCTCAGCTACTATTGCTTCTCGAATTGAAAACACCGAGCTGAAGCGAGTGTAAAAACCGCAACAACAAAAACATTAATAAATAAATTTTTCCAATTTTCTTATAGCATATGATACATTCATATGTTATGAATAAAAATCAGTAAGATAACTAAACAAAACACGTTGAGTACTTTTTTTTATAGCCCGTTCCCTAAAATGAGAATATCGAATTATGAGTGTAAAACTTAAAATTCGATAAAAAATAAAAATCATACCGCCGCAAGCGTGATATTTTTAAATTAGAATTGTCATAGTCTTCTTAATATTGGGTCATTTTTTGAAATCAAAATTCCAAATGGAACAGGTTAAAAAAAAATAAGTAAATACTGTCGACTTGGTCGCCCAAAGAGAAATAGTTATAATAAAAATTTCCCAATGTCCTTTCGGTATCTGATACAATGATATGTTATAAATAATGATCAGTAAAAAAATTAATCAAAACACGTTGGGTACTTTTTTTATAGCCCATCCCCTAAAATGATAATGAGAATGTTATGAGCGTAAATCTTAAAAAATCAACAAAAAATAAAAATCACACAGTCCCAATCGTTATATTTTTTAATAAGAATTGTCATAGTCTTTTTAATATTGGATAATTTTTTGAAATCAAAATTCCAAATAGAACAGGTTAAAAAAAAAATATAAATACTGTCGAATTGGTCGCCCAAAGAGAAATAGTTATAATAATAATTTTCCAATTTCCTTCTGGAATCTGATACACTGATTAGTTATGAATAAAAATCAGTAAGAAAATTAAACAAAACACCTTGAGAACTTTTTTTATAGCCCATCCCCTAAAATAAGAATTTCGAGTTATAAGCGTAAAATTTTAATTTCGACAAAAAAATTAAAAATGGCTCGTTTCAAGCGTGAAACTTTTTAGTAAGAATTGTCATAGTTTTCTTAATATTATGTAAATTTTTAAAACCAAAATTCAAAATAGAACAGTTTAAAAAAAAATAAAAATTAAATACTGTCGAATTGGCCGTCCAAAGAAAAATAGTTCTAACCAAAATTTTCCAATTTCCTTTCGGCATCTGATACACTGGTTAATTATGAATAAATATCAGTAAAAAAATTAAACAAAACACGTGGAGTACTTTTTTTATAGCCCATCCCCTAAAATGAGAATTTCATGTTATGAGCATAAAATTTTAAAATCGACAAAAAAATAAAAAAGCGCCCCGTTGCAAGCGTGAAACTTTTTAATACGAATTATCATAGTTTTCTTAATATTATGTAAATTTTTCATATCAAACTTCAAAATGGAACAGGTTCAAAAAAAAATAAAAATTAAATACTGTCGACTTGGTCGCCCAAAGAAAAATAGTTATAAACAGATTTTTTCAATTTTCTTCTGGCATCTGAAACACTGATACGTTGTGAATAAAAAATCAGTAAGGAAATTAAACAAAACACGTTGAGTACTTATTTATAGTCCATACCCTAAAATGAAAATGTTGAGTTATGAGTGTAAATCTTAAAAATCAACAAAAAATAAAAATCACCCCGTCGCAATCATGATATTTTTTAATAAGAATTATCATACTCTTCTTAATATTGGGTAATATTTTAAAATCAAAATTCGAAATGAAACAGGTTCAAAAAAAATTAAAATTAAATACTGTCGACTTGGTCGCCCAAAGAAAAATAGTTATAATCAAAATTTTCAAATTTCCTTTCGGTATCTGATACAATGATATGTTATGAATAATGGTTAGTAAAAAAATTAAACAAAACACGTTGAGTACTTTTTTTATAGCCCATACCCTAAAATGAGAATGTCGAGTTATGAGCGTAAACTTAAAAATCGACAAAAAATAAAATCTCTCGGTAATACGTGTGATATTTTTTAATAAAAATTGTCATTATCTTTTTAATATTGGTTAATTTTTTCAAACCAAAATTCTAAATGGAACTGGTTCAAAAAAATTGATAACAGTTGCGATATTGTCGCCCCAGCAAAAATATTAATAATTCTAATTTTCCAATTTACTTTCGGCACCAGATACACTAATATATTATGCATATAGATCATTAAGAAAATTTAATAAAGTATTGTACTTTTATTAGCACCTACCCATTAAAATGCGAATAGAGCGTGAAATTTAAAAATCGACAAAATAATAATAATCACCCAGTTGCATTCGTGATACTTTTTATTAAGAATTGTGATATTCTTGTTAACATTGTATAATTTTTTGAAACCAATATTTTAAATGGAACAGTTTAAAAAATAATAATTTACGTTACAACATACATTATACCACAAGGGCTATAGAAATTTCAAATTAAAATCAGTATTTATATGTGATGGTCGACAAGATATGAACAAAAAATTCCTCAAAATCTGGATTTTATAAATCATCGCAATTGGTCAGTACAGACCTGCAAACAATCCGCCGTACGTGCTGTATAGAAGCTAACTATCTTAGAGTTAACTAATAACCGGTGCCTTAAGTTGTAATTTCGATTCGTATCGTTTATATACAATCGATGATTGATTTTCGTAAAATGTTTTAACAACTAAAATACGTTATCTTCTTGTAAAACGCTTCATAACAAATTTTCTGCGTGTTGAGAGCTCGCTTCTTAAATATCAACTGAAAGAACCAACGTAAATAAAACAAGCGTCGTGTCAAAGTAGTAAACCTCTTCGTGGAACACCTTGTACTAAAAATTACATTTATTGGAATTCAATAAATACTCCCTGGGGGGCTATTTTTGAGCGATCAGATGGATATAGCGATCGACAGACCTTCACTATTATTGCGAATGGTGTCGATTTTTGCCCTTCACGTCTTGAAGAGTGATCGCTATCTTTGGTAGAACTAAAAACTTAATAGTTATTATATTTTGTCATTAACTTTTGAGCTACTGCTATTAGTCCATCGCTATAAAACTAAACGTTTTATAGCGCATGGTGATAACGATCGTTCAAAAATCGTGTGCACGTACTTTATGTTGTACCTGCTCTCTGTAATTGTTTGTTGTCGTTCCTGTGAATTTACCTCAGTTAGCCAGTGCTTTACAATTTCTTCTAATTTGTGTCACTTTCGTGCCTATAGTTGGCACATTGTGTTATCTCACTATTTACCTCACTAGTTTTTTTTTTACAAGAACTAGCCGACTAATTAAACATATATTTGTCAAACTGACATTTTAGATCAGTGTATCAATGCCTTTAATATTATTTAGATCCATTCTGTATATATTTGCGGACATTTACGCACAATGTGAGTGGCGACTAATGCCTTTAGTGATCAAACGCTGACTGCATATTTAATTTGGCATTGCTGCCTCGCCAATATTATCAATTTAAACACAGAAACGCTATTAATTTGTGATATTAGTGCGATCCTAATGGACACAGCGATTGATCATGCGACTCGCGCTTGTAATTACCAATGGTAGAATTAATCAAGGAAAAAATAACCGACAAACGAATCGGAATACCTGTTAAATATTTTATATATTATATAACAATGTAACAAAAAAGTAAGAACAAAATATATTGAGTAGTAATAATCAGAGATTATTAATATAGAATTTACGTTTTTACATATTTATATTATTTATTTATTTAATCGAATGCCTATCTACCATATTTTGTTGTAAGGCAGTTATATATATATATATATATATATATATATATATATATATATATATATATATATATATATATATATATCGAACAAAAAATAGAAAAGCGGAAACAAAGCTATTATTAATATATTATTTGATTTGTTTCACTTACTTCAAAAGAAATAACTTATCCTGGGGCATTAAAGTAGCAGATTGAAACTCTGATGTAGGATGTGTTTACGTGTTTATCTTATTATTATTAAAATTCTTCTTATTCATGTTAAATCGTTATAACTGTATAAAGTTCAGTCAGTAAATTCGCTACTAAACTTAAATCGTTTCAAATTGCCGCCTCTCCATGTCTCAATCGTCATTTGATTGCGGACAAACAATACAGCAACTTCGCAGTTGTTAATTCGTATCTAAATCGCCGTCCCAGTGCCAGTGGCAGGTATGCCGCCACCGCACCGCAGCTGAATGTATCTTAACAGTCGCGCGCGACTGCATCAAAGCCACAAAGCCGGGGGGCGGGCCACTCAATTAAGCGGCCCGCAACATACAAAGGGCCGGCCGCCGCCCCATAACCGATATGAATGCTATCGAATCCTCGTTAAATGTTGAAACTATAAACACGCAATAATTGGCCGCAGTTGCTGTGAGCCTCGTACTCGGTTGGCGTCACGGAATCACCGACCGAAATACCATCTCGGAATCGTAATTAAATTTCATAAGGTAATTTTCGGTGCTAGGGGTTTTGGGATGGTGGCCGTGCTGGGCTTGTTAGTGATACGAATTGTGCCCCGCCAACGTTCCGACGATTTCAATTGAATATCTCAAATATGTAGCATGTTAATTGAGTTGGAGTGGTTTGGATATTATAGCTGTATTGATTTTCATTCATAACCTGTGATTTGCGTTGTAATGGTTCTGTTGAACTTTGTAGAATACAACAATGTTAATTGATGTTTGACTTAGTTACACTACTTTTACTAAAATAAATTGAATTCACCCATTAGGACTTATTTCTAGAAAATAGATTGCTAAGAGGTGTGTGTATTCACACTTATATTTGTTTGATTTCTAGAAGATAGATTGCTAAGAGGTGTATTCACACTTATATATGTTTGATTTCTAGAATTTTTTTATGTGTTATCGAAATATAGTCTAGATGCCGAAATTGTTTTAAATTAAACCAGTAAAGCCACAGCGCTTGGCAAATTTTTCGTACTTGCAAAATGTTATTTCATGATACAGAGTTTTTCTTCATCTCATATTGTAGGTACTATAATTCCAAAGAAAACTACGAAAAAACATTGTTATAAAAAGTGTACCGTTTTGGTGGTAAAGCCGAAGAAGTGTATAAAAATGAAATGAAAATTGTCCAATAAAAATGAACTTTAGCCCATTGGATAGACAATTTTCAACCAAATAAAAAGTCTTTGCACAATTTTTCCCTAAAACGAAAGATACTCCGGTCACAAATTTAATTTGAAAAGTTATACAAATAGGTAAAATTGCCAAAATTATCCTCTTATTGCGTCAAAGCAGGGGTCGTACTAGATGTGACCTGACACTGAAACTGGAATAGATAGCGGGAAAAATATCGAGATTGTTTCAAATAGAACTGGTAAAGCTACAGAGCTTGGCAAATTTTTCGAAATTTTAGAATTTTATTTTATGATATGGAATTGTTCTCGATCTCATTTTGTAGGTGTTTTAATTCCAAAGAAAACTGCAGAAAAGAAATATCATAAAAATGGTACAGTTTTGGCGGCAAAGCCGAAGAAGTGAATAAAAACAAAATGAAAATTGTCCAAACAAAACCAACTTTAGTCTGTTGGATAGATAATTGTGAACCAAATAAAAAGTAAATTTTTTCGCTGAAACGAAAGATAAACCCGTCACAAATTTAATTCGAAAAGTGATAAAAATCAGCGAAATTGCCAAAATTATCCTACGTTGCGTCAAAGCAGGGTTCGTACTAGATATGACCTGACACTAAAACTATGTCATTTGATTTGAAATATAATCTAGATAGCGGGAAAAAATATCGAGATTGTTTCAAATAGAACTGGTAAAGCTACAGAGCTTGGCAAATTTTTTGAATTTTAGATTTTTATTTTATGATATGCAATTGTTTTCGATCTCATTTTGTAGGTGCTTTAATTCCAAAGAAGGTTACGAAAAAATTTGTCAGAAAAAGAGTACCGTTTTGGCAGTAAAGCTGAAGAAGTGAATAAAAATAAATTGACAATTATCCAATCAAAATCAGTTTTTGCTTGTTGTATATACAATGTTCCGCATAATAAAAAATCTTAGTAAATTTTTTCCCTAAAACGAAAGATAAACCTGTCACAGATTTAATTTGAAACGTGATAGAAATCGGTTTTATTATTTTTGATAATTCTAATGACTATGTGCTACCAACTTAATTAGCTACGAAATGAGATATAATATGTTTATATAGCTAAATTATTAAAATCAAAATAATGAAAAACGTAAAAAAGTAATATCTCAAAATTTAGTGGGGTGTTTCAAAAATTGTAAAAAATCGCAGTTATAATTTTTTTAAATTCTAATGACAGTTATCTGATACTAGCTTAATTAGCTACAAAATGAGATATAATATTTTTATATAGCTGAATTATTAAGATCAGAATAATGAAAAACGTAAAAAAGTAACCTCTCAAACTTATGTGAGGTGTTAAAAATAGTAAAAAACCATAGTTATTATTTTTTTAAATTGTAATTGCATTTATGGATTACAGGCATAATTAGCTACAAAATGAGATATAATATGTTTATATAGTTAATTATTAAGATCAGAGTAATGAAAAACGTAAAAAAGTAACCTGTCAAACTTATGTGGGGTATTTAAAAAAATTGTAAAAAATTGTAGTTATAATTTTTGAAAATTCTAATAACAGTTTTGAGTTACTAGATTAATTAGCTACAAAATTAGGTATAATATGTTTATATAGCTAAATTATTAAGATCAGCATAATGAAAAACATAAAAAGTAACATCTCAAAATTATGTGGGGTGTTTACAAAATTGTAAAAAATCGTAGTTATAATTTTTGAAATTTATATTTATGTATTGCTAACTTAATTAGCTACAAAATGAGATATAATATATTTATATATCTAAATTATTAAAATCAGAATAAGGAAAAACGTAGTCAAATACCCTCTCAAACTTATGTGAGGTGTTTAAAAAATTGTAAAAAATCATAGTCATAATATTTGAAAATTCTAATTACAGTTATGTGTTCTTAGCTTAATTAGCAACAATATAAAATATAATATGTTTATATAGCTAAATTATTAAGATCAGAATAATGAAAAACGCAAAAAAGTAACCTCTCAAACTTATGTGGGATGTATAAAAAATTATAAAAAATCGTAGTTATTATTTTCGAAAATTTTAATTGCATCTACATGTTACTAGCTTAATTAGCTACAAAATGATATATAATATGTTTATATAGCTATATTATTCAGATCAGAATAATGAAAAACGTAATAAAGTAACCTCTCAAACTTATATGAGGTGTTTAAATTTTTTAAAAAAATCATAGCTATAATTTTTGAAAATTCTAATTGCATTCATGTATTACTAGTTTAATTAGCTATAAAAGGTGATACAACATGTTTATATAGCTAAATTATTAAGATCAGAATAATGAAAAATGTAAAAAACTAACGTCTCAAACTTATGTGGGGTGTTTAAAAAATTGTAAAAAATAGTAGTTATTATTTAAAAAAATTCTAATGACAGTTATGTGTTACTAGCTTAATTAGCTACAAAATGAAGTATAATATGCTTATATAGCTAAATTATTAAGATAAGAATAATGAAAAACGTAATAAAGTTACCTATCAAAACTTATGTGAGGTGTTTAAAAAATTGTAAAAAATCATAGTTATAATTTTTGAAAATTCTAATTGCACTTATGTGTTACTATCTTAATTAGCAACAATATGAGATATAATATGTTTATATAGCTAAATTATTAAGATCAGAATAATGAAGAACGTACAAAAGTAACTTCTCAAACTTATGTGGTATGTATAAAAAATTATAAAAAATCGTAGTTATTATTCTTGAAAATTGTAATTGCATCTATATGTTACTAGCTTAATTAGCTACAAAATGATGTATAATTACTAGATCAAACGAACTTACCTGAAGTGAAGTTCGATCTTGATTATGTATACCATCCCGCTCGAAAGATCACTTAAGTGTAGTACTCCTAATCTGTGCCGGTATCCACAATATTTTAGAGTAAAAACACGCCCTCTCGCTCTGGTGTGGTCGCTATGTTCCTCATTAATTTCAAAGTTTATTAATAATAGGGGTTGGGTTATTTAGGGTGGGAGTGATCTTTCGAGCGGGATGGTATACATAATCAAGATCGAACTTCACTTCAGGTAAGTTCGTTTGATCTAGTAATTATGTAACCATCCCGCTCTCAGATCACTTAAGTGTAGATGTTTAGAGCCAATAAATATCTTATAATCGATCCATATCGAAAAAGATTATTTATATATGTTTGTTTTATAGGAAACACTTTAAAACATAATTTCACTCTTTTGTTTCTCTTTCGTGAACTATTCAAAATAGAAGAGCTGTGAACAGAACTGAATAATTATGTAAGGAGAGCATACAAGAAAATGTCCTTGAATAAAAAGGACCATAAAACATAATTTCACTCATTTTGTATTATCTTCCGAGAATAATAGAAAACAATAGAACTGTGACCAGAACTGAATAATTATGTATGGACATTATACAATAAATGGCCGTGAATAGTAAGGACTTTGGTACATAACTTCCCTTATTTTGGAATCTCTTCCGAGAATAATACATAACATAATAGCTGTGAATAGAGCTGAATGATTATGTAAGGACAGTATACAAAAAGTGTCCTTTAATAGTAAGAATCTTAAACCATAATTACACTCATTATTATTTTACGAGAATAATACAACACAAAATAACTGTGAACTGAAGTGAATAATTATGTATGGACATCGTACAAGGAATGTCCTTTCCATGACTGTGCTCTCATAACCCATAAGTCCGTGACTTTCCAGACCAACCAACTTTATTCCGAATCGTATCCATGCATTTTGTTCTGTTTTCAAGTATAAACTAATATTCGATGCTACACACGTCACTTTTTGTTGATTGAAAATTTACAATCCCAAAATTGGTTGTTTACCCTATGATCTAATTCTATCCTAATTTGTTGTGTCTAATCCAGATGTTATCTGACAGTGTTGTATTTTTTCCGTTTTGTTATTATATTCTTCTGAGACTGAAATGTTCTATAGAAAACTTGTGTAGCGACAAACTGTCAGAAACTGTGTAATATAATTAACTTTTTGTTTTATTTTATTTTTTGCCTTATAGGAATTCTACTCCTATTTTATTCTGCATCAGTATTATTTTATAGTACTTTTACTTAAGTATGTAAGTAAGACGCCTTGTAAGTCCTCAGACCTATTGTAACTACTTTTACATAACTAACTATAAGCCGCTAAGTTAAGCTGATGCAACCTGTCAACATTTCTCTTGTTGTGTTGTTTGTATACAACATATTTATTCCCTTAGCATGAAGAGAATTTTTTAGTGCCAAAGTTGGCTGACCCACATCAGCACTACCACAATTTGTCAACTCCATCTAATTCTATTATTTCTAATACTAGAAGCAACATAGAGAATGGGAGAACCTGGTCATATATTGAAGTTCGTCGAACAAGTTGTAAACAAGCTCAATGCGAAACCATGACTCTGATATTGCCGATTCATTTGGGATACCAATGAATCGGATTTTGCATTTCCAACCCAGTTATCCATTATTATTATTATCTTTACTTTTTTGTTTAAGTTATTTAAGTTCAAATCAATATTTTATATTGTAAGTAATATTGATACATTTTATTGATCGAATATCCGAGTATATTGTCCTTACTAGGGATCTACCCAGATACAGTTATTCTCCATCCATTTACAATTTGAATGATTTATATATCTAGATATATACTATGATAGTGCTGTAGTATTATTTACGGCTAGTAAGTTCTGACAATTTTGTGTAAATATGTAATACGACATAAAACAGCTAGTAATTCGACTCCCATTAATATACCATGTCCCTATAGTCGCATTACCAACCCCCTAGATTGAATTGCCATTGCAAAATACACATATCTCTCGAACCTTTTATGACTTGGTGGAGGTAGCTGAAATACTGAAGGGCCTAGAACTTTATTCGTTATGGACGAATGTAGTGTACATTACTTTATTTAGGTTAAAATACACCGTACATTTGTTGGCATTGACAATGCCTTCAATAAATGGATACTAAGCTATCCTTTTATATATCAAAAATTGTTGTGCGGTACGATAGTCAACTCTGATTTGAACCGTGTAAATTCCTATAATTGTCCATTAAAGGCAAACTGTAAATAATTCATTGATCTTCGATGAAAAATTGAGTCTTTAAAATCGATAGATGATCAGTTATGATAGCAATGCGCTGGTATTCTGTGCTCAGATAATCGTTAAACCTTTTTAGGTTCGCTATAAGATGATAACGATGATTGCCGTCTTTTTCAGTCGCAAAAGATAAATAAATTGGTCCGATATAACGTAATAAAGTTACCTCTCAAACTTATGTGAGGTGTTTAAATTAAAAAAAAAAATCATAGTTATAATTTTTGAAAATTGTAATTGCATTTATGTATTACTAGTTTAATTAGCTACAAAAGGAGATATAACATGTTTATATAGCTAAATTATTAAGATCATAATAACGAAAAATGTAAAAAACTAACGTCTCAAACTTATGTCTAAATTGTAAAAAATAGTAGTTATTATTTTTTAAAATTCTAATGACAGTTATGTGTTACTAACTTAATTAGCTACAAAATGAAGTATAATATGCTTATATAGCTAAATTATTAAGATAAGAATAATGAAAAACGTAATAAAGTTACCTATCAAAACTTATGTGAGGTGTTTAAAAAATTGTAAAAAATCATAGTTATAATTTTTGAAAATTCTAATTACACTTATGTGTTACTAGCTTAATTCGCTACAAAATAAGATATTATATGTTTATATAGCTAAATTATTAAGATCAGAATAATGAAGAACGTACAAAAGTAACTTCTCAAACTTATGTGGGATGTATAAAAAATTGTAAAAAATCGTACTTATAATTTTTTTAAATTCTAATGAAAGTTATGTGTTACTAGCTTAATTAGCTACAAAATTACATATAATATGCTTATATAGCTAAATTATTAAGATCAGAAAAATGAAAAACGTAATAAAGTTACCTCTCAAACTTATGTGAGGTGTTTAAATTTAAAAAATAAATCATAGTTATAATTTTTGGAAATTCTAATTACATTTATGTGTTACTATCTTAATTAGCTACAAAATGAGATATAATATGTTCATATAGCTAAATTATTAAGATCAGAATAAGGAATAGCGCAAAAAAGTAACCTCTCCTCCCTTATGTGGGATGTTTAGAAAATTATAAAAAATCGGAGTTATTATTTTTGAAGATTCTAATAATAGTTATGTATTACTAGCTTAATTAGCTATAAAATGAGATATACTATGTTTATATAGCTAAATTATTACGATCAGAATAGTGAAGAACGTAAAAAAGTAACGTCTCAAACTTATTTTAAAGTTTAAAAAATTGTAAAAAATAGTAGTTATTATTTTTGAAAATTCGAATTGCACTTATGTGTTAATAGCTTAATTAGCTACAAAATGAGATATAATATATTTATATAGCTAAATTATTAAGATCAGAATAATGAAGAACGTAAAAAAGTAACCTCTCAAAATTCTGTGGGGTGTTTAAAACATTGTAAAAAATCCTAGTTATAATTTTTGAAAATTCTAATGATAGTATTTGTTACTAACTTAATTAGCTACAAAATGAGATATAATATGTTTATATAGCTAAATTATTAAGATCAGAATAATGAAAAACGTTATAAAGTAACCTCCTAAAAACAAAACGGGAATTTACTAAAAAAATAATATTATTTATTCCTTATTTTATTGAAGCAATTGCTGCATCGGGCCACTAGTTTAGATATAAATTGCTAAAAATATATGATAATAAAAACGCGATGCTTATTAAGAGTATATAAGCTGCATTCTCTATCCATTCCTGGTTTTACGACCCCATAAAGTTCAATAAAAGCTTTTCGAATATATAATGTATTTAATAAATTTCCATAAGTATTTGTATTTCTTATAATACCTATAGAGGATTATATGCTTCCACATAAAACGGTGTTTTAACTTACTTTTATATTTACGACACGAGTGCGAAAACGCTCCGTGGTCCAATTATCCCTAACGAAGTTATTATTCAGGGATACTTGGAGGGCGCGCCGCCGCCCCGGGGCCGTATTCAGGCGAAAGCCTGAAAACCATTCATCACTAACAACGCCTGTCGCTGTCAATATCATATCACACGTTCGCCTCGCTGCAATAATATAAATGGGCAGGCGGGGTCGTGCATTTAATCCGGAATTGATGAAAAATATACTAATACCATTATCAATGGATATTGCATGTATAAACAGACACAGATACTAAATGCGGTGTAAATGTTTTCTAGTTCACGTAACAGAATAATTTAACAAGGCTTTCAGTTGAATTATCATAATTCAAGAGTATTCTCACTAAACAACATATATAAATATTTTTTTGGTTTTTATTGGTTAGCATATACACATATGGTTTAAAGATAACGTAGATTTTTATTTTTCAAAAAATTATGAGATGCACAACATATAGTTTCCATTATTATCATTTACAACCATTATAATATCATCATTAATCTCCTCGCGACATTTAAGTAAAAATGTAGTTAATAACACCTTCATAACGTATACATGGAGTATACAGTAAAGTGATGAGATGCAGTAGATGCACACCCAGGGCTACAAAACACACAATACCCTCCCTCTAAACCGTGCCGTAATGACATAAAGGTGGAGGCGCCGGGTCCATTTAAGTCCCACCAATCACTGTCAGACGTGCACCGACAACAGATGCCCCAGTGTGGCGTTTACACCGTTTTTCTAATGAGACGCCGGCAATATATATTATAATTAATGTGTATTTTTGCATATTCATGAATTGTTTTGTCTCCGCGTGCCGTTTGCCACGGACAAAAAGTCGCCGTTATTAACAGAGCGCGCAGTCACAATGAGCCAGCAGGATTAAATACGGCTGTTATTTTTCAATGTAATTATATAAACCACCCTGGCGTGTCCCACTTTTTCTCTTGTTCGGTGCTTTAATCTGCTGCTAAACAATGAGTTGGTAGGTAATGCAAAATAAGAAGTGAATCGGAATTGAATCAGTCAAGTTTTAAGCTGGAATTCAGTTTAAAACTGCAGTTATAACTAAGTAATTCTTAATTCTTCTTTAGAGTTACAATATCATATATATATATATATATATATACTACGTTGTAGGGGTCTAGATAACCTATGGAAAACAATGCGTTGGAAGTATAAAACGTATTTCAAAGTATGTTAAATAGTGTTGGCAAAAAGAATAACAGATGATTCCATTCATGGAAACAGTTAATTAAAGCATACTCTGCCTCGTAGCGCGTAATTATTTGTTTTTAAATTATAATAAAATGTATTAAAAACACATAGAATATACATAATATATTAATTTGAACATTTTATTATTTGTGTTTCAATACTATTTTATTGTATTGTTTTATATAAACAGCAGTTGAGTGCTTCAGGCAAGTATCAGGGCCGGGCGATTGTGAAATCATGTAACGGTCAGTCCGAATGGGTTAATTTAATAACATTTCGGACGTTCGTTATCGCTTTGAAATGCAAACTAAGTTCGCACCTTTCAACTAGTCTATTGTTGCTTCGGACGTTTGCCATCTGTGCAATGATTATTGTATTATAGCTGGTGATTTTGTGTGTTTGAATATATCACGATATTGATATTTGTTATAATTTAGATATGTATTAATATAGCTAATGCTAGTAGACACATGTATTTTCTATATAACGACTTTAACTAATAAATAAGGCTTTGGGCGCAAAAGTGGACTAAACCCCAACAAAAAAATTATTTATTATTTAGAAATATAGTTTTCTATTATTACTTAATTATTATATAATAATAATAACAACAATAACTGATGACCATGTAGACACTAAATCATTCTGTGAATGGCAAAAGCACAGCCATTTCTTTATAGAAACAGGATGTAGTGGTGCCATCCACGATCAGGTTGTAGCCACACATAACTACCGACATTGAGGGATTGCCATCGAGCTACTAGACCAGATTGTACTGGAAAATACTTAGAAAATATATGCTAATAAAATTATTATATTCATAAACCCAGTTTAACAATTTTTTGCAAATCCAACGAATTTCATATACGAGTTTTTGTGTGTGTCTGTTGCATTCGTTTTCCATGCAAGTGAATTAAAGTGCAGCGAGACAAACCGACCCCGGCACGTGGAAACAAATTCCAGTTAGCGCCACGTCCGCGCCGGAAAAGATTCATATCGACGCAACTTTTTTTTTGCTCGCCAGACTCTTTGTGCCGGGAGTAATTTCCGCTGTCGTGGTTAAGTGCAGAACGCGGGGGTGGTAGCCGCCCCGACGCCACAGCGGTTTCCAACTTCTCGCGGACGCGGTGTACTGACCTATATCGATGCTATAAACAGTCAATTAATGCAATTGAAAATTTATTGCAAACTTTTCTGTGGGTTTGATTGAGTACCATAATAATAATAATAATAACAGCTAGATTTACTCATAATATAAGATCTAATTCTAATTTTTGGGGGCTGGAATAAGTTATTGAAATTATATATATATATTTAAAGAATAACTTGTATGTTTATAGCTATCCACCCGAGGGCTTTTACCGATCTAATCCGGCATGCATGTTGCCTTCTTATCTTTTCTTTCATATTTAAATGAAATGGAGAAGCTCAAAGGAGTGTAATCAAGTGATATTTACCTTAACTATACAGAAAACTAAATGTAATTGGAAAAGAATCTTGATATCAGATTATAATGTTTATTTCTTCTGGTTATTTTTTTTAACCTTTAAATGACATCACATTTTATATTTGAATTTTATCTAGCTAGTTGTATGTAATTTAAAATTCCAGAAAACATTTATTTTTAATGATTGAAATACTTCAGAAGAAGCCTTGATTTTCAGTCGATATTTAAAAAAAAATATACGACTAACATAAATATGTTTTATTATTATCTCCAGATTTTTGTTGTGGTTTGTTATGTGGAAGGGCAGTGGTAAATGCCAATAAAGGTCGTTTTTTATTATCTCCAAATAGACTAATCAGGCTATCTAAAACTGTATTCTCTCTATCACTATTTCAAATGACTTGCATTGTGTACTGCAGTGTTTCTCGCATTTTTTATAATGTAGGGGTAAATTAATTAATGAGAATCTTGAACGACTAAAGTCTTGAACATAAATCCCCAGCTGATAGAAATAATTAATCCTACTTAATACACCTAGATGTCTAAAACGATCTATATACATAAAATGAAACAAATCAACGTAATTAACTTTACAATATCCGCTTTTATCGCTATAGCTACATCATAGTTGATGACGACCACAGTTTTGCCTCAAGATGTCAAAGACAGGCGAGACGTATAACCGCACATTTAAAGTGTGCGATCTTCAGTTGATTGGGTCCTTTGAACGAGTACGGACGCAATTTATCCCTTCGGTCCTTCAAGCTGCTGCGTCTAGACGCCGAATTACAATAATCTATCATTGCCTGACATTCATCTTCCGTATTTACAGAATGTCATCTCGGGAGTTTTACGTCGTCGTCGGATTGATCGGCATCGCCGTCGTGTTTAATCGAGCGACGCTTGATGAATTGTGCACGCAACTTTTTACGTGACTGGGAGGGCAAGTTTTAGAAAATTTCTGCGATACGGAGTCAATCTTTACTAAATCGACATTTTCACGCCCTCGATTAGTTCAATATTGAAAACCTCGGCAGAGGTGTCCTCACAGATAAAAGTCACAGGGACTTAAATCTGGTGGCTGCGTGCTTGTGTGAATGTTTGTGGGGTTACCTCAAGGCCGAGGTTTTTAAACATCGTTCTCTGTTCTTGGACGAACTAAAGGAGGCCATTCAAGAAAAGTTTTCGCCTAACATTCTAGTTAGAGTAATGCAATTACGTTTACAAATATGTATCTCAAGACTACAATTTGGACGGTATTAATTTTAAACCTCAAAGTAGTTTTTTTGTAGCCTTTTTCCTCTTTGGACGCATCTATATTAGATAAATAAAAAGTTTTTGGTGATAGCTAGAGCTAATCTTTTGAAATATGGGAGTTATTTCTGTCACTCCCATTATAAACAAAAAAAATCAATTATTTGTTAAATTACACACTTTAAACAGTTACTAATATAATAATAGAAAAATAAAAAGTTTTTGGTGATACCTAGAACTAATCTTTTTAAATATGGGAGTTATTTCTGCAGCCCCCATTATAAACAAAAAAAATCAATTATTTGTTATATTACACACTTTAGACAGTTACTAATATAACGAATGTAACTTCTACTGCAAAAAAAAAAATATTGAAAACCTCTACAAACTGAAATACATCTATAAATTCAAACAATGTGCAGTGCAGTATTAAACGGATGCTGCGCTATTCGATAAAATCACGTCCATATTTATTTTGGGGCAGGGGGAAATGTTGCAAATTGGATATTGCATTAATGCGATCCGAAATAGGGCGGTCGTAACGTTAAAACTCGTGCCCCCTTATTCCAAATCGATGGCTGTTTTATCGGTCATATCGTCGGCGGTCCGGATTTCTGGACGCAGCAATTGAAAGCTCCACTAACGCGCGACTTTAGTGCTGCCGGGTTAAATGGGTCGTGTAAGCAGTTTAACAATTGCATTTAAATGGGGTGGACCGCCAATTGCAACCCGTATATAGTTGCAGCGCGGTTAAGTGGTCACTGATGAATTAATTTGAGTTAATTGAAAAATTGTGTGCCATTTCCGTTTTTCTTTATGAGATAATTTCAAGTTTTAATTAATGGACTGCATCGAAATATACAAAAAAGGACCTTTATTTGACACAAATCTGTAACTTGAGTTGTAGTTAAGCTAATACTATGAAAATTGGTAATATTATTCAAAATGGATGTAGCTACTACACAATTAAATTTAAAAAAAATTATTCTAAAAATTATTTTCTTAGGGATTTTTAAATTGCAACTTCCAAATTTTAGAACATTGTTTACGTAATACCTCTGTAACTTAATTTGTAGTGAAGCTAATACTATGAAAATTTCTAATATTATTAATAATGAAAGTAGTTATTAAATAACTAAATTTGAAAAAACTTGTTTTAAAAAATGTATTTTTTATGAATTTTTAAATTGCAAGTTCCAAATATTAGAACGTTGTTTGCGTAATACCTCTGTAACTTAAGTTATAGTCAAGCTAATTCTATAGAAATTGCTAATATTATTTATAATGGATGTAGCTACTAAATAACTAAATTTGAAAAAACTTGTTTCCAAAAATGGATTTTTTATGAATTTTTAAATTGCAACTTCTAAATTTTTGAAACATTATTTGCGTAATACCTCTGTAACTTAATTTGTAGTCAAGCTAATACTATGAAAATTGCTAGTGTTATTCATAATGAAAGTATCTACTAAATAATTAAATTTGAAAACACTTGTTTTAAAAGTGAATTTTTTAGCGATATTTGAATTGCAACTTCCAAATTTTAGAACGTTGTTTGGGTAATACCTCTGTAACTTCAGTTGTAGTCAAGCAAATACTATGACAATTGCAAATATGATTCACAATAGATGTAGCTTCTAAATAGTTAAATTTCAAAAAAATTGTTCTAAAAATTTATTAAGTATTTTTAAATTGCAACTTCCAAAGTTTAGAACGTTGTTTGCGTAATGCCTCTGCAACTTAAGTTGTAGTAAAGTTAATACTATGAAAATTTCTAGAATTATTCATAATGAAAGTAAATACTGAATAATTAAATTTGAAAATACTTGTTCTAACAATGGATTTTTTATGGATTTTTAAATTGCAAGTTCCAAATATTAGAAGGTTGTTTGCGCAATACCTCTGTAACTTAAGTTGCCGTCAAGCTAATGCTATGAAAATTGCTAAGGTTATTCATAATAGATGTAGCTACTAACCATTAAATTTGAAAAATCTTGATTCAATAAATGGATTTTTTATGAATTTTTAAATTGCAACTTCTAAATTTTAGAACGTTGTTTGCGTAATACCTCTGTAACTTAATTTGTAGTGAAGCTAATACTATGACAATTGCTAGTATTATTCATAATGAAAGTAGCTACTAAATAACTATATTTGAAAAAACTTTTTCCAAAAAATGGATTATTTATGAATTTTTAAATTGCAATTTCCAAATATTAGAAGGTTGTTTGCGCAATACCTCTGTAAATTAAGTTGCAGTCCAGATAATTCTATGAAATTTGCTAACATTATTCACAATAGATGTAGCTACTAACTAAATTGGAAAAAACTTGTTTCAAAAAATGTTTTTTTTATGAATTTTTAAATTGCAACTTCCAAATTTTAGAACGTTGTTTGCGTAATACCTCTGTAACTAAAGTTGTAGTCAAGCTAATACTATGAAAATTGCTAATATTATTCACAATAGATCTAGCAACTAAATAATTAAATTTGAAAAAACTTGTTCTAAAAATGAATTTTTTAAGGATTTTTAAATGGCTACTTCCGAATTTTAGAACATTGTTTGCGTAATACCTCTGTAACTTAAGTTGTAGTGAAGCTAATTCTATGAAAATTTCCAATCTTATTCATCATCGATGTGGCTACTAAATAATTAAATTGTAAAAAACTTGTTTTAAAAACTAGATTTTTTATGAATTTTTAAATTGCACATTCCAAATTTTAGAACGTTTTTTTCGTAATACCTCTGTAACTTAATTTGTAGTGAAGCTAATACTATGAAAATTGCTAATATTATTCATAATGAATGTAGCTAGTAACTAAGTAAATTTGAAAAAACTTGATTCAAAAAATGGATTTTTTATTAATTTTTAAATTGCAAGTTCCAAATTTTAGAACTTGGTTTGCGTAATACCTCTGTAACTTAAGTTGTAGTCAAGATAATTCTATGAAAATTTCTAAAATTATTCATAATAGATGTAGCTACTAAATAACTATATTTGAAAAAATTTGTTTCAAAAAATGGATCTTTTATTAATTTTTAAATTGCAAGTTCCAAATATTAGAAGGTTGTTTGCGCAATACCTCTGTAACTTAAGTTGCAGTCCAGGTAATTCTATGAAATTTGCTAATATTATTCACAATAGATGTGTCTACTAAATAATTGAATTTGAAAAAATATGTTTCAAAAAATGGTTCTTTTATGAATTTTTAAATTACAACTTTTTTTTCATAATGGATGTAGCTACTAAATAATTAAATATTGTTTCCTCAAAAAATAACTAAGTGTACATACATACAATGAACATATAAAACAGGTGAAAATTTAAATTTAATTTAAAAAATTAACATTTAAAGACTGTTACTGATGAATTAAAAATTATCTTAGTAACTCTACGTTTCTATTATTAACTACTATTTTATTCCTCTATATAGCCATATTTCTCATTTTTATGTTATCCGTATAACAGAAAATTTTAAAATCTCATTTATATTCATATTACCATATGTAATTCAACATCACTCACCACATATAATTTATTTCCGACCCCTAAAAATCATTCCATACTAAACTCTTCTTAATATGCAATAAACCGCAGCAGTGCAAGCTTTGTGTTCACCAAGGCCGGTTAATTTAGCCCTTATCCAGCCCGCCCCGTTTGTAAGTTCATTTTATCGGAACGGATTCGAATTGTGCGCGAGCGGTAATTCATCTTGTATTATCCGTGCCCTGGTGAAATATCGCTAATGTGCTTACAATGCCGGCTCCGCGAACGTACACGGCGCATTATTGAGATTACCATCGGTATATTGGGTTCAAATTGGAGTTTTGCGTTCCGCCTTTGTGCCCCCTCCAATCCCCCCCATTCATTGCAGGATGTTGTGGAATGCTGATATAGAATTTTACTGCTCACAGTTAAACGAACACACATGCAATATTGATGTTACATATTACACTGTTTGGGAAATTTCTAGTTCAATATGAAAATCTAGAAATAAAAAAAATAGATTGGATTTTAATATTACAGGTCACGCTTTTACATAAGTACTTTCTATTCTACTAGACTAAGGGTGATCATCCAAACTAGTGTGAAGTCGGAGCCATAGATAGCAGCGTGCTTATTTTTTAAATTATCTTTTAAATTGATAGCGTAGAACAACGACCATCGCGACTAGCTGGCCAGGGCAGGACGTCGCCTTACAACTACCCTTCGGGGGGTCGTTGCACATATTTTAAATTAAAATATCAACTATTTTGTACTAGTATCGCGACTCAATAGTACAATTGAAATTTGAATTATTCGTTGCACTTAATCACATACGCCCTTTTAGTTTTCTAAACTGTATTGCTATACAAGAATAGTATTATAATCGAGATATGTTTGTAATATTCTCACCCAATGACTGTAAAGACTGTTTAAGGTTCCCATCATTAAGCGACGACGATTATTCAACATGCTCCAATGGGGGATTGCTCTTGAAATACACATCTATTATAAAAGTCATTTTTTGCGCCGATAAAACTCCCCGGGGGGTCGCCTCAATCGGAAGGCTTCAATTTTGTCGCGTCTTTGATCGCCCGGTACGATCAAAGAACCAGCAAATGCAACGCCAAAGGCGATACATTCACGTTTCTTGTTAGTTTGAACGAGAATATTAAAGAGGATTACGTTTTTTTTTTCTTCAAATTTATATTACATGTGGAATGAGACACAATATATTATTATAATATATATTTGAACATTCTAAAGACAGATATGTGTTACTAGCTTATTTAGCTACAAAATAAGATATAATATGTTTATATAGCTACATTATTCAGATCAGAATGATGAAAAACGTAAAAAAGTAACCTCTCAAACTTATGTGGGGTGTTTAAAAAATTGTAAAAAATCGTAGTTATTATTTTTGAAAATTCTAATTACATTTATGTATTTCTAGCTTAATTAGCTACAAAATGAGATATAATATGTTTATATAGCTACATTATTAAGATCAGAATAATGAAAAACGTAATAAAATAACCTTTCAAACTTATGTGAGGTGTTTTTGATTTTTGAAAATTCTAATTACATTTATGTGTTACTAGCTTAATTAGCTACAAAATGAGATATAATATGTTTATATAGCTAAATTATTAAGATCAGAATAATGAAGAACGTAAAAATGTAACCTTTCAAACTTATGTGGGGTGTTTAAAAAATGGTAAAAAATCGTAGTTATTATTATTGACAATTCTAATTACATTTATGTATTACTAGCTTAATTAGCTACAAAATGAGATATAACATGTTTATATAGCTAAATTATTAAGATCAGTAAGATGAAAAACGTAAAAAAGTAACCTCTCAAACTTATGTGGGGTGTTTAAAAAATTGTAAAAAATCTTAGTTATTATTTTTGAAAGTTCTAATTGCATTTATGTGTTACTAGCTTAATTACCTACAAAATGATATATAATATGTTTATATACCTAAATTATTAAGATCAGAATAATGAAAAACGTAATAAAATAACCTCTTAAACTTTTGTGAGGTGTTTAAAAAATTGTAACAAATCATAGTTATCATTTTTGAAAATTCTAATTACATTTATGTGTTACTAACTTAATTAGCTACAAAATTAGATATAATTTGTTTATATAGCTAAATTATTAAGATCAGAATAATGAAGAACGTAAAAACGTATGTATAAGTTATTTTTGGGGGAAACAGCGAGGGCAGTGAAACTCCTTTTCTAATATTTCAATATTTCGCTCGTTTAATTTCGAGCATCATCAGGATAATTAAGCAGAGTTAATGAACATACTAACTGGCAATTAACATAATTAACAAAAACAAATTTTCAATTCAGATTTGGCACTTCGTTGACAAGATCATAACAAATCATAATTATCCTGATGATGCTCGAAATTAAACGACCGAAATATTGATATATTATAAAAGGAGTTTCACTGCCATCCCTGTTTCCAAAATAATAACTAAAAAGAAAAATAATTTTCGGCGAAAAAATTCAATAACGAAAACGAAAACGGTTTTTATAACAATTTTATAATCTACAATTGGTTGCTATAAAAAGTCGCCATTGTGGTATAAAGTGATATTAATTACTTTTTTTTAAATAGTGTTTTATTTCTTTTGTACAGAAACGCCCCTCATTTCGGTCGCTTATTACCTAAGTAGCTTCCCACCCCCCAATTACTCGCATCCCGCAACGCTACGATAATAGCATCCTATTTATCTCCACCCCTCGCGCCAAAGCCGCCCTCGCGTATTACTTTCGTATACTTGAACCAGAAAACCGTGCACACGAGTATTTATTTATTTATTTCCCCCCTTTTTATACACACAATACATACATAGATGCATGCACACATACACATATACATACAAGTATATTTCCGGCCTCACAAAATTATATTTATTGCCGCATCCTCGACGGGATTAAATCTGCCGCGATCTTCCCAACGAAATCCTTCTTTTGTAGTAACTGGGGAGAGGCTAGCCTCCAACCGCCCCTTCGCGCTCAAACGGACGGTTACGTAATTCCTGCGATGCGCACAATTGATCAAAGGAGTTTATCTTGTTTAAAATGAAAACAAATACAATTGATAAATACTTTGAGGGTGGCTGTGTGAAACAAAATAAGCAAAATTGAACGAAAACGATTGCAGATGTTTTTATTGTTTAATTTTCGTGTGGAAAACTGTTGTTTCAATTTAAACACTTTAAGAGTCTACTATCTATAGGAATTTATTTACTGGGAAAGAAAATACATGTAATTGCATTGTGTGTTACCAACTTAATTAAATTGCGAATCGGTTCTTGTCTATATTCCAGTAATTTTCAATTAACGATATAATAAAGACGTAAAGGAAGTTTTGTTTTGATTCATATTGCATAGGCTATTATAGCATGGTTTTTTATTCTTATCATTTACAAGATAAGAATAAAAATCTGTGCCATAACCATGTAGCCTATGCAATATAAATAAAAACTTCCTTTATGTCTTTATTCCGACGGTTTAAAGGGGAGTTTAAGCACCCGAGGAGTTTAAGCACCCAGTATTTAGCATTAGTTCACGGAAAAACTGTGAAAGGCCATCATCATTAACCATTTTTATTGGATTGTACGCCAGCTGGTTTCTTGTCTCTAGTTGTTTCGGTTTTCCCAGTCTCCATGGTTCAGGGTTGTTGCTGACATGTACTTTAGAATCACGTCTATTCACGTTGTTGTTATTTCAACGATAATAATATAGTTTTAAAAAAATTGAGATTCTCCCTTGACCAACGAAGAAAGAAGCCTAACGGCCCTATTAAGATAGAAGTTTTTTTAGAAAGAAATCAGTGCTATGGTTATGTGGAAAAGGTGAGAGAGGAGCAGCTACCAAAAATACTGGACATCAATAGAATAGAATGAATAGACGGGACGTTTTTTAGAAATAAGTGAATAATTTACCAGATTTATATTAATTAATGTACGCTAAAATATATATAAATAGTCCAATAGTAGAGTGAACTTTTGAGCTTTTATTATAATGTTTATATTATAATTGTTATTATAAATTTATTCCACCCAGGATTGTAATTAGACATATATACCCTCTTTCGACGACATTCCGGCTCGAGGCATCTGTTGTGACACTAGTACATTAGAAATTCCCGTCTCTTCATGGAACAATAAGAACGTTCATGAATAAGTTTCGGGGAAATCCAGACAGACAGCCGCGGCGACTATTAGCGCCCCAACTGCTCGAAAATATATTTGCTCAGGAGCTGATTTACTACCCGTGATTATTCCACCTCTTATCCCATCCCTCCATCAAATGCGCGCATCCGCGGTTTTCTAAACAGAAATTAACTAAAAGCTTTTTCGCGTACCCCTCCAGCGATGGTTTATTTATGGGGCGACCGTTGAAATCGCTAACGCACTCGGAGAGGGTGCGTTTTTCTTGCATTAAAACGACGTTTGTTGTGGTGAAACTGAAAATATTTTCTCTCTCTTTTTCTTCACAGAATCGAGTTATGAAAATATTTGAAAGAGTTATCATATCATGGCCATTGTTATAACCAATTATATTTCGTATTGTGTTAGATCAGTGTTTTCCAAAGTGGGCCCTAATTTGGGTTTCTATTACGAACAATTATTACTGAAAAACACTCTTAATATAATAATATATAATTCTACACATAAAGTTATTAAGCAGAATCCTAAACGAGCTTCCAAATTAAAATGAATATTATACACCACTAAAAGAGAGAAAAAAACATTTACAAATTCAGAAGTCGTGACTATAATCATCGATTTAAATTTGTCTAAGCGCCAATACCTGAAATTGAGACATTTAACATTAAAGAAGGGCTTAGGCATATATCCTTCTTATTGCAGTTTAAAGGAATCTTGCTATCCACCAAAAAGCAGTATTTCAATTACAGATATGTCTGCAGAAATTGTAGTTGTACAGCAGATGAAACTGTATGAAAAAGTAGGTATTTCACTTTCCAATTAAACGTAATGCAAGTTGTACTCACTGCTAAAGATATGGGGTGCTGAGTAATTGTATTAAAGTAAACACAAATTATATATTGTGAGGACTGCTGAAGATATGGAGTGCTGAATAATTGTATTAAAGCAAACATAAATTATATATTCTGGGTACTGGTGAAGATATGGGATACTAAGTAATTGTATTAAAGTAAACACAAATTATATATTCTGGGTACTGCTGAAGATATTGGGTGCTGAGTAATTATATTAAAGAAAACACAAATTATATATTGTGGGTACGTCGAATTTTAATGACCTCTTTGCTAAAGTTTTTTTTATATGTGTAATAATTCTGTATAATTCACGTAAATATTTACCTAAAATACCTTTTATGTTTCCATCTACAAATTGCATGTCCATATGAATTCAACAAAAAAACATTTCTGTTTGTGCAATTTGTGAATGCAGCCGGCAGCAGACAAACAGCACAACAAAAATTGATATTATTATCACTGCAAATGAAAACCTCAATTATTATTAATACGTTCACAAAATAATATAATCGAATCATCGTCCTCCGTTTTTAATAAACAACATCCAGCGGCGATGTTTTTGTGGGCGAATATAATTACAATAACATCGGCTGGATTCAATTGAATTTCAACGTTAATTTTACAAAAGAATTTATATTTGTATATATGTTTTGTTACATATTATAATATTAATAAAACACGTGTAGAATTCTAATCGGATGCAAGTGTGTTTATAATTGCTTTTAATAATTGTGTTTCAACAAAAACTTTCTAGATTTTGCATGGTTTCAAGAAAATTACGATTTACACTTGAATTACGACCATATATTTTTTTTAATCTGATCACGGGACTTTCCAAATAATTTTCTGCCCCCATATCTAACTTCGGACACTGTTAAAACTTGCAAAATCGTATGTCATAATAGAAAGTTGTGTTTGACCTGATTAATTCTTTTTTAATTCTAAAGGGAAGACCACAAAAATATTGTTATAAAAAGTTTGCCATTGTAGGGATAAAGACGAAGAAATGATGAACAATAAAATCAAAATTATCCAATCAAAATCAATTTCAGCTAGTTGAATAAACAATTTTGAACCAAATGATAAATTTATAGTATAATAACAGTGACAACACTCGACAAATAAAATCATAACGTGCGTACTTTTGTAGCTACAATTCTATAATTTGCTATGAATATATTTAGTCTAGAGTATGTAATATAGAAAAAAAAATTGTATTATTTAATCGCGACTTATAGAACAAAATATTTTTACGACATGATTTATATGACAGAGACAACTGTAGACTAATAAAATCATAATCGTGCGTATTTTCATAGCTACAATTCTGAAATTTGCTGAGAATGTACTTAATAAAGTAGGTAATTAGGAAAAAAATTGACACGCGTGTTATATTTTTTAATCGCGAGTTATAGCTGTTTGAAACAAAATATTTTGTATCACCTGATTTGCATGACCATGACAGTGACAACTGCAGACAAATAAAATCATAACGTACGTATTTTCGTAGCTACAATTCTGAAATTTGCTGTAAATGTACTTAATAAAGTAGGTAATTAGGAAAAAAATTGACACGCGTGTTATATTTTTGAATCGCGAGTTATAGCTGTTTGAAACAAAATATTTTGTATCATATGATTTGCATGACAGTGACAACTCCAGACAAATAAAATCATAAAATGCGTATTTTTGTAGCTACAATTCTAAAATTTGCTGTGAATGTACTTAATAAAGTATGTAATTAGGGAAAAAAAATGACACGCGTGTTATATATTTTAATCGTGAATTATAGCTGTTTGAAACAAAATATTTTGTATCACATGATTTGCATGACAGTGACAACTACAGACAAATAAAATCATAACGTGCGTATTTTCGTAGCTACAATTCTGAAATTTGCTGTGACTGTACTTAATAAAGTATGTAATTAGGAAAAAAAATTGACACGCATGTTATATATTTTAATCGTGAATTATAGCTGTTTGAAACATAATATTTTGTATCACATGATTTACATGACAGTGACAACTACAGACAAATAAAATCATAACGTGCGTATTTTCATAGCTACAATTCTGAAATTTGCTATGAATGTACTTAATAAAGTAGGTAATTAGGAAAAAAATTGACATGCGTGTTATATTTTTTAATCGCGAGTTATAGCTGTTTGAAACAAAATACTTAGTATGACATGATTTGCATGACAGTGACAACTGTAGATAAATAAAATCATAAAATGCGTAATTTTGTAGCTACAATTTTGAAATTTGCTGTGAATGTACTTAATAAATTAAGTAATAAGTATAATATAGTATAATTTTTAAAATGCAAAATATAATAAAAATTGACCAATAAGATCAACTTTAGCTAGTTGGATAGACAATTTTGAACCAAATCATAAATATTGGTATAATTTTTCCCTAAAACAAAAGACAAACTCGTCACATAATAAATTATAAAAGTGATAAAAATCGTCCCGTCAAAAATGGGGCCGTCCCAGAAGTGACCTGGCACTGATATCTATCTCCCTTGATTAGAAATATAGTCTAGATAGCGGGGACAATGTCGAGATTGTTTAATCCTGAACTAGTGCAGCTACAGAGCTTGGCAAATTTTTGAAACACAGACAATTTTATTTCATGCTAGAAAATGGTGTTTGATCTCATTTTGTAGATGTTTTAGTTCCAACGAAAAAAGATAACAATGTTGTTATAAAAAGTTTAGTGTTGTGATGGTACAGCTGAAGAAGAGAAGAAAAATAAAATAAAAATTGTCCTATCAGGACCAACTTCCGCTAATTGAATAGACAATTTTGAACCAAATGAATCTTAGCACAATTTCTTCCTAAAACAAAATATAAAACCGCCGCAAGATACATTTTAAAAGTGATAAAAATCTATAAAAATGCCAAAACTACAGACTTGTAATCAATATATTCATAAATAAAAATGTAACTGCGTACGTCGATTTACATAAATACCAAACGTACATTCACTGATATTTAAATGTATCTTACACCATTTTCATTCTCACAGGCTCATATGTATCCTCGATAATTTAATTTCAATTTAATAATGCCTATACCTCCCTAAACCCGGATTCAACATTAATTTAGTTAATCCACTTTTATCCCTTACTCAATCTCGCTTCAAATCGAAACCAATCTATTCGTCCTACATTAAAAAAAAATCCACCTCACCCACCCCTTAATATTATCATCTATGATCGTATGCCGTCACTTTAAATTTGCTGTGATAAATCAAGAGATGCGCGCGACGGGAAATGCCCTCGGATTTGTTATTCCGAACGGCCGTGTCATATCCGCGGGGCGGTGAGCGGCGGTGGCGAAATTCACCCTGTAATGCGCCATTGTTAAAATACCTTTGTCCGTGCCGAGAAAAATCTGCGGACATATATCCACGAGCGTTTTTATTTTTTTGTAATGGGTGACTTCCGCGGGCGCCAACACCGTCGTCTAAAAAGTCGTTTGTGGCCCCGACGGCGGCATATTCGTAATAAATAGGTTTGTGCGGGGGGGTTTAAATGATGCTTTACACGGAAATGAGAGTGCTCGGGGGATTAGCTTTTGTTAGGATGATACCGTTTGAAGAGAGCTATTATATATAAAAAAAACTGTAAATTAAAGAACAGAATAATTTCCAAGTGATAAGTGGAGCGGCTCCAATGCAACTTATTATAAAGAGGTTTTTATTAGTTACAATAAATATTGGAAAACTCGTGGGATAAATAGTTGTTTTGGTTTATCACTCTGTGCTGCTACGGGCTTATTGTTTCTATTTTCCGCTCCCGATGAGCACAATTCTACCTTGGCCCTTACAACCGGCGGCGCACTACCGCAAGACTATCTACTATCTACTATCTATATAATTAAAGTATTTTGTTTTACCTTAATCTAATGATTATCTCAGTCATCAACTATGTATTATAATTTATATCATTTATGCACATTACTCCATCTATACACTAACACACACTGGCTATGGACAGACACGCTACCCATGGATTAATAGACCTAAATTCCGAAGAACGGAAAAGAGTCTATTTATTAATACTGGACTTGAACCGGTGACGGGGTGGATGGGGCGATAGCACGCCCTTGGGCTGTTAAACGAAAGCACCTTTTATAGAGCGTCTAGTAAAACTCTTTGAACTAATCAGTATTATATCCATATCGTCTACATTATAGATATATTTACGAATTATCATCATAAATTACACTTAAGCCCTTCGAGGTGTGGGTAAATAAGTAATGGTGCCGGAATGGGGTGCATTGTGTTTCATCTGTGGAAAACCGAATCAGAGACGTCTCGGTTATTTTAAGGTTTACAATCCTCGCAATAAAAGTCACTAATTAAAGAATTAAACAACACAACTGCAGATTCTACGGATACGATTAACCAATTTTTTTTTACATTTCAAATTATTATAATTCTGTGACTATGTTCGGTACACCGTTTCTAGTTTTTAGATGTTTATGTTATTATTTATTACATACATTTAGATATATCCTATTTTCATGGTGCACACGTGTGCGTTTCAATGCAAAAAAATATTTTAGCTTTAAATCGTTTGTAAAAAATATATACATTTACTAATATATATTTTTTACAAACGACTTAAAGCAAAAATATTTTTTTGCATTTAAACGTACACGTGTGCACCATGAAAATAGGATATTTCTAAATGTATGTAATAAATAATAATAAACATAAACATCTAAAAACTAGAAATGGTGTACCGAACATAGTCACAGAATTAAAATAATTTTAAATGTAAAAGAAATCTGGTTAATCATATCTGTAGAATCTGTAGTTGTGTTGTTTAATTCGTTAATTAGTGACTTTCACGAGTTGTCCCGTTTTCAGATTAAATAACCACAGGACCACAATTTCGTTATTGTTGTCTCAAATTAGTTCAGTTTAATGCAGCGTTGAAATACTAATAACGTGTGCAGATTAATTTAAATTACCGCTCATAAATTGCAACCATAAAGCGTCAATATCATTTACATAATCAACCGTAAACATCAAATAATTTATATCTGAAATTTAATGGTGTCCGTTCCGCGCTATTAAACAAATTTAAATATAGAGCAGCCATAATGAAATTACTAATCGGGCCTATATGGCTAGGATAATTTACACGCGTTATGGATTTATCTGTTAAATAAGTTTCAGGCTAGTATTATTCTTCTTGATTGGACAATTGAGAATCCCGTTTTTTCTTTTGAGGGGTGTGCGAAACGCGTTAATGTGTTAAATTCACACATTTATTGGGAATTGGGTGGGCTTTCACGGGGATTAAATCGGAGGTACAGTGGTGCGACGCCCTCCTAAGCGATATAGACGGAAATAAGCTTAAATAAACGTGAGATTCTTTTGTAGCAACGCGTTGCTTACTGTAGAAAATAATATTGTATGATGTGATTGTGGACGAATTGGAAATTTATTGGTTAATATGACAATATATTTCAATCATTAATAACACCTAGAAATTCTGATTACATCCTTCGATCTTCGCAAGCAATTTTAGGCATGGCAAGATTTACGGCCGCCCCCATCTGGGAATAGACACACTCTCCCGAATGCATTAATAAATCAGCAATAAGTTGCGTCGGTAGCATGTGGCCTGATACGTCTTCTAATAACTCGCCGAATTCGATATTTTAAGGACTGCGTATCCGAGATAAGTAGTAATTTATATGATTCCACCTCCCTCATGAGCGAGTTTACTATTTTTAACAGAAAAAAGCAGCCCCCCCTAACTCTCTCATTTATAGCGTGAATTATAGCTGCCCGCCGGAATTGCGTTGGTGTGATAAATTACGAGCCCAATTACACGGTTTATTTTATTGTATTTTATTACGCGCGATATAAGAAGATAAATTTAAAGCCAGGGCGCCGGAGCAAATATGTTAAATCGTAACAAGTAGTAGCTCGCACTGATATATGGAGCGTGGTTGCGCAAAAAATTTGCAACGCGCCCGGGAGAAATGGGGAAAATGCAAATCCGAATCATCAAAAAGCTCGTGTGAAAAAGAACGCTGTCAGCCAGTCCGGTGTGATGAAATCTTTGCGCTCGCGCGCCCGGCATTGTGTCGCCTTTATTTATTTCCGATCGCACAAAAGAATGCGAGAGGGTGTAATTGGAAAAAAGGGGAATTAGATGTGCTCGAACTGTGACACGAGTTTGGGGGCCGCTGCAATAATACCCACGGGCGGATAAATATTTATTTATAATATAGATGTTTGGGTTTGGCAGCGTATCTATTTATGTTGTTGATCGATCGATTGGTTCAAGCGATACAAAGTTACGATAACCTTGGTAAGTGGCGTGATGTGCATATGATCGCATGGCGATATACATGTAATGTATTACCTGTACGAAATCAGTCAACGATTTTTGAAGTATTTTATATGCAATTTAATTACTTCTACTTCTACTCCAATTTTCTGTTCTACTTCTTACAATATAGTATACCATAAAATTGCTTGTACACGTGTTACAGAAAATAAAACAAATATAATCTATACTATTTGTTAGGGCAAATCGTTAATAGCATGTTTTAAGTGCTCTACCAAGAAACAAACATCATTAGTATATGTATGGGCGATGTTTACTTAATTGGATAGAATCATGACCCCGATTTATAATGGACTTCTGTACTTCATAAGTCACATAAAAGTTATTATAATTGTTTTTGAGCTTAATAACAATTTAAAATGAATATAACAGCGTAAACAAGTTAGATTATATGCATAAATTTGTTTATAGAAAACTTTTTCGAATAAATGTTATCATGCAATGTTACAGTTTAATTTATAGACAACTAGGCTTGGTTGTATAAAGCAGATAACCTTTGAGTTAATTTCCAATCCATCACTTTTGACAACGTTGATATATAAATACGACGTTTCCATATATACACAGAGATACATAATGATGACTATGAAAATTTAAAGTTAACAATAATGTATGCAACATGTAACAATATTATTTCTCCTTTATACAACCGAATAATATAAATATACAAGTTTCGGATGTAGGGGTTTCAATTAATCGACGTGCGCAGTTACAGACTTGAAATCAATTTATTCATAAGTATAAATGTTACGCAGTTCCATTTTTACTTATAAATAAATTGATTTTAAGTCTGTAACTGCGCACGTCTATTGATTGAAGCCCCTACACCCGAAACTTGTATATTTATATTACTCGGTTGTATAAAAAAGAAGTAATATTGTTACATGTAGATTTACATAAATACCAAACGCAAAATCTTCTCCTTTCACAAAAATTCAAAAGTGACGTACACTACTTTCATTCTCACAGGCTCATATGACATAATCATCATCATAATCGAAGCTTCCACAAATATTCTCAAATATTCTATTCTACAATTATTCGTGACTTATAACCGTGAGAACAAAACACGTGCTTCTGTTGGTTGTAAGTCTTGTTGTGTGTACTTAAGCGACGCCCGATTGTCTGGTTAGATAACCCAATCGGTCGTTAAGTCACAACGAAACCCTAATGACCTACTAACCCATTAGAAAGCGTAATTAGGACGTCACAGAAGAGGACAGAGTGGTAAGAGTAATCTTCAACGAAACAGTCGCGGAGCGACCAAGAAGCCACACACAACAGCCTCAAAACCAGCAAATTATTTCCGTATTAGCTATAAATAAAAACCAACATTATCTTATCCACTATCAACTTTCTTACTTCCTGCCATGTTTGCCTTTATTTTTGAACACTTGATTTTCGATTCTTGTTCTTCTTGTGGTACCGGCTCCTATCGGAGGTTCATCACCAATCAATCATGGCGATTCTAATCTTTGACGCTGCAGCTCTATATAGTCCGACCGATGTTTGTCCGTACCATTCTTTAAGGTTCTTTAACCATGAGGTTCTGCGACGTCCAATGCTTCTTCTTCCTTGTATTTTTCCTTGCATGATCAGCTGGAGAATAGAGTATCTCTCTCCCCGGGTGATCTGTCCCAAGTTCTCTAGCTTTCGTTTTTTGATCGTAAGGATCAGTTCCTTTTCTTTTTGCATTCTTCGCATGACTTCTTAATTGTTTACTAGGTCCGTCCAGGATGTCTCAAATGACTAGTTTTTTATGTAATATTTTTTTAATGTCCATGCTTCCATCCCTTATAGTAGTGCTGAAAAATTGTAACAGCGAATTATTCGGACTCTCAAGGCTAGATTGAGATTTCTATTTGAGAAATAAATTTTCATTTTGACAAAAATTGTTCTTGCTATTTCTATACGTTTGTTCACTTCTATGGTTTGGTCGTTATTGTCTTCAATACGTGTTCCTAAGTATTGGTAGCTTCAAACTCTTTCGATTGTAGTGTTGTTTACTAGTATTGCTGGTATATTATTAACATTGATTTTATTTACAACCATAAATTTAGTTTTCTTCAGATTCATTTTGAGCCCATAGGATTGGCTAGTCGTATTTATTTTCCATTAAATAACATTAATTAGTACCATTGCTGCCATTACAATATTATCGTTTAACCATTACTTAGTAAAAATACCTATTATCTCTTAGAAGACACTCGATGATAAATCTCTGCAATTCTTGCAAAATCCTCCCCATCAATTAAACCGCCATAAAATCTTCCCTGTGTATTTTTTTTTTGGGTGTGTGCGCCCTGCCACAAATCTATTACCAGCCCTCCCTCATTACTTTAAACCCCGCAATCGGCGAAATGATAAAAGCAACCCCCCAATCTCCCGCAGACACCGTAGTCGTCGGCCCGTCCGGCCCGCCAAATTGAGATTTCCTCGCCGGGCTTTTTTTACGACCCCAATCTGTATGCGTCACTCAGAAAGCCCGCATTTCTTTCTGTGGGACGGGCACCGAGCCGGTGGGATTTCGTGGCGGCGGCGTTCCCTGATTCCGAAATAAACGATCTGTGTTGGAAATATTCGCCCCAAAAAGAAAGCGTTGCTGGTGTAGCCGGTTATCGATTACGCATCTCGGGCAAATTACTTCCGAGTTGAAAACACAATATTGAATGAATAATGAATGCAGAGCGCAGCGTGCGCCCGGGCGTGGGGTAATTGTATCACGGGCGTCTTGCATATTTCAATATAAAAATCGTCGACGTCGCTTCGTCGTAAAAATTCCAGACTGGTATAATTAAATAATTGCGAGCTGGAAGGAGAGATCGGTTGGGTGGAGAGATGTAGACGTTTTATGCAACGTTTGGTATGCATTATTCTGTTATTTGGTATATAATTTCAGTTCCACATACTTTATGAGCGACACATTTAATTGCATAAGTATTGCAATTTGCAAACTGTTGACATAACTTTCGATGATATCAGCACCATTGGAATAAATATTGTAATCGAAATCAGTGAATAGTGAACAGTTAGTAATTTAATGTACTATCTTTCATCCAGAACAACAGTTAGAGACGCCGTCAATCTCATATTGAGCATTGCGGACCATGAGTTTAAACCACATCGGGCCGAATTTTTGCTAAAACAACTACCATCTGTGGGTGCATCTACATCTACAGCTAATTTCACATACTCCGAGCCCTGATGAAGTAGCTGTTTTAGCTACCAAATATTGGCAAAAGTAAGAGTAACAGTAACAGTAAATATTGATTTTGCTATATGTTGTATGTAAGTTCTTTTTTGTACTGACTCTCGTCTTAGCATTAATTTCACGCTCACTGTCATGTGAAACAATTCACTTTCCGCGCTCGTTACATTATTATTTTCCACCCGCGCCATACGAGATAATCATCGTGACTGTATATAATTTTTTGAGCATATTAAGTTCATGTAACTATTAACCCTACATTTAAATAAATGCGACCTTAACGCCCCTTGCCCCTTGAATGTAAAGGGGTGTAAAAGTCACGGCAATTATTCACACCATTCACGGTTCGTTGCGTTATGGTTTCTGCGTTACGCGGGGTTTCTAATAATGAGTCGGTGCAAACAATAAGGAACTCGCTTAAATTACACTTTGTGTACACAAAGTTAATTTACTGTAAGCAATACCGCCAGCCATTATTAAGGGGGTGTGAGAAAAGGGTAAATGTTGGACGTGTAATAATATATTACGAGGGCGCTGATAATTATCCATACAATATTACAAATGTCAAGAAGGAGGGAGGATCATTGTAGGTAGCTACATATTGTTATTGGTTTCAACAAACCATTCATTTTTAATAAATCAAGAACATTATAAAGTAATCATTATTGATTCAAGCTGACCAGGTCAATGAATTGATGACATCACTAAAATAGAGTCAAAATCTATATGAATGCTAAAAAGTAAAAATATGATAATATCCTTTAAATTTAATTCACTTTTTTAATTTAAATTCACTTTCAATTGTATAAAATATGCAGTGTGGTGAGATTCGACCTCACGACCTTTTGCAAAATATATATTATTTTACAAAACTCAAATTCAATATATATAAACGTCTATTTCTAAAACAGTACAACTTACCCTCGTAGAGGGAAGTTAAACGCCATCTGGCGGCACCATATGGGTAAGTTGTACTGTTTTTGTATATAACCACTCGAGATATTGTGTGAATTCATTCTCACTAGCTGAGCTACACTGACGAGATCTAATAAGATCGAAATCTAGATATGTAGATTGCTAATAGGTGGGTTCACACTTATATATGTCTATTTCTAACTCTAAGTAATAAATATCATCAGGAAAAGGCCATAGGGAAGATGAGATGATGCTCAATTAACTACCGATATTTATTTATGTCTATTTCCATCCACAATTCCAACTCTCGTTTTCGGGTTAAAAAGAATTTACGAATTGGAATCAATGGCCAATTCCTAAATTGATTTTAACTCGAAAACGAAAGTCTACTGTATGCAACTAATCTTACATACTTAAGTATAAGTACGTACATTGGGCTGCATATAGTTCATACCCGTTTTCAAATAAAATTTAACTTATATCATTATATATTATCAGAGGAAGACCACAAAGAATATGTGATCTTCCTAAATTGACATTCAACTTTTAAATCTTAGAAATAATCAAAACACAAAATAGACGGATTCTCCGAAACTAAAAAGTATAGTAAAGAAACAACTAACTTTGCAAATTATACATATATTCATATAAAGTACAAAGGAAAAACTACGGGCCGAACGGTTAAGATAATTTTGGTTGTTATTTCTAGCTTAATTAAATTTAAGGTACGTGTAGCGGATCATATTTTTATTTTTATGTTTTTGATTATTATATATATATATATATATATATATATATATATATATAAATTAAATTCAATATATAATAAAAACGTCTGCCTCTAACTTTAAGTATTAAACATTATCAGAGAAAGACAATAAGTAATATGATCCTAAATTAACTACCTATATTTATCTATGTCTATTTTCATCCACAACTCCCGTTTTCGGGTTAAAATAAAATTCCTAAATTAATTTTAACTCGAAAACAAAAGTCTACTATATGCAACTCATCTTACATACTTAAGTATAAGTACGTAAATTGGGCTGCATATAGTCCACAATCGATTTCGAATAAAGTCTAACTTATAGCATTAAATATTATCAGAGGAAGACCACACAGAACATGGGATCTTTCTATTTATAAAGATAGAGTCAATTTTGACATTCAACTTTTAAATACGTGTATTTCCATAAAAATTGAAATTACTATAGCCTTTTGTGTAGACTAAGGTAGGCTAGGTGTATGCTTATAACCGTGTAATAAAGTAACTTTATTTCGTATATGTATAATATGTCCCATCAAAAGTCTCTCATTGCTCTATTATAATTTGAATGTGGCTAAAAATATTAATTGATCTTTTATTAATTTATTTTATTATTTTTTTAATAAAACTATTATATATCGAATGTTTCCAATAGAAATAAATACAAGCGAAATACATACATATATTCCTAATATTAATTGCTAAAACTAAAATGATTGAATAAATAAATCATTTTATTTCCCGCCCACTAATTTATTAACTCATTAATATGAATAATGGCAGTCAATTTTATAAATGCACAGCATATGCGTTAATAAATTAATGGCAGCGACATTATTTGCCAGGCATATGCATTCATCGATTGGTTCTTTTGTGAGAAGCTCTCTCTTTTTTTTTCATCATGAGCACTACTAATAATCTAATTTGACGTATTTATGAACTGGACTTTGTCGTAATTTACGAGCCGGTTTAGGTCGGCGGAATCTGCTATTTAGCCCGGCATTAAAGGGGATTTGGGCCGGGATTAAATTACTCATTGCGTTATCGACATTATTTGCGAGCACGTTGCGGGCTCCATATTTTATTCGACAACAAATTAATAATGAACACCATGGCCCGTTTGAAATTTAATTAAATTTTATACCTGTAGATAATTTAGTTCGTGTTTGATTTAAATTACAGCTATAATTGTTTGAAATATGAACTTCAAAACTTATACCTAAAAAGTACGGGCAATTTGCAACAAAATATATGCAAGAATAATATAAAATCTAATGGCATTAATTATTTATTGTTAATCATCTAATCGTACAGCTTTAACACTTATAAGGAAAAACAATTTAACCCCGGCGAATTCACCATACTTTATTTACGTGTATTAAAGTCGTTTTAGACAAGACAATTTCTTAGCTCAAAAGTTGTTCAAGAAATGAATTCATATATCCTTCTCCCATACAATTTTTCCTTAAAATAAAACGCGTTATATTTGTCCATTCGATCTACCATCCAATTCAATATTTCAAATAATTTGCCGTATTTTACGAGACAATTTAGATTGTCTCGCATCTTGACTAAATTTTGAGTCAAGAAATTGTCTTGTGTAAAACGACCTTTAGTCAAGATGTGAGACAATCTAAATTGTCTCGTATTCTACAGCAAATTATTTGAAATAATGAATTGGATGGTAGATCGAATGGAAAAATATAACGCGTTCTAGTTGTCAAGGACAAATTGTATGGGAGGAGGATTTATGAATTCATTTCTTGAACAACTTTTGAGCTAAGAAATTGTCTTGTCTAAAACGACCTTAAGAAACCCCGAGTATGTTATTTGTTGAAAATAATGCGTGGTAACTCTCTAACTATGATCTAGAATGGTACTTATACCAATGGATAGAGGCGCCAAGGCCAATAAGACGAAAATATTTCAAAAATATAAAGCCGTTTTGGCACAAAGCCTAACTGTAGCGGCCTTATTTGCAGAGTTACAAGAATGTTTGTTTCAAGATATAATCGTAGCTTTCAAGGTTAATATACGATTAAATTTGTTTACACACAAGTGATTTTAGATATGTATATAAACATTATTATTATTATTTGTATTATTATTATAGATTTACACCATATAAAGGGCTTTAACCTACTACCAGAATTAGTTTTTGTTGAATAATAACCTTCTACTTTGAGTTTATTTATATTATTACATTTATTTTCTTCTAAGTTTATTATATTATTCTAATTCATTAAAATATACTGACATGCATACCATACGTAGAAATATGTTGTTTTCGATTTAAAAGGGACAAAGAAGTTTTTTCAAGACCATTTCAAGAACAGCAATCTGAATAAAATATAGAAAATTGTTTAAAACTTATTTTTATACATTTTTATATTTTTCTACTAAGCAGTGTACACATGGAAACACAAAATGGGCAGAAAGACCCCAAAGGGGGTCGATAGCCCAATAAATAAACCATCTTTATTGGGCTATCGACCCCCTTTGGGGTCTTTCTGCCTATTTTGTGTTTCCATGTGTACATTGCTTAGTAGTAAAAGATATAAAAAATATAAAAAGGTATAAAAATAAGTTTTAAACAATTTTCTATATATTTTTTATATCTTTTACTACTAAGCAATGTACACATGGAAACACAAAATAGGTACAAAGACCCCAAAGGGGGTCGATAGCCCAATAAAGATGGTTTAATTATATATATATATATATATATATATATATATATATATTATAAATAATATATTTGGAATTAATTTCAATGAGTAATACTAAACAAATTGCTGCAAAAAAAATGCCTGTTAATTCACATAAAATTTTCTCATCCTACCAACCGCCATTACTTGGCTTTATATTATCTCTTTATAAGCACATTACGAAATTCTGTAACGATTCAGAACTTCCCCAACAAAATTTATCAAATTCCTCCGCGCGCAACAATTCACTTACAATTTTAATCGCGACACGAGTCGCGAGCGCGCGCGCGGGCACTCCAAATTAAATTAATCGAGTTGGCAGCAAAATAAAGCAGCCCTCCCTCGACGGCGCGGATAATTGCTTAAATTAATTGCACATAATCAAAGCGCCGGATCGGTCACGTGCGCATCATCTCGCTGCGGGTATCGTGAATAATTTCGTTTCGGAAAACTCGTCGGGCACAAAAGAGTTGGAACAAACACGAAAACCGGGCCCCTCGCAGTTTGTTCTGCTGTTGAAGAATAGTACGAGGGCCATTGTGTTGCGCGCTCCTTTAGCCGGCAGCGCAGTTATGAAACTGCTCTAATTATTGCAGTTTCAGGAGCGGACGCGATTACTCGACCGGTTAATTCATGTGGTAATGGGAGTACGGACATTTTCTAGACGTCTCTGTTGTATATTAATTATATACTGAACATATTTGTTTATTATAATGCACATAAAGGGAGGTAACTTTATACCTACCATACTACATTTAAATCATCTCTCAAAAATTTCATCTCGTCTATAAGGCACCTTACACGGTCAATAATACTTTCAATCCTAGTACTGTCAATATTTGCTTCAATCCTCCTTTTATATTTATCAAGTAATCAATTATCCGGATAAAGATCAGTATTCTCTTCATTACATCATTAATATACCTTACACGATGAGTAATACTGACAATATTTTAGAATAATGAACATTTTAAACATATTATCGTACATTAATACTGTCATTATCCTAAAATATTGACAGTAATATTGATCGTGTAAGGTGCCTTTATAGGCGAATCAAGCCTGCGAGTACTCTATCTGAGAAATTGAACTATATTTAGTATAACATAAGTTTTTTTTTTCAACATATACATGACTGTATACCCTAAATATATATATATATATATATATATATATATATATATATATATATATCGATTGTGTAGTGCAATAAGGGCCAATCTGCTTAATTCGCAAAAGAAAAAAACTGATTTATGCCCGGTTCTACAATTGACATTTAACTGGAGAATAAGGCTATTCGTGGAATAAGTTTGAGATTTTAAAGCCAATAACTCAAACTTATTCCACGAATAACCCATTATGTCAATCGTAGAACTGGCCCTTAGAGGACTTATACTAATAGTTAACTTTTAACTATTGTGAAATTAGATTTCAGACGGAGCCGCAGATTAGCCCTTGCAGATTGGCCCGTTTAGTTTTGTTTATTAAGGGCTGGTTCTACAAGTGATATTTAACCGGAGAAGGCTATTCGTGGAATAAGTTTAAGATATTGATGCCAATATATCAAACTTATTCCACGTACAACCTATTCTCCAGTTAAATATTAATTCTAGAACCGGTCATAAATCCTTTAAATCAGTTTAATCATTTTCTAAAAAGTTGAGAATGGCCCTTATTGCGCGACACAGTCGATATATAATATATTCCATCAAAATTCGTTTCTAGATTCGTTTCTAGATAATTATAGTTTAAAAAATATATCCTGTGGCTCGCTGCGCCTAACAGTTGGAGCTGAGCTCTTTTTTTCTACCACCACTCTTAAACACTTTAAAAATAGATCAGTCCCAATTAAAATCTACATTCAGTCCGACATCCAGCGCGACGGACCAATTAATATTCCAGCCCGTGCACGTTTTATCGCCATACTTCTGAAACTCATTACTCCAACAGCAGGCATTCCTGCGAGCTTGTGAGAGCGCGCGCGCGCGTTCGCCTAGGTGTGACTGATTGTTGCCAATCGTTAAACCGGATTTAAAACTGCATTAATCACCCAAGAATTAGCTTTTTCGGTGCATCATAAAACGCACCCCTCAGTTATTTTTTTTCCGCCACCCCCGCCGCTATTTCATCGGGGTCCATTAGCGCTAATGACGCGAAATACATTTCGCTCGCCGGTTTCTCGACCGACGCCCGGTTTCTTCTGTAGGTGACGGCTTTATTGCGTTATCACGCCGTTTGGGTATTTATTATAATTGAAAGAAATCTTGGGTATGGTGAATTCGCCGGGCTTAAATTGTCCTTCCTTATAAGTGTTAAAGCTGTGCGATTAGAGGATTAACAATAAATAATTAATGCCATCAGATTTTATATTATGTTTTGTTGTAAATATATATATATATATATATATATATATATATATATATATATATATACATATATGCGTGAATTGACCTCTTAGGAATTTACAGATCTCGGTCATATTAAATCTCATCAGTACAGATGAGCTATTAAGGATAAATGCACAAACTTCCAAGTGGTTTATATACAAAGTAATGCAACTTTATCTCTAAAGAGAAAGTTAATGCCATCTGCTGTAAACACATTCGTTAATTACATTATTAATTGATATGGTAGACTTCAAATTTTTACAAAAGAAATCATAAACTTGAAATTTGCTTGAATGTACCGTATTAGAACGGCCCTTTTCGAGCTGTAACTCAGTTATTGTTAGTCGTACCGACTTCTAGTTTGTGTTTTTGTATTCAAGAGATTGTTTTCCATTCGAAAACTCTATTATCTCCAATCTACTTCCATTAGTTTTGACGGTACATGCGACCAACCGAGAAATGATCAATGGAGAAGAGGCAAGTTTTTACAATAAAAATCAAAGATTTACAAATTAATTTTATGGTACTAATGAATACTCCTTAGGGTACTAATTAAAAATCAGAAAACCGTTTATGAATATCTCTTTCCGTTTTTGCGTCACAACCCTTCAAAATGCGTAAACATTGCTAGAAATTACCATTTTAGAAACGCTCTTTTCGAGCTGTATCTCAGTTAGTGTAAGTCGTACCGACTTCTAGTTTGTGTTTTTGGATTCAGGGGGTGATTTTCCATACGACAACTCTATTATTCCTACTCAGCCTCTATTACTTTTAACGTGACATGCGAAAATCCGAATAATTTTCAAAGGAGTATAGGTCAAATGTTAACTATTAAAATGAAATATTTAAAAATTTATTTTATGCTACTAAACAATACTCCTTAGGGTACTAAATACAAATTCGAAAACCGTTTGTAGATATCTCTTTCCATTTTCACGTCACAACCCCTCAAAATTCGTAAAAATAGCTTGAAATTAACATTTCAAAAACGCTCTTTTCGATCTGTATCTCAGTTTGTGTTTGTCGTACCGACTTCTAGTTTGTGTTTTTGGATTCAGAGAGTGACTTTCCATACGAAAACTCTATTATCCTCAATCTGCTTCCATTATTTTTGACGGTACATGTGAAAAACCGAGAAATGATCAAGGGGGAGAGGTCAAATTTTTACAATAAAAATAAAAAATTAAAAAAAATATTTTATGCTACCAATCAATACTCCTTAGGGTACTAATTAAAAATTCCAAATCCAAATCTAGGGCAGAAAAAGTTAATGAAACTTTCAGCCGTTTCTTGAAGAAAGTCATACCTTTTTTTGAAGTGGGTAAAAAAAATTAAAACCGTTTTTCCTAGGGCAGAAAAAGTTTTAAAAAACTTCCAGCCAAATCAAAAGAGGTCGTGATCGATTTGGCATGGAATATAGTTTGCTTCCCCAGATTCACCTAATCGTTACAGGGCAATTGCTACTGATTCTTCATTAATGTTTCATATTCATTCAATATACTGTAATAGCTACAGGTGGACATCCACGAGCTTTGCGTGCAGTTTATTGATTATTAACTGAAACAATTGTAAAATCATATAGTATACCATTATAGACCTAGTCATATTATATTCATACATAATTCTGTTTATCCAGAATTCTCAATGATATGATTTTAGCCGCCCCACAAAAATACCTATGATAATATAGTCATCCGTTCCACAAACACATACACAAAATATATCTCAGCGATTCGTCGCTCGCATGGCAGCAAAAAAACTTTTTGCATAAGCCCCGGGGGGGTGCAAATATAGCGTGTCGCCTCGGCAGAGGGTTTGGGGTGGAGGGATATCTTCAGGAAAGTTCAGGACTTAGGCAAATGTCGGATTGCCGGCACCTGCGACGGCAGGAGCGTGTATCCATTTGACTTACGCGCCCTGCCGGGCCGTGATGCACTGCGATATTAAACTATAAATTTATTTCAAACTTTCATCCTCCCGCAACCCCCCCGCAGCGATCACACATGTTAGAGATAATACGAGATTCATAAATCATATCATCAAGTTGGTGTTATTGTAATCTAGAAGGCGGATCGGAAATATCGTTTTATTTACAACGTAACGCAATTTTTTCTCTATAGACAAAGTTTAATGCCATCTGGTGGAACTAAAAAAGTATATCCAAATATATCATTAACACACAATTAATGTTTAAAAACATTTACTGTGATATTTGTTTGAAACAACGAAGATAATAGTATTACCATTACATATATAGCAAATATCACTTAGAAGTTATTCAATATTCTCGGATATTTTGCTGCTTTCTGAAAATATTATTATCGCATTAAAACTAAATTGAATGTGAAACAAGATTTCTTTTTTTACATAAATATATATATATATATATATATATATATATATATATATATATATATATATATATATATGATTTGAGATTATTTTGTTGTAGTATTCAATGTGGAAAAACGGATTAAAAAACTAACGTTTTTTAATAGTTTTTGGGGTGGTGCAGCAATCAAAACGCTATTTATTTAATTTGAGTACAACTTTACTCCATCGCCAATATTTATATATATATATATATATATATATATATATATATATATATATATATATATATATATATATATATATGCAGGGTGTCCCAAAAAGTATGGAATAAACGCCATAAAACCTGTATTTATGGTTATTGCATTGACACACGTCGACATTTTTTTTTTCAAATGACAACCCCATTTATTTTTCGGGGATTCTGAATAGGATATTTTTCTGCGATCAGCAATCTATACTATAACATAGGTTACATCAGGAAATTTACGAGAAAAATTCTTTCAAATGAGTTATTGCTCATTCTAAAGTGGTCGAAAAAAAATGACACTTTTATTAAAAATTGGCAATTTAAAATTAAAAAGTGTCCAAGAAATGTTTGCAAAAAATTAAACAAAACACTTTTACTTTTTTATAGCCCATCTTCTTAAATGAGAATTTCAAGTTATGAGCATAAAATTTAAAAATCGACAAAAATTAAAAAACGCCCCGTCGCAAGCGTGATATTTTCTAATAAGAATTGCCATAGTCTTGTTTTATTGGGTAATTTTTTGAAATCAAAATTCCAAATGGAACAGGTTCAAAAAAAATAAAATTTAAATACTGTCGACTTGGTCGCCCAAAGAAAAATAGTTAAAATCAAAATTTTCCAATTTCCTTTTGGCATCTGATACACTGATTAGTTATGAATAAATATCAGTAAGAAAATTAAACAAAAAACGTTGAATACTTTTTTTATAGCCCATCCTCTAAAATTAGAATTTTGAGTTATGAGCGTAAAATTTAAAAATCGACAAAAAAAATAGAAAACGCACCGTCGCAAGCGTGATATTTTCTAGTACAAATTGCCATAGTCTTGTTAATATTATGTAATTTTCTGAAATCAAAATTCCAAATGGAACAGGTTAAAAAAAATAAAAATTAAATACTGTCGACTTGGTCGCCCAAAGAAAAATATTTAGAATCAAAATTTTCTAATTTCCTTTTGTTATCTGATACACTGATTAGTTATCAATAAATATCAGTAAGAATATTAAACAAAAAACGTTAAATACTTTTTTTTATAGCCCATCCTCTAAAATGAGAATTTCGAGTTATGAGCGTAAAATTTAAAAATCGACAAAAAATAAGAAAGCTCCATTGCAAGCGGGTTATTTTCTAGTAAGAATTGCCATAGTCTTGTTAATTTTGGGTAATTTTTTGAAATCAAAATTCCAAATGGAACAGGTTCAAAAAAATAAAACTTAAATACTGTAGATTTGGTCGTCCAAAGAAAAATAGTTAGAATAAAAATTTTCCAATTTCCTTCTGGCATCTGATACACTGATTAGTTATGAATAAATATCAGTAAGAAAATTAAACATTTTATATTTAATTTATTTTATTTTTCGCGGATTCTGAAAGGGATATTTTTCGGCGATCAGCAATGTATATTATGACATAGGTTACATCAGGAAATTTCCGAGAAAAATCCTTTCAAATGTCAGAGTTATTGCTCATTCAAAAGTGGTCGAAAAGAAATGACACTTTTATTAAAAATTAGCAATTTAAAATTAAAAAGTGTCCAAGCAATTTTTGCAAAAAATCATGTATAAAGGTTTTATTAAATGCATTCCATACTTTTGGGACATGCTGTATGTTGGATTATTATTGTATTTTTTAAGGGTCAGGCCCGTATAATAAAGATTATTATTATAAATAAAACCCGCATAAAACCTTTTTTATAAAATCATTGTACATTAAAGCAGACTGTTTTCCTCTTTCCCCCCATTACCATCTGAGTTATTGGGGATATTTACGTGATTACCATGTTCCTGTGCAGCATTATCAGGCATTCAGCACGCACCGTTGTGCAATTTCCATATTTCATGCCGTTTTAAAGATGCCAGGCAACATGTTCGCGGCAGGAGGGGCTTTGCAGCAGGAACGCTAGTCGGCGGATCAAACGCAGGTGATTTTCGGAGCTCATTACGTATTCCGAAAGTATTTCCTACAAAGGTCCGATGTTAGAGAGTCAAGACCGGCGCCGTCGTGCGCGGTTTTCTTTTGATAAAGAAAACAACCATGAAAACCTGTGTACGCGCCTCGAGTACACTAACGATAAGATATGCTTTGTAGAAATAATAATGCACTTGTCAATGTGGAATATGCAGGAATAAAAATATTACCCTGGTGACAGAGTTTGATAAAAATATTCAGATTTCAGCACACGTTTATTTATACTTCAAATTTTAAATATAGGAAAAGAAAACTGATTCAAAACAAATATAAATAAAAATACTGTCGACTTGGTCGCCCAAAGAAAAATAGTTATAATCAAAATTTTCCAGTTTTCTTCTGGTATCTGATACACTAATATAGTATGAACAAGGATCAATAAGAAAATTAAACAAAACACTTTGAGTACTTGTTTATAGCCCATCTTCTCAAATGAGAATTTCGAGTTATGAGCGTAAAATTTAAAAATCGACAAAAAATAAAGAAAGCCCCATTGCAAGCGGGTTTTTTTCTAGTAAGAATTGCCATAGTCTTGTTAATTATAGGTAATTTTTTGAAATCAAAATTCCAAATAGAACAGGTTAAAAAAAATAAAAATTTAATACTGTCGACTTGGTTGCCCAAAGAAAAATAGTTAGAATTAAAATTTTCCAATTTCCTTTTGGCATCTGATACACTGATTAGTTATGAATAAATATCAGTAAGAAAATTAAACAAAAAACGTTGAAAACTTTTTTTATAGCCCACATTCTAAAATGAAAATTTCGAGTTAAGAGCGTAAAATTTAAAAATCGACAAAAAAATAAAAAAACGCCCCGTTGCAAGCGTGATATTTTCTAGTAAGAATTGCCATAGTCTTGCTAATATTGGGTAATTTTTTAATATCAAAATTACAAATGGAACAGGTTCAAAAAAAAAATGAAATACTGTCGACTTGGTCGCCCAAAGAAAAATAATTAGAATCAAAATTTTCCAATTTCCTTTTGGCATCTGATACACTGATTAGTTATGAATAAATATCAGTAAGAAAATTAAACAAGAAACGTTAAATACTTTTTTTATAGCCCATCCTCTAAAATGAGAATTTCAAGTTATGAGCGTAAAATTTTTAATTCGACAAAAAAATAGAAAACGCCCCGTCGCAAGCGTAATATTTTCTAGTAAAAATTGCCATAGTCTTGTTAATATTGGGTAATTTTTTGAAATCAAAATTCCAAATAGAACAGGTTAACAAAAATAAAAATTAAATACTGTCGACTTTGTCGCCCAAAGAAAAATAGTTAGAATCAAAATTTTCTAATTTCCTTTTGGTATCTGATACACTGATTAGTTATGAATAAATATCAGTAAGAATATTAAACAAAAAACGTTGAATACTTTTTTTATAGCCCATCCTCTAAAATGAGAATTTCAAGTTATGAGCGTAAAATTTAAAATTCGACAAAAAAATAAAAAACGCCCCGTTGTAAGCGTAATATTTTCTATTAAGAATTGTCATAGTCTTGTTAATATTGGGTAAATTTTAAAATCAAAATTCCATATGGAACAGGTTAAAAAAAATAAATAAATAAATACTGTCGACTTTGTCGCCCAAAGAAAAATAGTTAGAATTAAAATTTTCTAATTTCCTTTTGGCATCTGGTACACTGATTAGTTATGAATAAATATCAGTAAGAAAATTAAACAAAAAACGTTGAATACTTTTTTTATAGTCCACCTTCTAAAATGAGAATTTTGAGTTATGAGCGTAAAATTTAAAAATCGACAAAAAAATAAAAAACGCCCAGTTGCAAGCGTGATATTTTCTAGTAAGAATTGTCATAGTCTTGTTAATATTGGGTAATTTTTTTAAATCAAAATTCCAAATGAAACAGGTCCAAAAAAAATAAAAATTAAATACTGTCGACTTAGTCGCCCAAAGAAAAATAGTTAGAATCAAAATTTTCTAATTTCCTTTTGGCATCTGGTAGACTGATTAGTTATGAATAAATATCAGTAAGAAAATTAAACAAAAAATGTTAAATACTTTTTTTTATAGCCCACCCTCTAAAATGAAAATTTCAAGTTATGAGCGTAAAATTTTAAATTCGACAAAAAATAAAGAAAGCCCCGTTGCAAGCGTGATATTTTCTAGTAAGAATTACCATAGTCTTGTTAATATTGGGTAATTTTTTGAAATCAAAATTACAAATAGAACAGGTTAAAAAAAAATAAAAATTAAATACTGTCGACTTGGTTGCTCAAAGAAAAATAGTTAGAATTAAAATTTTTCAATTTTCTTTTGACATCTGATACACTGATTAGTTATCAATAAATATAAGTAAGAAAATTAAACAAAAAACGTTAAATACTTTTTTATAGCCCACCCTCTAAAATGAGAATTTCAAGTTATCAGCGTAAAATTTTAAATTCGACAAAAATTTAAAAAAAAGGGCCCGTCGCAAGCGTAAACTTTTTAATAAGTATTGTCATAGTTTTCTTAATATTATGTAAATTTTAAAACCAAAATTCAAAATGGAACAAGTTCATAAAAAATTAAAAATAAATACTGTCGACTTGGTAGCCCAAAGAAAAATGGTTATAATCAAAATTTTCCAATTTCCTTCTGGTATCTGATAAACCTATATGTTATGAATAAAGATCAGTAAGAAAATTAAACAAACCACTTTGAGTAATTTTTTTATAGCCCATCCCCTAAAATATTTTTTACTACTAATATAATTTAAAAAAACTATAACGTTTTATACATATACATGCACATTTTATCTCGGTGCATTGTTACTAAACGGAGTATTAAAAAAAATTCTACAATTGTTTACTTATCTCTTGCTTGATAACCATGAAATAAGAATAAAAGAAATTTAAGTTAATTTTGTCAGCTGTTATTGAATAATATTTGCAACGAAACAAATTGCAATTGCAAAGATATCAGCTGTTTGGCCATCCCTGCTATACTCCTTGTTTTCGTATAATATTTATTACAATTTAATCTAGTTACCTTCATGACTGGTTTACCTTTTGTTTATAAAAAACAACCTCTGAACAGTCAAAGTTTTGCACCATAGCATTCTCTAATCGTGTTATTTTAGAAACAATTTCGTGTGTTCATGACATCATCCATTGCCGGCATTAGCGTAGGTGGCAGCACTCACGTCAAATTTTCCCGGGCCAACTCACATACACACACACACACAATCCCAGCCGCCCCTTTAATTTCCTGCATGTTCGCAGCGCTGGACCTACGTGTAAAATCGAGTTTAGCGGCGGTGCGGGTTGCTAATATTGAACTAACTTTGCCACAAGTGCTCTCCATTTTTCCATCATAACATTAAACTTTATCACGATGATCTATTTTCATTATAATCCGGTTTAATATCAAATAAGTGTGAGGTTTATTATGAGAAGATTATGTATTCCTCAAGTGTCAATTTTTGCGACTGTTTTAATCAATTGTCACAATACTATTCAGATTTCTTAAAACGAAGACAATTTATGGTAGTTATGGTAGTGCTGCCAGTCCTAAGCACACATGCAGAAGGAAGGTTCCAGGGCCTGGCTAGTCATGAATATGTATACAGATATCTATACAACATTACAGTTTGTAAAATAACGTCTTTAATTAGACAGTAAACATTTTAAGAGGTAATGTTGCAGTTCTAAACAATATTCATTTAAGAGTGAAAACACATAAAGAACGACGTCTTTGTGTGTTTTATTTATCATGAATTTATATAAATGTTAATACATATTAATATTGTTCTTGTTCTTGACTTGTTTTATATTTTCATTCCTACAAATACAATCAAGGATGAGACTCGACAAGTTGCAGACCTATATTTAAAATTATTATATATATATATATATATATATATATATATATATATATATATATATATATATATATATACATATATATCATTATTACGAGTGAATACCTAATTCGCTAATACAAAACAAATACTAGTTATTCCGTTATGTATATTGATTGATTTCTGATTAATTTCCAGTTTTGATTATTGTTGTTTGTTTCACCAGTAAGAGTTATGTGTTGTGTAATTTATGATTAAATGTTTAAGGGAGAATCTCCCGATGTAACATATGTAATTTCGAAGTTATGAGGTTGCACGTGTCGCTCTGCATGATAATACACATCGGATACCGACCATTCCTGGCGTGCTGTTGGTTTGAGTTAGACATGCTTTAGGAATATTGCCGGCTGTGCATATATTACGGATTTAATTGCCATTTAATTTGCGCCCCAATAATCGACGGCTTAATGTTACCGCTAACTTGAACTGGAGTACGTTTGGTTCCCACGAGGATTTGATGGAGATAGTGTGACAATTGTTATTGTACATTATGCGGAATAAATTGTTATGGCACAATACTTTATCATAATATCTTTATTATCATATTATTATTATTAAATACATAACATACATTTAATCTATATACTCATGCTAAAATTAGTTCCTTAATATAGGACTTTCAGACTTTTTAGAGGGTTACATGAATTCTTACTCACAATTTTCTACGAAATAAAAAATCTTTGTACAATTTTTTCCTAAAACAAAAAATTAAAAAAAGTACATTGTAACAATAATTAACAACAAAATAATAAAAATAAATAAAATAAGTATTAACTTGTTTACGAAAACTAGACTATAAAAAAAATCTTTAGGTTTAAATTCGTGCTAATTTGGAATAATTAATACTCAACAGATGCAGCTAATAGTCGTTAAACCAATTAGCTTGATTTATATTACGCCTTAGAACAGACAGTTGTAATTTCACCCAACATATTTATTTAAAATCTTCACAAAGGGCACGCGTACACATAAACAGAGAGCACTCAATGTCGTCATCCAGCAAAAAGCATGTCTAAATTAATATTTGCCGACAATCGCATCGAGACGCGTGGTTCATTATATTTACAGCGCTCAATCCTGTCCTCGCTCTCTTGCCATCCTTTAATACAATTACGCGACAACTGAATTGTGAAATCCATTTTAATAACATTTCAATCAAATTTATTGATTTGCGATCACCGCCGTTTGTTTGTCGGTATGAATTTCAATCTGAACAAAAAGATGAATTTAATCGTAAATTTGAAATTGAATGCCATAAAAGGCCATACGATCAATAATTAATAATATTTAGAATTACCGAATTTATTTATAATAAAAAAGACATGTATTGGTATCAAATGAATATGGTAACTTACATTTACCTTAACAACTTAGCTGATCTCGGTTCACGAATCACCTTATCAATAATAAAAAGTCCTTTATTTGGCATTTCCCTCACCAAAGAAATGCTCTTCAATATCACCAACCACAACAAAAATACATAAAAAAACCTTATCAATAATATGTATAGCGTTTTAAACCAGTGATTACCGAAATTACAGAGATACCACAGGGAAAAATATTATTTTCAGTTTATTTTTTTACTGAATAGTATTTATATTTGGTGTAAATATGTACAAATTTAACTTAAAAAAATTGGCAGTAAACTCACTGATTAAACAGGGTAGTAAAGTTTTGCCGAGCTGCCAATTACTCTGTAATTTCAAATAAAATTGGTACTTTTTTGTTAGTAGGTCTTATAGACAGTGAGTTGCTCTTTCTTTTTTATTAATACATCCTTATACTTAAACTCACTAATAACAAAGATAAATAGCGGTAAATATTGATTTAAAAAATTATTATTTTGATACATCATTCTGAATATGACCAAGTTATTTCCAAGAAAATTATTTTAGAAAGTGCTACTGATCAGTTGACATTCAACAAAATTCAACAAAATAATTTTAGAAGGTGCTTCTTATCAGTCTACATTTTTGCATCATTCCACAAGATAGTTTTACACATTCCGCCGAGATGTTCGCTGTGGGACAAACTCTATATAAGATTAGTAAATAATTTAAAAACAAGAAAAAGTGGGGGCTGTGAAAAATATTTAGGGGTTCGCAGAAATAACTGATTAGAAATTACTCTAATTTTCTACACATACCCTTTCTTCAGGCGGTCGTTTGAAATGTCTAAGTGCGAAAGGGAGTGGCGTACCAAAAAGTTTGAGAAACACTCCTCTAAACTATGCCTTTGCGAATATTATAATTTAAGTAATCTATAGAAATTGATAGACTACTTTTGGACCCTTCAATCAATCCTCATGCCGAACGGTCGTGCGACAAAACAATAATACAGTCCTCCTGTAAGGCAGTTAGTTATGCGAATGATTGATTTCGGTCGCGTCGCCAATAACCTTACCTCCGCCCAGAATACAGCAAAGCAGCCGCCAGGAGAATAATTAGGCGATCAATCAAAAACTTGTGCGCTGGAAAATTACCTTCCTGCAACAAAAGAAAACACCGAATTAGCTCAACTTTAAAGCTGATTAGAAATTTAATCCGACCGCCATTTTGACGCTCACAGTGTCAATGTAATTAACGCGCTCGCCCCGTGACTGTATTTGGTGTGCAAATATTGTCCAGGGTACATTTATGTGCGCTTGTTTTTCACCCCTAACACACGTGACACGGAATCAAAGGCAGCGCGGTCTCTCGGAGGAAATGCATTCGAATTAGGAATTATACTTTCAAATTGGGCGGCCGTGCTATTGTGGGTCCCTAATGCGCCCTCCAAAATATCCCCCCGGTTGTCTGTTTGTCCGTGGTCTGAGCTGGTAAATATTCATATGGAATTCAGCACAAATGTCAATGCCTGCAGTATCAACGTAAATTGGAAAATAAAATGAGATTGTGTCGGATTTAATATGATTTCTTGTTACATATTATTTATTTAGTATAGACATCTACAGTTAAAAAAACCAATTACAGATGTTAATAATAACAACATAAGAAATGAAACGAAAAAAACGCAAAGAAATATAATGAACATTTAAATTTTATATTTTTAATAGCATCTACCACAGAGCTGTTCGGCATATTCAAAATATCAATGTCTGTGAAATCAATATATGTGTATGCGACAATCTGTACAAAGGACAGTTATTATATATATATATATATATATATATATATATATATATATATATATATATATATAATTATTGATCGTATGGCCTATAAAGCATTCAATTTTAAATTTACGATTAAATTCATCTTTTTGTTCAGATTGAAATTCATACCGACAAACAAACAGCGGTGATCGCAAATGTGTATGCGACATGTATCCTTATTGGCATTCTAAATAATCATCTGCAAGGTACCTACAGACTGTCCCAAAGGTTTAGAATAAATTCGATAAAACCATTATTGATAATTATTGCAAAAATTGCTCGAATACGTCGATTTTTAATTTTTAATTTCCTTTAATACCAATTTTTTTCGAGCATTTTTCAATGAGCAATGACAACTCAACTTTTTTATTACGACTTCTGAAAGGAAATATTTTTCGATCGTTTTCAACAGTTTCAATAATATCTATAGATATTAAAATTGTCGATATTGACTCCCAAAAAAATATTATTGAACATGTTGAAAACCAATTTGTTCTTCAATTAGTCAATGTCAGATACTACAATTTTTATACAATACAACATTGCATGAAATGACGACGTTTCAATAGATTGTCCTCACTGTGACCTTATTAAATGAGGGTAATAAACAATGAGGTATCATTTTATAGGCTATTACTTGTGTAATAGGGTGCAATCTTTAAAACTTGAATAAACCTGAAATTTGATTTATTATAATTTTTATAAAATTCAACATTGGATGAAATGACGTCGTTTCAACAAATTGTCCTCAATGTGACCTTATTAGTAGAGGGTAATAAACAAGTAAGGTATCATTGTGTAGCTTATTAGTTTTAAAATAGGATTCAATCTTTAAAATACGAATAAATCCCAAATTTGATTTATTACAATTTTTATAAAATATAACATTGGATGAAATGATGACGTTTCATCAAAATGTCCTCACTGTGACCTCATTAGTAGAGGGTATTAAACACATGGGGTATCATTTTGTAGCTTATTAGTTTTGTAAGAGGATGCAATCATTAAAACTTGAATAAACCCTAAATTTGATTTATTACAATTTTTATAAAATATAACATTGCATGAAATGACGACGTTTCAACAAATTGTCCTCACTGTGAACTTATTGGTAGGGGGTAATAAACACATGAGCTAATATTTTGTAGGTTATTAGTTGTGCAATAGAGTATGATAATTAAAACTTAAATAAAACACAAATTTGAATTATTACAATTTTTATAAAATACAACATTGGATGAAATGACGACGTTTCATTAAATTGTCCTCATTGTGACCTTACTAGTTGAGGGTAATATACACATGAGATATCATCTTATAGCTTATTAGTTGTGCAATATGGTTCTATCTTTCAAATTTGAATAAACCCCAAATTTGATTTTTTACAATTTTTATAAAATACAACATTGGATGAAATGACGACGTTTCATCAAATTGTCTTCACTGTGACCTTATTAGTTAAGATTAATAAATACCCCAGGTATCATTTTATAGCTTATTAGCAGCGGAATAGGGTTCAATCATTAAAGCTTGAAAAAACTTTAAATTTAATTTATTACAATTTTTATAGAATACAACAGTGGATGAAATGAAGACCTTTCATAAAATTGTCCTCACTGTGACCTTGTTAATACAGGATAATACACAAGTTAGGTATCATTTCATAGCTTATTAGTTGTGTATTAGGGTACAATCTTTCAAATTTGAATAAATCCCAAATTTTATTTTTTACAATTTTTATAAAATACAACATTGGATGAATTAACGACGTTTCATCAAATTGTCCTCACTGTGACCTTACTAGTTAAGATTCATATATACCCTAGGTATCACTTTATAGCTTATTAGTAGCGTAATAGGGTGCAATCTTTAAAACTTGAAAAAACTTAAAATTTAATTTATAACAATTTTTATAAAATACAAAAGTGGATGAAATGAAGACCTTTCATCAAATTGTCCTCACTGTGACCTTATTAGTAGAGGGTAATACACAAGTTAAGTATAATTTCATATCTTATTAGTTGTGTATTAGGGTATAATATTTGAAATTTAAATAAACCTTAAATTTGATTTATTACGATTTTTATAAAATATAACATTGTATGAAATAACGACGTGTCATCAAATTGTCCTCACTGTGACCTAATTAGTTGAGAAGAATAAAAAAAATAAAGTATCATTTTATAGCTTATTAGCTGTGTAATTATGTTCAATTTTTGAATCTTGAAGAAATTCCAAATTTGATTTATTACAATTTTTATAAAATACAACATTGGATGAAATGACGACGTTTCATGAATTTGTCCTCACTGTGACCTTATTGGTAGAGGCTAATAAACACATGAGGTATCATTTTGTAGCTTATTAGTTGTGTAATAGGGTGCAATCATTAAAGTTTGAATAAACCCCGAATTTGATTAATTTCAATTTTTATAAAATACAACATTGGATGAAATGACGACGTTTCATCAAATTGTCCTCACTGTGACCTTATTAATAGAGGCTAATACACACATATGGTATCATTTTGTAGCTTATTAGTTATGTAATAGAATGCAATCATTAAAACTTGAATAAACTCCAAATTTGATTTATTACAATTTTTATAAAATACAACATTGGATGAAATGTCGACGTTTCATCAAATTGTCCTCTCTGTGACCTTATTAATAGAGGCTAATACACACATATGGTATCATTTTGTAGCTTATTAGTTATGTAATAGGATGCAATCATTAAAACTTGATTAAACTCCGAATGTGATTTTTTACAATTTTTATAAAATACAACATTGGATGAAATGACGACATTTCATCAAATTGTCCTCACTGTGACCTTATTGGTAGAGGCTATTAAACAAATGACGTATCATTTTGTAGCTTATTAGTTGTGTAATAGGGTGCAATTATTAAAACTTGAATAAATCTCACATTTGATTTATTACAATTTTTATAATATACAACATTGGATGGAATGACGACCTTTCATAAAATTGTCCTCATTGTGACCTTATTAGTAGAGGGTAATACACAAGTGAGGTATCATTTCATATCTAATTAGTTGTGTATTAGGGTATAATATTTGAAATTTGAATAAACCTCAAATTTGATTTATTTCGATTTTTATAAAATATAACATTGTATGAATTAACGACGTTTCATTAAATTGTCCTCACTGTGACCTTATTAATAGAGGCTAATACACACATATGGTATCATTTTGTAGCTTATTAGTTATGTAATAGGATGCAATCATTAAAACTTAAATAAACTCCGAATTTGATTTATTACAATTTTTATAAAATACAACATTGGATGAAATGACGACATTTCATCAAATTCTCCTCACTGTGACCTTATTGGTAGAGGCTATTAAACAAATGAGGTATCATTTTGTAGCTTATTAGTTGTGTAATAGGGTGCAATCATTAAAACTTGAATAAACCTCACATTTGATTTATTACAATTGTTATAAAATACAACATTGGATGGATTGAAGACCTTTCATAAAATTATCCTCACTGTGACCTTATTAGTAGAGAGTAATACACAAGTGAGGTATCATTTCATATCTAATTAGTTGTGTATTAGGGTATAATATTTGAAATTTGAATAAACCTCAAATTTGATTTATTACGATTTTTATAAAATATAACATTGTATGAAATAACGACGTGTCATCAAATTGTCCTCACTGTGACCTTATTAGTTGAGGATAATAAACAAATAAAGTATTATTTTATAGCTTATTAGCTGTGTAATAGGGTTCAATTATTGAAGCTTGAAGAAATTCCAAATTTGATTTATTACTATTTTTATAAAATACAACATTGGATGAAATAACGACGTTTCTAGAATTTTTCCTCACTGTGACCTTATTGGTAGAGGCTAATAAACACACGAGGTATCATTTTGTAGCTTATTAGTTATGTAGTAGGATGCAATCATTAAAACTTGAATAAACTCCGAATTTGATTTATTACATTTTTTATAAAATACAACATTGGATGGAATGACGACGTTTCATCAAATAGTCCTCACTGTGACCTTATTGGTAGAGGCTAAGAAACATATGAGGTATCATTTTGAAGCTTATTAGTTGTGTAATAGGTTGTAGTCATTAAAACTTGAATAAACCCCAAATTTGATTTATTACAATTTTTATAAAATACAACATTGGATGGAATGACGACAATTCATCAAATTGTCCTCACTGTGACCTTATTGATAGAGGCTATTAAACATATGAGGTATCATTTTGTAGCTTATTAGTTTTGTAATAGGGTGCAATCATTAAAACTTGAATAAACCTCACATTTGATTTATTACAATTTTTATAAAATACAACATTGGATGAACTGATGACGTTTCATCAAATTGTCCTCACTGTGACCTTATTGGTGGAGGCTAATAAACACATGAGGTATTATTTTGTAGCTTATTAGTTGCGTAATAGGGTGCAATCATTAAAACTTGACTATACCTGAAATTTGATTTATTAAAATTTTTATAAAATACAACTTTGGATGAAATGACGACGTTTCATCAAATTGTCCTCACTGTGACCTTATTAGATGAGGGTAATAAACAATTGAGGTATCATTTTGTAGCTTAATAATCGTGTAATAGGGCGCATTCTTTAAAACTTGAATAAACCTCAAATTTAATTTATTACAATTTTTATAAAATACAACATTGGATGAAATGACGAAGTTTCTTCAAATTGTCCTCACTATGACCTTATTAGTAAAGGGGAAGAAAATACATTAGGTATCCTTTTGTAGCTTGTTAGTTGTGCAATAGGGTGTGATATTTAAAACTTGAATAAACCTCAAATTTGAATTATTACAATTTTATAAAATACAACATGAAATGGCGTCTATTTGTTGCCAGTTCTTTTGCTTCCTTCCAGTTTTTTTCTTTTCCTTCCTAATAGTTCCAATATAGCTTCATCCCATTTTTTTCTTAGTCTTCCTTTTTTCTTGTTTTTGATTTTTACTCTCCACATTCTTTTGGCCGGTGTTGTCTCTGCCATCCTATTTATGTGTTCCCACCATTCTAATTGTCTTTCCTCTATATAATTTATTTAGTTCTCGTCTTATGAGGATATAAGGAGAGAACTAAATGTAACACCTCATTTTGATATTTCATTAAAATTCACGAAATCATTTTTTTTTATATTTAACATGTTTATACTATCCAATATAAATCTACTACATATTTATTGGAGTAATAATTTTGTCAAAGTCTAGACGAATTAAATTATAATAAATTTTGTTGTAGAGAGAGAGGGACCTTAATGTTCCAGTTAATAATCAATCATATTTAATATAAATTACCATAACTTTGCATGCATTCATAAATATCCGTTTGATAACACATACACGCGTTTGTGTTTAGGGAATATTTGTTAGACAGCATACAAATGTTCCTACGGAGCGCTTTAATGCCAGGTACCATCAGTCTTAATGTTCCGGATTTTAGAATACCCCTCCATTCGGGCATAATGCAGATATATTACGCAAACCACAGAGGGTGGTGCCCCCCCGTTATTACATATTTAACATGGCAAATTGTAATGCATGGTTTGTTGTGCAATTAAAAAGCGAAATCCAGCCCCTCTCGGCTGTAATGTACTTAATTAAGCACATCAAAAAGAGGACGCAAAAATGCGCATTTTACTGACAAATTGTAAATATTAATTTCCTTGCCTCCGTGATGTCGTCTTAATTAGCTCCGCGATAAAATTAATTAAGGATTTAGGCTGCAAACGGGGTTCCGTTTGTTATCTCGCGCTGCGGAGGCGGCCGGATAGTGATCTGTCTGGTGTTTTGTTGGTGGGGGGATCCCACGCGACACCCAAACGCACCGAGGTGGGGATTAACGTAAATCCTGTTAAATTAAAAAGGTTACCGTGTTTGCAAATTTAAATTTCAATGGTTTACAGGGGCTATGTAAAATGTTAAGTGATTTAATTTGGTACTTATCTAGATTGTTGTGATTTTCAATTGTTTCGTGAATTTAGATAGTACCGGTAAGATTTAGTGTTAGTCATATATTCATTTCACTCACAAATTTAAGCTTGTAATTAATAAGCAATGTTGCGATATGTATTAACATTTTTAAGAAGTAGCAATCAATGACAGGGCGAATTTATTGTTATTACATTTAGAGATATAGCGACTACATAAAAGTACCACAATAAAAGACTTATATATAACTTATATGTACTACCACCCCCTCAACCCTTTGAAGTTTTTGTTCGAAATTTTTTATTATAAAATATAGGTTTGAGTTATACAAATAAGAAAAACATAGAAATATTCCTATGTCTCCCAGAAAAAATAATCATCGCGAAAGGGTTAATAGGCGGCCGGTTCCTTCTTTGGAATTTGTTTAAATTGGGCATCATTTATCACTCAACCTTTTCCTCATTCTCCCTCTACTCCTCCCAACGGGTGACTTATGATATTCCATTGCCTTTTTGTTTGGATCGACTACCTTGCATATTCCGACTCTCATAGTGTATGTGGGAATTAATGACAATGTTTTACATATATATATATATATATATATATATATATATATATATATATATAAATATATATATATATATATATATATATATATATATATATATATAAATATATATATATATATACGTATCTCGAATCACGGATTTGTAGGTACCACTATTATTAGATTTAGAACGATTTTAGTAAAACTGTTTAACACATCTATGATACAGACAAAATCCAGTACAATGTAATTCACGCTTAAGACATGACATTGGCATCTCTCAATTCTAATTGCTTGTTTTATCTCTCAAAAATATATGCTGTCTTAAATTCACTACCGGGCAATGAATATTTAGTACGTTACTACCGCACCGCCCGAGCTGATAATTTAAATTCGCGAATTAAATGTTTATTATCATGTTTGCAATTAGGGCGTTTAAGTTGCGAGTAGTAAACTTTCCCAATAAATTTCGGAGTAGATTAGTTCTGGGATAGGGGTCCCCGTTCAACCGCCCCCCGTGCCAAATGACCGATTAGATGAGGCGATCGATAGTTAGCATACATTTGGGCTTTCATGTACATTTCATAGTAAACGCGTAATTACTCATGTTTATTTATACATGCGCCTAATAAATATGACAGGTAGTAATTGAAAGACTGAAATAAAACTTTTTTCCTTGTACTTATACCCCGTGGTGTAAATGGAAGCGCAGTTACTACATACAGCAAATATCCTTACTTCAAAAAATTGTCCCAGATAGTTTAATACAGAAAATAAATTTATCAACTTATTAGATCAAAATTTTTGATAATATTATTCAATTTACTTCATGCTACAGCATAGGAAATTCAGCTGTTATCAGGCGAAGAAATCTACACGATACAAGCACGCGATAGGGCTACCTAATTGAGATAACCCCTTGCGGTTATTCAAATTTAATCGCGGAAGAACATACGAACACGCCCAAAAAAAGTTAAATAATAAACCCGAATGCAGGAAGGAAATTAATTTTCAATAGGAGAAGACGATTTTAGTTTGGGCAATGGTTATTGTATAAGCTTTCAAATAGTTCATTAATTTATATTTCTTAGGGCCAGTTGTTTAATAGTCCGTTAACTTGCTTAAACTGAGGTAGTAGTAGGGTTAGACGCGTTCTGGACCACAAGTCCAAAAATGGAATTGAAGAGTTGGATAATTCCAACTCCCACCAGCTGCAAAAAATTTTGTGTAGTTAAAAGAACATTAAGTTTACCACCTATGTCCCTAATTTTGCACACACATGGATTAATAAGCCCAAATTCAGAACTGAAAAAGATATATTAAAAGCGAACTCAATCCATTACGTTCAAAACCGTTATGCAGAGCTTACGGGATGTTCTCTTTTTCATCATTTCACCGAAGTTGTCCCGTCCCGTTCCTGCCTTGCGGCTTACCAGGACTTGAACTCGAACCGGTGTCAACAGAATATCGTGTTTTTTTAAATTTAAGTTTAATTTTGTTTGAAGATTTTAGCATTGTTACACAGGATTTTTTTTTTGTTCCTACCTTGCGGCTTACCAGGACTTGAACTCGAACCGGTATCAACAGAATATCGTGTTTTTTAAAATTTAAGTTTAATTTTGTTTCAAGACTTTGAACATTATTACACAGGAATTTTCGCTGTAGAATAAAAGTGAACACACACAAAAAAATATTCTCATTACCATCACCGGCATTTAATGAAAATTCCAACGTCATCGATTTGTATCGTGAAATTTCCATAACACCGGTCTCCCTTCATCCGGTTTTTTTTTACATGCTTCTAATTAATTAACACGGGGACACGTTGCGACGCAATCAGCGACTGCCACCCCTAATGGAATCGAACGGCCCGTGTATTTTTTTGCCATATATATTTTATTTCGTGCGCCACTTAAAATGTCAGCCGGATGAATAATCGAAGCTGTGCGCGTGGAATTCGACTGAGAAAAGCTCTCTCTTACCCGGGCGCGCTTGAGCGGCGGATCGGTTTTGCATGAAAGAAATATTAAATAACCCGCCCCCGCCTCGTGTCACAAATTCTTCATATTTCATACGCCATTAAGATATAAGCTTTCAGTAGCAGGCCACTCGTTCGCGGTCGAATAAATCGCCTGGCCGTTAAGAAAAATGCGGTGTAGCCACCACCACTCAAGTTTTTCTATTACATTAATAAACTAAAAAAAAATAATAATATATAATAATTGAACGGTTTTCTGACAACGTTCAATAATAATAATAATAATAATAATAATAATAATAATAAAACAGCATGTATTGTTTTAAAAAGTTAATTATTTCGATTAAAAATAAAAATAATGGATTAATTCTGTTTATTTGCAGCGCACATTTTGGCAGTAGTGAGAATTTTATTGGCTGGATGATAAAAAACGTATGCAATGAGTCGTCAATTGCAGATGTTTTAATAATATAAAATTTTAGTAAATTTACTCATTTTATTGGCCAATTAATAATACCTTTATATGCGGTAATAATAAAAAAACAAATATCAAATTAAAATTAACTAAAAATTTAAAAAGTGGCGAGTATTTCCACTAATAATAAATCAGAAATTAACAATTTATATATATATATATATATATATATATATATATTTATATTCATTCATGAATGGTTGAAAAATTGTATACACAAGGTGTTCCTAAAGTATGAAAGAAATTCGATACAAAAAATTATATTTTATTTAGGAATTTTGCAAAAATTGCTCCGGCATGTCGATTTTAGATTTTAAATAGACAACTTTTGATGAAAGTATAAATTTTTTTCGACAATTTTTTTAAATGACAACCCAATTTTTTTATTGCGGATTCTGAAAGGGTTATTTTTCTTCCCAACGGCCCAACCGGTCGGGGCAGCTATAAACGATAAACGAAAGCAACTTACGTATGCTGCAGTTTTCCATATGTTGTAGACTGTGCGATACAAACCTCTATGTGATGATTTTTGTTTTCTGCACTTTGTTTATAGTATACTACTATACTAGATGATGGAAAATTTGATCTGTTACAATAATAATTACACAAACATCACATTCTTCATACAAATAACTTCGCGATCAATATACGTCGCTGGTAAGTACTTCCGGAACGTACATCAAGACCAAAATGCTATCATTTGTAGCCCCATTAAACGCGTGCACCCAGTTCCTGCACTTAAATTTATTTACGAAGAGGCGGTAACAAGAAAATAATTTCCGTGCTAGATTTATTACTATAGCGACAGTTTGCTTTATTAAAACGCTCCCCAAGTAGACAGCAATCGCTATTGAATCTTGCAGTTTATCTGATTTTGAATTACATCTTATCGACCATATAACTACATTGTGGGTTACGAATACAATTTCAAAAAATGGTATGGATAATTCATTTAACAGACAAACATATATGTTATGCTACGAGTTATTGCATTTGTATATAAAACATTTGTTTTAATATATATATATATATATATATATATATATATATATATATATTCTATTCTATATATTCTATTCTATCAGTAATGATCTTTAAATCCGGTCTTGTTTTCTTCACTGTCTCGGCTTTACCGATAACGGTGCACGTTTTATAAAAATATTTTTTCAGAATTTTCGTTCGAATTAAAATACCTACAAAAAGACATCAGGCACAATTCTCTATCATGAAATAAAATTTTCCAAGTTCGAAGAATTTGCCAAGCTCTGTAGCTGTTCCGATTGAATTTGAGACAATCTCGAAATTATTCCCATCATATAGACTATATTTCTAATCAAATGACATTAGTTTAAATAAAATTATTTTTTTATTTTTGCACTTTTCCGGCAGAACACGCCTACTAATGCTAATTATAAATTTCTAATTACAACATGTAGCCAAATTATATTTGCACACGAACGGCCGACTACCTAGGACCAGCCCTGATTAGAAACTAGTTCACTAAAACTACATTGTGGGTCATCCATTACTTATCTCTTGTTACTGCTAATATAAGCAATTATAAGACGTGTGAAACTCTTGGTGTTAATCGTGTCGCCCTTTGTCCCATGAGTGGAAACAATTATATGCATATCCGGTGACATACGCGCAACATGTATGCAGAAGCTGCCATACATAGATTTGTATGTACAAACACGCAGCAGACATTACCGTGAATCTGTATCCACCGCAGGGGCCAAACAGATACTGGCACTGCGCCAATGTAACTGCGACTGCACTCTTTTTTTTAACCCCTCATTGCATTTCCATCAATTTATTTAATTACACGCCCCCCCGAGCTTTAGCGATGGCGAGTTTTGACAGGCGCTAGTTCATTATAGCAACAATCATATCGGGGATATTTGGGGTATTGATCTGCGGGGGCGGGCGGCGGCGAACGCAAATATTCATTTAACGAAGAGAGCGCCCCGGCGCGCGTGGAATATATTAAATGCGAAAAAGCTGCACATTAATGAACATTGTACATGTGCCGAATAGATCGAATTATTGGAAATTTTACTGGACGAGCTGTTATGCATATGAATTGGTTTTTTCTTTTTTTTTAGCTTTTTGTTATATACTAAAAAATAAAATTGGATATAGGGTGCAGAAGTAATCTAGATTTTCCAGCTGATTTTCCTATTTATTTAATTTAAGTAGGCCCAATACAAAATCTAATTCCTTCTTAATTCTTGAAGGAATATTATCAAAAAACGGTTTATTACGAGCCCAATTAAATATAGAATCTAAAATAATATCGTAAATTTTAATTTCTTTATCTGTGATTTTTTTATAATTTTTTATAGTTATTTTTTATTAATTTAAAACAGCTCGTGCAATAAAAATCTTCCTGCTCACATAATATTTTTCGGTGAAAATTATCAAAAAAGTAGTTAATTTTGAGCCCAATTAAATACAGAATATAAAATAATATAATGAATTTAAATATCTTCAATATCTGATTTTTTATCATTTTTTATAACACAGTCTATTAATTTAAAACAGCTCGTTCAATCAAAATATTCCTGCAGACATTATATTTTTCGGTAAAAATTATCAAAAATCAGTTTAGTTTGAGCCCAATTAAATATAGAATATAAAATAGTGTCATAAATTTTTTTTTTTTAAATATTTGATTTTTTATCATTTTTTATAGTTCAGTCGATTAATTTAAAACAGCTCGTGCAATAAAAATATTCCTGCAGACATTATATTTTTAGGTAAAAATTCTCAAATAATGGCTTATTTTGAGCCCAATTCAATATAGAATATAAAATAGTATCATAAATTTAAATTTTTGAAATTTTTGATTTTTTTATCATTTTTTATATTTTAGTCGATTAATTTTAAAACATCTTGTGCAATAAAAACCTTCCTGCAGACTTATTTTTTAGGTGAAAATGAATTTAATATCTGATTTTTTATCATGTTTTATAACACAGTCGATTAATTTAAAACAGCTGGTTCAATCAAAATATTCCTGCAGACATTATATTTTTGGGTAAAAATTATCAAAAATTGGTTTATTTTGAGCCCAATTAAATATAGAATATAAAGTAGTGTCATAAATTAAATTTTTTTAAATATTTATTTTTTTATCATTTTGTATAGTTCAGTCGATTAATTTAAAACAGATCGTGCAATAAAAATCTTCCTGCAAACATTATATTTTTGGGTAAAAATGATCAAAAAATGATTTATTTTGAACCCAATTAAATATAGAATATAAAATAGTATCATAAATTAAATTTTTTTAAATCTTTGATTTTTTATAATTTTTTATATTTCAGTCGATTAATTTAAAACATCTCGTGCAATAAAAACCTTCCTGCAGACTTAATTTTTAGGTGAAAATTATCAAAAAATGACTTATTATGAGCCCAATTAAATATAGAATGTAAAATAAAATCGCAAATTTAAATTTCTTATATCTATGATTTTTTATATTTTTTTTATAACAGACGATTAATTAGAAAACGCTCGTACATTAAAAACCTTCTTGCCGACTTTATTTTTGGATGGAAATGATCAAAAATAGCTTATATTGAGCCCAATCACATATAGAATTTAAAATAATATTATAAATTTAAATTTGTTAAATCGTTGATTTTTTATAATTTTTCATAACTAAGTCGATCAATTTAAAACAGCTAGTGTAATAAAAAGTTTCTTGTAGACATTATTTTTGGGTGAAAATGATCAAACAATGGTTTATTTAGAGCCCAATTAAATGCAGAATATGATTTTAAATAATAAATTTAAATATATTAAATATCTGATTTATAACTCAGTCGATTAATTTAAAACAGCTCGTGCAATCATAATCTTCCTGCAGATACTATATTTTTGGGTAAAAATTATTATAAAATGGTTTATTTTGAACCTAATTAAATATACAATAAAATAAAATAGTATCATAAATTTAAATTTTTTATATCTTTGATTTTTTATAATTTTTTTAGTTTTGTCGATTATTTTAAAACATCTCGTCCAATCAAAATCTTCCTGCAGACTTTATTTTTGGGTGAAAATTATAAAAAATTTACTTATTAAGAGCCCAATTAAATATATCATATTGATGTATATATGTATATATTGTTGATTAAGTAATATTATTTTATTTCCCAATTAAAATATTCCAGTTTATCTAAACGGGACTAAATAAAATAATGTAAATCATTCCATTCAAATAAAATATTCAATGCAACATCGTACTCGATTCAAAGTCACCTTGTTTTTCTGTTCACCAAAATAGAAATACAAGCTACTTTTTATGTGTTTACGACGAGATCGATCGAGCAAAAAATGATTCACTATCTGCGTGAGTACGTGCTGCGCACGGAATAAGCCAGTCGGGAGTTAACGTGGTTTGTGCGCGTATCGTGATTGTGTTTAAGTGAAGAACAATTTAATTAGTTACTTGGTTTTAATTGTGCGCGCATTATATACGAGTGCTGTATCTTGTGACGAGTTATGCATATCACACTTTGTGTGAATATGACGCCAATCTGACTTTGTGGGAAGCATGGGTGAGTGTTTTTGTTGCTATACTATGATTAATTTAGTTTGCGTGAGCCAGCTTATTGCGCATGCATTACTTATATAATTTCTCGTCAGTATTAGACTTTACAGCATTGTTGCCCAACATGTGGCTCGATTTTTAACTTTTGATGTGTCTAATTTTATGAACTATATATAGCATGGATATTTGTTATGTCTAAAAGGTATTTCCTGATACAGTTGCTGAGACATATTATTTTTATAAGTAGAAAAAACGTGCCGAACCGAGCCTCGGTTCTACAATTGACATTTAACCGGAGAATAAGGTTATTCGTGGAATAAGTTTGCGATTTTAACGCCAATATCTTAAACTTATTCCACGAATAGCCTTATTCTCCGGTGTAATGTCAATTGTAGAACCGGCCCTTAATGTATTACAAATTATCATTATATTTATTAAAACTGAGTTGTATTTCGAAACAATTCAATGATTTATACCATTATATCCTGAGACTAATAAATAAATTAGTTTATTAGTCTAACATTATATCTGTCGGTATATAAAATACAATAAAAATAATAATTATAATATATAATATTGAATAAATAAATAAATAATATTAATTATAACAGTAGTAAAGGGCTATTGACCCCCGGCCTTTCAGCCCTGTATTATAATTATTTATTGTTTGTGCAATAAAAAGAAAATAATGTCTAGGGCCCTGTTTAATATTGTCAATATATTCACTCGTATCTTCGGGTGAATTAATGCAAAAAGTGTTATACGCGTACCTTCGAACAGGAATAATAATAATAATAATAATCGTTTATTAGTGTTATTACTTCAAGAAGTTTACACAAGTTAGTACAATATGAGAATTAAAACAAAATACACATTTACGGAATAAAACGAATATATTTTGAAATATATGTTTATTAGTGTCTCTCGTAATATTATTTATTTTCTAAAACAAATCTTACGGTTTACGTAAGGGAACCTTTACTTACTCGGTTAGGCGGAATGCGTGCGCTGCTCGCTCTCAAAAGTTTGCGGCTCTCATATAAATTTTATGACCGCGTTGAGAATGTCTAAACCAGGGAATCCAAACTATATTTGCAACTGATGGGTATGAATGATTGGCATTATACAGCTTTACATAAAATTAAAATATGTGCATTTTTAAACAAGCCCTAGAGAGATTTCTCATAAAAAGTACAATCGATTAATTTAAAACTGCTCGTGCAATCAAAATATTCCTGCAGACATTATATTTTTGGGTGAAAATTATCAAAAACTGGTTTATTTTGAGCCCAATTAAATATAGAAACTAAAATAATATCGTAAATTTTAATTTCTTTAATCTGTGATTTTTTTATAATTTTTTATACCTCAGTCGATTAATTTAAAACAGATCGTGCGATCAAAATCTTCCTGCGCACATTATATTTTTGGGTAAAAATTATCAAAAATCAGTTTATTTTGAGCTCAATTAAATATAGAATATGAAATAGTATCATAAATTAAATTTTTTTAAATCCTTAATTTTTTATCATTTTTTATAGCTCAGTCGATTAATTTAAAACAGCTCGTGCAATAAAAACTTTCCTGCACACATTATTTTTGGGTAAAAATTATCAAAGAATGGTTAATTTTGAGCCCAATTAAATACAGAATATAAAATAATATAATTAATTAAAATATCTTAAATATCTGATTTTTTTATAATTTTTTATAACACAGTCGATTAATTTAAAACAGCTCGTGCAATCAAAATATTCATGCATACATTATATTTTTGGGTAAAAATGATCAAAAAATGGTTTATTTTGAACCGAATTAAATATAGAACATGAAATAATATCATAAATTCAAATTTTTAAATCTTTGATTTTTTTACAACTTTTTATAACTTAGTCGATTAATTTAAAACTTCTCGTGCTATAAAAACTCTTCCTGCAGACTTAATTTTTCGGTGAAAATTATCAAAAAATAGCTTATATTGAGCCTAATGAAGTATAGAATATAAAACAATATTATAAATTTGAATTTGTTAAATCGTTGATTTTTTATAATTTTTTATAAATTAGTCGATCAATTTAAAACAGCTTGTCTAATAAAAACCTTCTTGTAGACGTTATTTTTGGGTGAATATTATCAAAAATTGGTTTATTTTGAGCATAATTAAATACAAAATATGAAATTAAATAAGACATTTAAATATCTTAAATATTTGATTTTTTTTTTAAATTATAACTCAGTCGATTAATTTAAAACAGCTCGTGCAATCAAAATCTTCCTGCAGACATTACATTTTTGTGTACAAATTATCAAAAAATGGTTTATTATAAACCCAATTAAATATAGAATATAAAATAGTATTATAGAATTAAATTTTTTAAATCTTTATTTTTTTATAATTTTATATATTTTACTCGATTAATTTAAAACATCGCGTGGAATAAAAACCTTTGCAGACTTTATTTTTTGGTGAAAATGATCAAAAATAGCTTATATTGAGCCCAATGAAATATAGAATGTAAAACAATATTATATTTAAATTTGTTAAATCGTTGATTTTTTATAATTTTTTATAACTTAGTCGAACAATTTAACTTGTGTAATAAAAACCTTCTTGTAGACGTTAGTTTTTGGTGAATATTATCAAGAAATAGTTTATTTTGAGCCCAATAAAATACAGAATATAAAATTAAATAATAAATTTAAATATCTTAAATATCTGATTTTTTGAAAAAAAATATATCTCAATCGATTAATTTAAAACAGCTCGTGCAATCAAAATCTTCCTGCCGGCATTATATTTTTGGGCAAAAATTATTAAAATATTATCTACATTGAACCCAATTATATGTAGAATATAAAATAGTATCATAAATTTAAATTTTTTAAATCTTCTATTTTTTTATAATTTTTTATAGTTCAGTCGATTCATTTAAAACATCTCTCTGTGCAATAAAAACCTTCCTGCAGACTTAATTGTTATGTAAAATTATCAAAAATGGCTTATTATGAGCCCAATTAAATATAGAATGTAAAATAAAATCGCAAATTTAAATTTCTTAAATCTATGATTTTTTATAATTTTTTTTTATAACTCAGTCGATTAATTAGAAAACGCTCGTACACTAAAAACCTTTCTGGAGACTTTATTTTGGGTGAAAATGACCAAAAAAAGGCTTGTTATGAGCCCAATTAAATATAGAATGTAAAATAATATCGTCAATTTAAATTTCTTTAATCTATGATTTTTAATTTTTTTTTATAAGTCAGCCGATTAATTAAAAAAAGTTCGTACACTAAAACCTTTGATGCAGACTTCATTTTTGGGTGAAAATTACCAAAAATTGCTTATAATAAGACCAATGAAATATAGAATGTAAAATAATATCGTAAATTTAAATTTCTTTAATCTATGATTTTTTATAAATATTTATAACTCAGTCGATTAATTAAAAAAAGCTCGTACACTAAAAATCTTCTTGCAGACGTTATTTTTGGGCGTAAATGATCAAAAAAATAGCTTATTATGAGCACAATTAAATATAGAATGCAAAAAAATATTGTAAATTTAAATTTCTTAAATGTATGATTTTTTATAATTTTTTATATCGCAGTCGATTAATTAAAACTACCTCGTGTAATAAAAACCTTCCTGTAGACATTATTTTTGGTTGAATATAATCAAAAAATGGTTTATTTTGAACCCAATTAAATATAGAATATAAAATAATGTTATAAATTTAAATATCTAAAATACTTGATTTTTTATATATTTTTTAATTCAGTCAATTGATTTAAAACAGCTCGTGTAATAGAAACCTTCTTGTAGACTTTATTTTTGGGTGAAAATGATAAAAAAAACGGCTTATTTTGGCCCAATTAAATATAGTATATAATAAAGTATCATACATTTAAATTTCTTAAATCATATAGATATTAGATATAGAATATTAAATAATATTATAAATTTAAATATCTTAAATGTTTGATTTTTCATTTTTTTTTTTATAATTCAGTCGATTAATTTAAAACAGCTCGTATACTAAAAACCTTCATATAGACCAGTGATTTTTAACCATTATCAGCGAGCACTTTTGATCATAAGAAAATCTCGCGGTGCACCAAAATCAAAAAGTCACGTATAGTACATGAGCCAACATTCAATTTCGACTTTCATAATATCTCGAAGCACTTGCAACAAGCTCTCGAAGCACCGGTTAAGACCCACTGCTCTAGAGGTTGTAGAAAACTGTCTCAAATAAATACCCTCAATTTCATACGATTAAACGTCACACCAACAACCCCATATCCGACTAAATTTGTGAGTAATATGATACCACCCCATTTCTCTCTCTATATATATATGTGTGTATATGTGCGTGTGTATAAATGTGTGTGTGTATATGTGTGATAAGCCAAATGATTGTTTATGTGCCATATTTGGAGTTGTGCGCAATTAACGTTAAGCAATTAATTAAAGTGCGCAGCAATAACGCCAAACTCGCAGCCATGGGATATATCCACGCTGAGGGCGCGCGTTATTAATACCCCGGTCATAAAACAATATTTTACATCGGGGAGTGCACTGGTGGCCGCAAAAACTTCCACACGCTCCCCGCCAGGCTATTATGAAACGAGATAATGCTGTTTAACTTCGCTAACCTTATTTGTCTTAACCAACTTCCCCACTTGCATATGCGATGGATGGGTCTATTTGAGGGGACAGCACGGGGGGGTGCGATTATGAAAATGTTTTCGCACATTGTGTAATCGAGCGTGTATGATTAATCGATTTACTACTACGCTTTAGTTATAATGGTTTTAAAAATCTGCCTGTAGTGCATTACTTTAACACACGAATATATTTTAAGTGATATAATTGACTTGCAATATCATTTTTATGATTTTACGATTTTACGATTTTACGATTTTACAATTTTACGCTTTTACGATTTTACGATTTTAAAATTTTACGATTTTACGATTTTACGATTTTACGATTTTACGATTTTACGATTTTAGAATTTTACGCTTTTACGATTTTACGATTTTAAGATTTTACGATTTTTTTGAGTCGGCAAATTATGTGTGTTCTAGTTATTAAAAAGATAAGTTAGTAGCCAAAACGCAGCTTGTCTTGTCTGTATGTTTCTCTGTACTCGCTGTATAATTCAGGTAAAATTAAAAGTAACAGGCAATTTGCGCGATGATTTCCCCTGTGTGACATTACGTTTCATCTCCTGGCTTTTAAGAGAGCGACGTTAAAGTGTATAAGATGATTTACTACCCAAAACAAAAAATATAATAAATGACGGAAAATAAATATAGTTGTAGAACTAACGTCTTAGATATCACAAAAAAATCTTTATTATGTGTGAACGACTATTAAAGATAATTTGAGAAATTTAATATGGTGAGCGGATACGTAGTTAATTTATGAAAGAAAACTAATTAATAAATAGTTTTAATCGATATTGATATGATTTTATAACTAAAAATAGGGGCATAGACAAATAGTAGTAAGAAGTTGTGTAAATTATTAACAACACCGGTGTCCCAACCACAACTACTTACTATTCATCATTTATTTATGTACCTATTTTCACCCATCAACATCATATTAATATCAATTAAAATAAGTAACCAGTAAATTTTAACATTTATAAAATTGCAATAAAATAATAACTAAAAATACATGTGTTATTATCCAAAATTCACAATTTTAAGCGTCTTGAGGAGCTTTCAAATTTTTGTCTGTGTACCATACATATCATTTTTCATTTCCTTGCTGAATTCATTCCGATTTTCTAGTTTTATAGTGCGTATTCTATTCTATTTTATATCTTCTGATATCTTCTCTTGACTTTGTCGTTTTATATAACAAATGTAAATTGATCAAATCATGTTTAATTTTTGACACGTTCATGCATGATATTTCCCACCCAGCCCCCAACCACAATTAAATATTAAAACCGTGAGGTCAGCCTATTTGCCGTTCTTGGCTCGCCTGTGATTGCACTGTTTAAATATTTGATCGGCTCCGTATATGTATATTCAAAATTAAATCACAATTCCAGCTGGACGATTGGCGCAACCGGAATTAATTCAAATTCCGCATTTATATAGCTATTATTATCCGCGCCTCTGTTTTTGTTTTTAAATTAGTTGGTTTATTAATAGCGGCGCATTAAAATTTGCATAATAATTCAATCGAAGCTGTTATATTTCCGATTTGTTTTAAATGGGAGGGTGTTATGGCGTGCATTGATAAAACGATTGCTACATTTGTGTGGTGTTAGTGTGTACAATTAAATGTTTCATATAAATACAATCTCACTAATGACTGGGAGTAGTGTAAGTTATGTTTAATTTTTGAAAAATATATCAACAACTTATATTCATTTGCAAAAGTTAAAGTTTTAGATGATAAAAGATAAAAGTAGGAAAAATATTAATTTTTATTAGTTTTGTTCGTTTATTTAGAAGGGTAAAAGTTAAAAATAGAAAATAAATAGAAGGCAAAATATCTCAAGATAGAGACTTTTCATTTTCTATTACCATTTTGTTATAAACGTTGTGATTTTTTTTCAATTCAATTGTATGACGGATCCACGGTCAAAAATAATTATAATGAAATTTGTTCGACTTGGTCGCCGAAAAAAAAAATCAAAATTTTCGAATTTCCTTTTCCTGGTATCTGATGCACTGATTTATTCTGCAGTAAGATCAGTAAAAAATTAAACAAAATATGTTGCATAATTTTTTTATGAACCCAACCTCTAAAATTGGCATATCGAGATAGGAGCGTATAAGTTAAAAATAAAAAATAAATAGAAGGAAAAATATCTCAAGATAGAGACTTTCCATTTTGCATTGTCATTTTGTTATAAACATTGTGTAATTTTTTCAAAATAATTGTATGACAGATCCATGGTCAAAAATAATAATAATGAAATTTGTTCGACTTGGTCGCCGAAAAAAATAAAATCAAAATTTTCGGTTTTCCTACGGGTATCTAATGCACTGATATATTCTGCAGTAAGATCAGTAAAAAAAATAAACAAAATATGTTGCATAATTTTTTTTATGAACACAACCTCTAAAATTGGCATGTAGAGATAGGAGCGTAAAAGTTAAAATAAAAAATAATTAGAAGGAAAAATATCTCAAGATAGAGACTTTCCATTTTGCATTGTCATTTTGTTATAAACATTGTGTAATTTTGTCAAATCAATCGTATAACGGATTCATGATCAAAAATAATAATTTACGTTGCAACACATATTATACAAGAATGCCTATAAAAATTATTAATAAAAATATATAACTATATATTATGGTTGGCAAGATATAAACAAAAGATTCCTCAAAATTTGGATTTTATTAGTTACCCCAATAGGTCAGTACAGACCCGCAAACAATCCGCGCGGAATAGAGGCTGGGATCTTAAGGTCATTTTAGACAAGACAATTTCTTACCTCAAAAGTTGTGCAAGAAATGAATTCAAATATTCTCTTCCCATACAATTTGTCCTTGACAAATAGAACGCGTTATATTTTTCCATTTAATCTACCATCCAATTCAATATTTCAAATAACTTGCTGTATGATACGAGACAATTTAGATTGTGTCACATCTTGACTAACTTCAAGAAATTGTCTTGTCTAAAACGACCTTTAAGAGTATAACTTCACATCGGTTAGTGTATTTCATTAATTAAATTTAAAATGAATATTAATGAGTATATGCGTGTGTGATTATAATTATTTATCAACTGCTTGTATAGATTAAAAATTAATTGAGTTAATTAATCAGTGGCAAAAGCATAAAAGGTGAAATATGTGAGTATGTTTTTTTGCACGAATGCTTTTAGTTATAAGATTTTTTATAGTCAATTATCAAGGTTGATGATAAGACATTGCCCTGTTAGATGACACTCAGATGAGTGTCATCTAACACGGGAATAAAAAAATATTCGATATGGCAGCACAAGCGTATTTTTCAATTGATTCCAACAAAAGTATCATAAAAAGTATATTACACAATATATCAATTTATTGATTTATTTATTTAATTCTTTATTCCAACGAAAGTATCATAAAAAGTATATTATACAATATATCAATTTATTTATTTATTTATTTAATGCTTAATTCTAACGAAAGTATCATAAAAAATATATTACACAATATATCAGTTTATTTATTTATTTATTTCGGGTGCATAACAGGTATGGAATACATACCCCAACCCTATAACAATGCACCACAGACATACGTTTTACATTACATTTGGAGTATGTTATATACTATATACAAGAAATAAAATAAAAAATAAACCACTAACCCACTAACTACTAAAAATAATAACAGCAATTCTTAACTTAAACACAATAAATTATCATATATCAATTTGACAATTGTGGCTGAAATATAAAACAATTTGTTTTGTCACGAAAAATAAAGAACATTTTATATATTTTAGACAGATTAATGAACAAATGATTAATTTTCCATTGATTGTACTGTTTGGAACGTTTAATTTAATTCCAATCAAAATACTTTCGACCGAAACTGCAAAAGCACTCGCGTTTTGTTGTTTATTTATTGTCATCGACCGCGGAAATGGGGTGAGGAAAACATGCATATACAATAGAACAATTCTAAAAAAAAATGTTGATAGCACTATAAAGATAGAGGCTATCAACCATGGGGCGTTTCCGCCGGTAAAGAGAAGTTTTTTCATCCGGTATTTAACTGAACTTCATATAAAAGCTAAAAAAAATGTAAAATTGAAAATTCGCCCTGATGGGATTTGAACTCACGCTCCCCAATACTCTACTAGTTATGACTATGATCATAATTACGACTGCGATATCATCCTCGCCATCAAGTTCCCTAAAGTTATATGTAATTTTTGTTCATAATAGCTAAGTTATGACTATAATTATAGTTACGTCTACGATATCGTCCCTATCAAGTCCCCCAGAGTTATGTGTAATTCTTGTTCATAATAGCTAAGTTATGACTATGATAATAATTACGACTACTATATCCTCCCCATCAAATCATTCAAAGTTATATGTGATTCTTGTTCATAATAGCTAAGTTATGAGTATGACCATAGTTACGACTACGATATCCTGTCCATCAAATCACTCAAAGTTATATATGACTCTTGTTCATAATATTAAGTTATGACTATGATCACAATTACGACTACTATATCCTCCCCATCAAGTTCCCAAAGTTATATGTAATTCTTGTTCATAATAGCTAAGTTATGAGTATGATCATAGTTACGACTACAATATTCTCACCATCAAGTCACCCAAGGTTATATGTAATTCTTGTTCATAATATTTAAGTTATGACTATGATTATAGTTACGACTACGATATCCTCCCCATCAAAGTCCCCCAAAGTTATATGTAATTCTTGTTCATAATAGTTATGTTATGACTATGATCATAGTTAACTCCCCATCAGCATTTTTGAAATTTAATTTGGCCTAGTTTAGTTAACAACTCGTAAATAATAATGTGCACAATATTTTAACATTAATATATGAAATTTTGATTAGTACACCTATAAAATTATCATAGGTAATTGTAACACTAATGAATACTAATGAATGCAGAAAATTAGGATAATCGTTATTGTTATGAATTTTACATTTGCACACTATAAAATTATTTTAGTGCTCATACAAATTAACAACATTTGCCATACATTTTGCATATATATATATATATAATTATGAATACATTTTATTATAGACTGCATTATAACTAATTTTATAGACTATTATATAATTATTATTTATAAACTTTAATGCACTCAATCATCATAATAGTTAGCTTCAACATTAAGATTAATTAAACTTATTACTTGATGCAGTTTTTAATGACCGTAAAGGTTTAAAACTTTAAATTATTGGAAATTAATATCACAGTTAAGGTGGGTTTATGTTGAAATAAAATAAAAAAATAATAAAAAATAAATAAAAATAAAGTTCAAGAGGCTCTTTTCATGAAGGTGTGACATTTGCCATTTATTGACATTTTTGGCATTTTTGAAATTTAAAAAAATAATTACGTTTTTGATATGTTATGCCTTTTTTAACGTTTTCAACATTTTGTACAATATTCGAAATTTTTGATAATATGCGACAATATTGGACAATATTTGACGATATTTTACAATATTTGACGATATTTTACAATATTTGACGATATTTTACAATATTTGACGAAATTATTTAACAATATTTGACTATATTTGACGTTATTTGACGATATTTGACAATATTTGACAATAATATTTAACAATATTTGTTATTGTCAAATATTGTTAAATATTACAATATTTGACAATAATATTTAACAATATTTGACAATAATATTTAACAATATTTGACAATAATTTTTAACAATATTTGATTATATTTGACGTTATTTGACGATATTTGACAATATTTGACAATATTTCAGGATAATTGACGTTATTTCATTATATTTTAAGATATTTGACAACATTTGACGATATTTAACCATATTAGACAATATTTGACGAGATTTGACGATATTAGACAATATTTGACCGTGTTTGACAATATTTGACGATATTAATTATTTTTTTAATTATAAATAAAATTAATGTATTACGTAACCCAAGTTACACCAACTGTTTTCTTTGTGGAGTTCAAGGTGTTAAAATAATAAATAATAATTAAAATATCTGGTGTGGGCACCATACGACTTTCTAAATTACATTGACATTTGTCATTTTTTGAAATTTTTGGCATTTTTGAAATTTAAAAAAATAATTACGTTTTTGATATGTTATCCCTTTTTTAACGTTTTCGACATTTTGGACATTGGACAATATTCGAAATTTTTGATAATATCCGACAATATTGGACAATATTTGACGATATTTTACAATATTTGACGATATTGTTTAACAATATTTGACGTTATTTGACGATATTTGACAATATTTGATAATAATATTAAACAATATTTCATTATATTTGACGTTATTTGACGATATTTGACAATATTTGACAATATTTGACAATATTTGACAATATTTGAGGACATTTGACGTTATTTCATTATATTTGAAGATATTTGACAAGATTTGACGATATTTAACCATATTAGACAATATTTTATAATATTTGACGATATTTGACGTTATTTGACGATATTTGACAATAATATTTAACAATATTTGATTATATTTGTTATTTGACGATATTTGACAATAGTTGACAATATTTGACAATATTTGACAATAGTTGACAATATTTGACAATATTTGACAATAGTTGACAATATTTGACAATATTTGACAATATTTGACAATATTTGACAATATTTGACAATATTTGACAATATTTGACAATATTTGACAATATTTGACAATATTTGACAATATTTGACAATATTTGACAATATTTGACAATATTTGACAATATTTGACAATATTTGACAATATTTGACAATATTTGACAATATTTGACAATATTTGAGGATAATTAACGTTATTTGATTATATTTGAAGATATTTGACAAGATTTCACGATATTTAACCATATTAGACAATATTAGACAAGATTTGACGAGATTTGACGATATTAGACAATATTTGACTGTGTTTGACAATATTTGACATTAATTAATTTTTTAATTATATATAAAATTAATCTATTACGGAACCCAAGTTACACTAACTGTTTTCTTTGCGGAGTTGGCGTCCTAGAAATAAAGTTGGCGGGGAAGTGACTTCTGCTGTGAAACGATTTTATTCTGATTTTTTCTCTGTTTGTGGACCGATATTGCTCAAATTTTTACTGGATCGCCCCAACTCGATGCTCCAGCCAATCTGTAAATATGGTTGCGATCCAAACAGCCGTTTTCCCGGAATTTTGTTCACAGACAAATTCATATCCACACACACACAAACAGAGACATTTTCCAAAAATAGTCTATTTTCACTAGTCATGAAATGTGGAGAAAAATGAAAATTAGAAATTCGATTTTTTTTCGCGAAAACAATACCAATAGCATTGCTGTATTCGGAAAGTATAAATAAAATGATATCGTAGCTCATCCTAACCAATATAATATCATTGATTAATCATCATCTACATGTAACCAATATAATATCATTGATTAATCATCATCTACATGTTGAAGATTTGTCAACGTCATAACGATATACCGATGGCTCTGTCGGATTAATCGATGATAATACCATTGCTTAAGCAGTAGTGGTTAATCAATGATAATACAGAACACAATATTGCAACTTTCTCTCTAAAGCAAAAATGTAACGTCATCTGGTGGTAATCCTCGAATTAACAATACTCGCCCATACAACACCTACTCAACTAAACACCAGACTATCTCATCTCGCTCTTAACTTACATATTCCATCTCTACCCTCCCCGTTCTTCTATCATGTTCTCAAATATGTTTTATAAATATGAAGGTTTTTTATACTTTTATTTAAAATTAATTCAATCTCTTCACTCATGACTGACAAGATTACATTCGATGGAAACTTATTTAAAATAAAACTCGTTTATGAAAAAAGTCACATTGAGTTTCCCAAATAATATCAGTTTATAAAATTTTATTCGAGGAAAATCTCTAAAGTGGTGTCAGAAGTGAGTTAATTTAGTCAAAATTCAATTTTATTATTTGTAAATACACGCTTCATATGTTGGTTAAAAAGAATCATATTGATACAAATCTAACAGACATATATATATATATATATATATATATATATATATATATATATATATATATATATATATATATATATATATACATCACACCCTTAATGTGCCAAGTTTCATAAATTTACAGGTACTATAGTTACAGATAGGGCAATTTTAGTAACTAGTTTATGAAAGCAAGTTACAGTTGTGTTTCGAAAATCGATAAATAATTTACTTACTCCAAAATTGAAGCTAGTAATCAAAGAACATAATATACATATAAGTATCTTCATGAATTCATACCTCATTTAGAGGTAGAGCGAATTTATGAAGCCTTGTATAAGAAAATTACAATTACAAATCTTTCAAAAATTCAGTTTTTAAAATTTGACTCTCAGCTAGAAGCTTATAGTTAATGTGATTTATGTATGTACTCAGTATGTATGTAAGTTACATTACATACACAATTTATAGTTACTACAGTTGTGCTCGGTTGTTGGACATTCCTCCTGATACAGCCTGTATATAGAATTTGGGATTAGATTTAATAAAACTTTTATTGGATAAAAGCTAGAGATTTAAAAAGAAAATCTGTAAAAAAATCAGTTAACCCTTTGGGTACAAATTTAGTTCAAGATTAGTTTGCCTATAAAATATTACTACCTTCTAAAATGTTGGATATTCCTCCTGACACACCTTGTATATAGAATTTGAGGTTAAATTTAATAAAACTTTTATTTGATAAAAGTTGGATTTAAAAAAGATGGCATAAATTCAGTTAACCCTTTTGGTACAAATTTAGTTCAAGATTAGTTTGCTTATAATATATTACCACCTTCTAAAATTTTGGATATTCCTCCTGACACATCCTGTATATAGAATTTGAGATTAGATTTAATAACTCTTTTGTTGGATAAGAGTTGGAGTTTAAAGAAAATGGCAAAAATTAAGTTAACCCTTTTGGTACAAATTTAGTTGAAGATTAGTTTGCTTATAATATATTACCACCTTCTAAAATGTTGGATATTCTTCCTGACACATGCTGTATATAGAATTTGAGATTAGATTTAATAACTCTTTTATTGGATAAATGTTGGAGTTAAAAAAAAGGCAAAAATTCAGTTAACCCTTTTGGTACAAATTTAGTTGAAGATTTGTTTGCTTATTATATATTACCACCTTCTAAAATGTTGGATATTCCTCCTGAAACATTCTGTATATAGAATTTGAGATTTGATTTAATAACTCTTTTATTAGATAAAAGTTGGAGTTTAAAAAAAATGGCAAAAATTCAGTTAACCCTTTTGGTACAAATTTAATTGAAGATTAGTTTGCTTATAATATATTACCACCTTCTAAAATTTTGGATATTCCTCCTGACACACCTTGTTCATAGAATTTGAGATTAGATTTAATAAAACTTTTATTTGATAAAAGTTAGAGTCTAAAAAAAATGGCAAAAATTCAGTTAATCCTTTTGATACAAATTTAGTTGAAGATTAGTTTGCTTATAATATATTACCACCTTCTAAAATGTTGGATATTCATCCTGGCACATCCTGTATATAGAATTTGAGATTAGATTTAATAAAACTTTTATTTGATAAAAGTTAGAGTTTAAAAAAAATATTAAAAATTCAGTTAACCCTTTTGGTACCAATTTAGTTAAAGATTAGTTTGCTTATAATATATTACCACCTTCTAAAATTTTGGATATTCCTCCTGACACATCCTGTATATAGAATTTGAGATTAGATTTAATAACTCTTTTATTAGATAAAAGTTAGAATTTTTTAGAATTGTAATCGTACATGCCATAAAAAGTGTTTTGTAAAAGTTGATCATATTATCCCCAAACGGCCATGGAATTAAGCCTCATTATATTTATCCTTCTCCTAAAATAAATCTCTAGACCCGCTACTAGTACATCATCTACCAGTAGCGGGTCTAGAGATTGAGATATAGATAGATAAAGATGTATAAAGAATATTAAAAATATTCCCACAGGATATAGATAGAGATGTATAAAGAATATTAAAAATATTCGCACTTACTGCGTTTAGAAAAATCTCAAAATCGCCTCCAGCTACTGCTGCTCCAAAATAATTAAACACACATACACAAAACAACTAGTTTTCAACTTTTTCGTTTTTCTTAACAAAAAATCACTCGACACAAATCCTGATGTTGATGTTTAAATCCACATCCCGCGCGTAACGTCGCCCATAAACCCGACCGGCGCGAGGGTGGGTGGGCTGTTAAAAATGCCGCGATCGGCGAAAATGGAAAATCACACGATGCAACCCCGCGCGAACCGTCTTCGTACGTAAGAGCGACCCTTACGCGCGAACTTCCCCTGCGCTATTGCCCGCAGCGCCCTGCGGCGGCGGCACGAGGCGGCGCGGAGCAGGCCGAGCCGCCCCGGTCGACTTATTGATGCGAGTCCCCCCATTTGACGAGGGGGGTTTTCCAAAAATGCGTAATTTATTGAATGTACCGATATTACGCGTAATCGACGTGAGGTGGTAACTTGCAGTCATTAATTACGAGGGGGGGCGGCGGCGGCGGTCCGCACTTTCGCACTTGAGAGTTGAGGGGGGGCCATAAATAGCGGAAACGATCTTGCGAATGAAAACTAACGACAGCCACGCGGAATTACATAAATCATTTATTTACGTGGGGGAGAGTGGGATGGTTCTTGTTTTTGTTTCGGTGCTGCTTTCTAGCAGGATTTTTGTTTTAAGGAGCGAGTTTTATGATGAATGGGTTTGCCTGATATGTGTTAAGCTGCTGATACTGGAAGGGTTTTCGTGATGAATGTTTAAAATCGCATTACAAACTAGACTTTTTTAGCAAATATGATACATTTTCTTTTTTTAATTTTTTTTAACAATTTAATAACCTTGATCTAATGATCATTTAGCCAACCACTATGTATTATTAATGTATACCATGTATATATATATATATATATATATATATATATATATATATATATATATATATATATATATTATTTACATTATAAGTAAACTTATACTGTAAACAAACACACCACCCATGGATTAATAGACCCAAATTCCGTACGGAAAAGAGTCTATTAATACCGGACTCGAACCGGTAACGGCGTGGACGCAGTGGCTTCAGACCGTCGAATTAGACCACTGCGCCACGACCACCCCAAATATGATACATAATTTATGTTTTAATTTCGTTTTCAATAAGCATTATATTTATTAATACCATCAGATAAAGTTCTATATTATCTCTAAAATATCAACTAGCCATGAATCCATGATGGCCGATCGACATATTACCTAGCAACCAAATCCAAGGATATTGATATTAATTTTACAGATTGCTTAGAATTAAAATAAGATGTATAAACAATTTATAATTAACTTCTAACAAATTCGTTACGATAAAAAGTGCAATGCTGTTAGATGATTAACAGTAATCATAATCATTGCAAGTCAGGGGGCGCTGCATTAATATAGATGTATGTATTACCAAAAAATATAAATGGCATCAGTTATTCATTAAATGTAATCACTGAGAAATATAATATACTCGTGTAACAAATTTCATAATTCAAATATTAGATATTTCATTACATAATTCGTAATTGAAAGCATTGGGCGGACGGACAAACAGATCCTGTATAATTAATCCCCCTGGGGGCCTTTTACTCTTCCCAGATTACTACTCTCAGTTCCAGAAGTTCTTAGAGCAATAATTGGGTTCCGCATTCGGGAAATCACGACGACAATATTATTAATTTATAACAATAAGCTTTATTTTCTGATGTGTTAGAACTATACTAACTGAAATGCCTGTCGTTCGATGGGGCACAATTGTTAATTACAAACTTCGTAATGACTTAATATGACTATTTGTGAATATATAAAGAGTAATTTATAACATTTTGAAAGCTACAAACAGAGTTATGGTACTTTTTGTCCCTTGACTAACATCAAATTTATAATTTTTGAATTTAACAACCCAAGAAAACTACGAATAGTTGAGATACACATTTCATAATTTGTACGGTCTAAATATGACTATTTGTACATATATTCAAAGTAATTTTATAAAATTTTGAAAATTACAACCAGAGTTATGGTACTTTTTATCCCTTTACTAATCTCAGAATTTTAATTTTTGAGTTTAACAACCCAAACAGACTACGAAAAGTAAAGATACGCATATCATACTTTTTAGGGTCGAAATATCTTTGTATCCTGCAATCTTTTAAAACTTCATTACCCTGACGACATGACTCCCAGTTCATGTCTATTAGTTTCCTGCAGGATCACCGTCATAAACGTCGATTTTCCGAGCAATTCCTTGAAGTATTTTCAATCAACGGCAATAGTAATATAATATAAATAAAAATAATAGTAATATCAAATCAGTATTTTGTAACCGTTATTTTAAGCCACTATTTATTTCATTACATTGTAACTGGTAAACAACGGTAACTGTTTATACAACATCAACGCATGCTCAACTCGCTACTAATTGCCATACGTATTTATCACAGAAACCCTTATACTCCCATCTCAACATTTCTTTTTTTTTACAAAATATTATCCTCATGCTATTTATCACAAACTGCTTAATTCCCTTTGTGTATGTGTCTGTGTGCACGAAGTAACATCCGCTCGGCGCGCAAATCTTGAAACAGAATTAACTTCCCCCGCTCAGTTATTAATTACGGGAGCGTAATGCAAACAAATATTATTTACTAACTCCCGCCGAATAAAGTTTCGTTGTGCTTTAGTCTCGAGATTACCGTAATCAGTACTTTATTAAACCTTAATGCATACATGTACACGGGATTGCTGTAAAACGGGAAACGTCGCGCCTCCCGTACGAAAATTGTCATTGTGCTGCCGCGGGGGGGTTTGGAAAGACGGAAACTCCACCGGAGGGGGGAGGTAATAAATTCTCGGGCATAGCTTAAATATTAGAAGTGTTTACGGAAGATACTAAATGTTCTGAATTTAAATTTATTTGGGGATCAAAATTTAAGTTAAGAAGCATTTTATGGAATAGGACAGCATGTGGGCCTTTGAAATACTTAACAGTCTTTACGATTTATAATAATAATATTGATAATAACTTTATTCCTATAATATTAAGTATCCTGTGAGACTTTGAGAATGAGAGTGATGTAAGTCACTTTTGAATTGTTTTGAGAAGTCACTTTTGAATTTTGCGTTTAGTATTTATGTAAATCGACGATGAAAGTGGTTGAAAATGAAAATGAACGAAAGCGGTTCGTTTACATACATATGTAGACTGAAGAAAATCACGAGGTTCCTAACTAAATTAAAGATGGATAGAATAAATTGCTGCTACAAGGAAGCTAATAATATCTGTTGTAACGAATTTATTTTTTATAATATTGCGCTCGTTTTGAACATATCAGCTGAAGATTTTATATATATATATATATATATATATATATATATATATATATATATAGGACTTGTGTAAATATGAACAACAGCACCAATAAAATTATGATTATGATTATGATTAATTATTATGAAATAGCTTGATGATGATGTTAGTTAGAATATGCTTATTAAATATATCATCCACCAATCGTTTGCTAACGTGATAAAAAAAAGTTGAAAACAACTTTCAGTATTATTAAATTAATTCTAGTTGAAAGAAACATGTAGTAACTCCTTTACGTAACCGATAGCCCTAAGAAATTGAACCTCTTACATTCATACATTCATAATACACAGCGCCGTGAATGTATTAGCGTAATACACACGAATAACTTATAACATCCGCGTATTCTATATTCATAAGTTCGTTCGTTTTATATGCGCGCCAGGGAACATCCTCTAATTATAATTTACTTTCCTGAGAGCCTTTACCGTGCGCAGGAAATGATTGTTTATAGGTTCTGGGGGAAAGCGCGGGCGGTGGCGCCTTTTCATAAGATACCCCCTCGATGCCTCTCGGCGTGAATTTTAAATGGATCCACCTCTAATTTAAATACACTTGCAAATTACACGGGGAAACGGAAAGCGGAAACCGAATCAAATGCTAAAACTGTTCAAATTTCACCGCGCTTAATAGAAATAAACAAGAAATATATTCATAAGACTTTTTTTCGTGTGTGGCTAGAATTAGTTTTTTTAAGCTCATATTTCTTATAAATTGAATATTTTCATTACTAAAATCCCGTATTTAATTGAATATCTAATTTTAACATTTATACGTTTTATACATTATTGTATACTATATTAATAAGTAAAGAACTGGTAATATTAATAATTAATAATAATAATTTATTAAACGAGAAACCCCTTGCCATCCACCATTGAATGTTCCTCTACATGCAATGGAACATGTAGAGAAACATACAATCTATTCAAAACACAACTAAAAATGGAAACCTGGAACGTGCAGAGTATATACCAGGCAGGGAAACTCATAATACTTTATAGGAAATAGAAAGGCTGCAAATAGAAATTCGGGCATGTGAATTTCTATTTGCAGCCTTTCTATTTCCTATAAAGTATTATGAGTTTTCTCTACCTGGTACATACTCTGCACGTTCCAGGTTTCCATTTTTAGTTGTGTTTTGAATAGGTTGGATATTTCTCTACTGTCTTTATTCGTATCTCTTAAAACCATCCCAATCAAATGATATAAGTTCCAGTACCCTGGGACGGCCCCAATCTTTACGCAGCGGTGGGCAGTTTTGCCATTTTACCGATTTTTTATCACTTTTCTAATTTAGCATGTGACGGGATTGTATTTTGTTTTATGGAAAATTTTCATAGTTGACTGGAAAATGTCTATTTAATAGCTGAAGTTTATTTTGATTTGACAATTTTAATTTTCTTCATTTTCTTCACCTTGCCACCACAACGGTATACTTTTTATAGCAATATTTGTATAGACTTTAATTTGGAATTAAAAGAATTACACAAAATGAGGTGAAACACAACCTTCTATCATGAAATAATTATTTCCATGTTTCAAAAATTTGCCAAACCCTTTTTCGGTTCAATTTGAAACAATTTCGACATTGTTCCCGCCATCTAGACTATATTTCAAATGAAATGACTTAGTTTCAGTGTCATGTCACTATTATGACGACCCCTGCCTTGACGCAACTGAAGATAGTTTTTGGCAATTTTACCGATTTCTATCACTTTTATAATTTAATATGTGACGTGCTTAACTTTTGTTTTATGGAAAAAGTGTACTAAGATTTTTTATTAGGTTGAAAATTGTCTATCCTGCAAGCTGAAGTAGATTTCGATTGGACAATTTTTATTTTGTTTTCCTTCACTTCTTCGGCTTTATCGCCACAACAGTACACTTTTTATAATAATATTTTTCTAAAATTATCTTTGGAATTAATAAACCTACAAAATAAGGTTAAGCACAACTTTCTAACATGAAATAAAATTTTCCATGTTTCAAAAATTTGCCAAGCTCTGTAGCTTTTCCAGTTAAATTTAAAACAATCTCGACTTTTTTCCCGCCAGCTAGACTATATTTCAAATCAAGTGACATAGTTTTAATGTCATGTCCCTACTATGACGACCCCTGACTTGATGCAACTGAGGATAGTTTTTAGCAATTTTACCGATTTCTATCACTTTTATAATTTAACTTGTGACGAGCTTATCTTTTGTTTTATGAAAAAATTGTACTAAGATTTTTTATTAGGTTGGAAATTGTCTATCCAACAAGCTGACGCAGATTTCTATTGGACAATTTTCATTTAATTTTCCTTCACTTCTTCGGCTTTACCGCCACAACAGTACACTTTTTATAACAATATTTTTCCGAAATTATCGTTGGAATTAAAAAATCTACAAAATAAGATCAAACACAACAATCTAACATGAAACAAAATGTTCCAGGTTTGAAAAATTTGCCAAGCCCTGTAGCACTTCCAGTTAAATTTTAAACAATCTCGACACTTTTCCCGCCATCTAGACTATATTTTAAATCAAATGACTTAGTTTCAGTGTCATGTCACTATTATGACGACTCCTACCTTGACGCAACTGAGGATAGTTTTTAGCAATTTTACCGATTTATATCACTTTTATAATTTAACTTGTGACGTGTTTATCCTTTGTTTTAGAGAAAAATTGTACTAAGATTTTTTATTAGGTTGAAGATTGTCTATCCAGCAAGCTGAAGTAGATTTCGATTGAACAATTTTAATTTTATTTTCCTTCACTTCTTCGGCTTTACCGCGACAATAGTACACTTTTTATAACAATATTTTTCTGAAATTATCTTTGGAATTAAAAACCTACAAAATAAGATCAAGCACAACTTTCTAACATGAAATAAAATGTTCCATGTTTCAAAAATTTGCCAAGCTCTGTAGCATTTCCAGTTAAATTTGAAACAATCTCGACACTTTTTCCCGCCAGCTAGACTATATTTCAAATCAAATGACTTAGTTTTAGTGCCATGTCACTACTATGACGACCCCTGCCTTGACGCAACTGAGAATAGTTTTTAGCAATTTTACCGATTTCTATCACTTTTATAATTTAACTTGTGTCGAGCTTATCTTTTGTTTTATGGAAAAATTGTACTAAGATTTTATATTAGGTTCAAAATTGTCTATTCAACAGACTGAAGTATATTTTAATTAGACAATTTTTATTTTATTTTTCTTCACTTCTTCGGCTCTGCTGCCACAACAGTACACTTTTTATAACAATATTTTCCCGGAATTTTCTTTGAAATTAAAAGACCACAAAATGATATTAAACACAACTTTCTAACATAAAATAAAATGTTGCATGTTTCAAAAATTTGCCAAGCTCTGTAGCTTTTCCAGTTAAATTTGAAACAATCTCGAAATTTTTTCCGCCATCTAGATTATATTTTAAATCAAATGATTTAGTTTTAGTGTCAGGTCACTTCTAGTATGACTCCTGCTTTGACCCAACGGATGATAGTTTTGGAAATTTTACGTATTTTATCACTTTTCAAATTAAATTTATGACGAGTTTATCTTTCGTTTTAGGGAAAAAGTGTACTAAGATTTTTTATTTAGTTGCAGATTTTCTATCCAATAATCCAAAGTCGATTTCGATTGGACAATTTTAATTCTTAATTTCTTCACTTCTTTGGCTTTACCGCCACAACAGTATACTTTTTATAACAATATGTTTTCGGAACTATCTTTGGAATTATAAGACCTACAACATGAGAACAAAAATGACTTACTAACGTAAATTTTTTTTTTTCAGTGTTTCAATAATTGGTCCTGTAGGTTTTTCGGTTCAATTTGAAACAATCTCGACATTTTCCCCACGATAATTCGATTATTTTCCAAACTATAATTCAAATAAAATGACTTAGGTTCAGTGTCACGCCTTTGCTTTGACGCAACGGTGGATAATTTTGGTAATTTTACCGATTTTTATCACTTTTCAAATTAAATTTGTGACCGGTTTATGTTTCGTTTTAGGGAAAAATTGTACGAAGACTTTTTAATTCAAAGTTTTTTATCTAATAGACTGAAGTAGGTTTTGATTGGTCACTTTTAATTTTGATACAACTAACCCCCTAAGAGGAAACTAAGAGCCTAATCCTCTGCCCTCGCCACTTTCCTTTCCCACGTCAGCCTCCTGCAGGTTTTCGTAATTAATTACATTAATTTATGCTGTTAATGTGTATATTACTGATTGTTACTTTTATTTGTATTTCTTATATATATATATATATATATATATATATATATATATATATATAATTTTATTTGTTTTTGTTGTTCTTGATGAGCATGGTATATTGGACGGTCTTGTATTTTTTGAGTTGTCATGCCAAATAAAGGTCTTGTAAAGTCATTGTATTGCGTAGGTGTGTAATATGTATGTCAATCACGACAGTATCATCTCCACTGCATCAGAATTTCAATAATGTGCGTGCATTTCTAAAGCTCCTAGAACATAATATTCAAGAGCTTGGCGCCACACTCGAGCGCGCGCTTGTGGGCATTATGCGGGAATCTAAAGCCGTCACAAAGTCAATCAATCTTGTCTTGTTTCCCGTAAGTCGGAGGCCTTCACGTTTTCGGCCCGCCTGTCGTTTGATTCAGTCCAAACAAAAAGCATGCACGTGGTAAATTGGATTTACTCTGTGTACGGACTACTAAACCCAATAAAAAGTACATATTATATATGACCAAATATACACAAATTAAAATTATTCGTTGTGTGATCCAGACATTTGTTGCATGTTACTGTGCTGTCAATTTTGGGCTTTCAGTAAATTTAATCCATTTTAGAAAATTATTCTTATAGCCCAGTGGCCGAGTGGTTAAAGGCGTCGTCCTTCTCGTACTGAGCCATTCGAGAGCGAACCCCAGCGGGGCGAATTTTCGCGAATCACCTTTCACAGTTTTTCAGAGGTTTTCTGTAAAGTTAAGGTAAATACCGGGTGATTAAACTCCTCTGCGCTTCCCCCATGACCGGCGGAAAAGCCTCACGGCTGATTGCCCCTATAAAGATAGAAGTTTTTTTATTCTTATATGCAAAACAATACAACTACTAAAGTACACATTCGTAGAATATATCTTACAATTTATTTGTGTACACGTTTATTTAAAGCTACACACCCGCCCCTCGCACTATAACAAATAATGTAATACATACGATTTATTTAATGCTGGTAGCAAAATCCACCACCTTCTATTTGTTTCCAGCCCGCAGACGGGCAATTACTAATGAATCCGTGGTTTTAAAACAAATGTGCTCCATACAATGCTATTCTTATTTGCGTGTTGGCTATTTATTTAGCTAACAACAAAATGTAATTATGATATGGTATCTAAAATGCGCCGCCTATTAAAATATGCTGAATGTACTACAATTTTGTAGTAGGCCAAAGAATTAGATACTTTTACAATACACTTTTATTGAATCTAAGATTTATGTTTGCTACATCCTGTCGATATTTTCAGGATCTAACAAACATAATCAATAATTTAAAAAAAAACTTGGATTCAATAAAAGTGTATTAAAGAATGTCTAAATATTATATATATATATATATATATATATATATATATATGTATATATATATAATACGATATGGGATAATTAAGGTAGAGGTAACCTTAATTATCCTATATGATTACTACCGAATTTAAAACATTCCTTAACGTTACGTTACCACTACCGCATTTATTGTTAATGGCCCTTAAATTTAGAATTAATAATTAGAAACGTATACAAATCCACCTCAATTTAGAAAATATGATGGAAAATGCCCAGTCTGTCTAATTAAAATAATAAATGCATTCCTAGACAATAAGAATATGCAGCTAAAAATAAATGCTTCACTTTCAACGAGATTTCAAGCCACTCAGGGAGTACCACAAGGCTCTTCCTTTTCTGCAATATTATATAATATATTCTGCTATGAAATCTATAGTTTCAATCCCCCTAGTAGCATAAATCACTGAAATATTCTCCAATTTGTCGACGATACAGCCATTATATCTCACAATAAGTCTCTATCCAAAACTATCCAATTGTTAGAAGCTACAACTAAAATTATTGGTAAGTGGATGAAGAAATGGAAAATCATCTGTAAATACACAAAATCACAATTTAACAACAACGATTTTACAAATATTTCACTAACATCTTTAAAAAATATTTAAAAAAAAAACTAAGGCCTGTAACCATACAGGAATATATGTCTGATTCTTGTTAAATTCGAAACAATGTATTGAAAGTTTAAAAAAAATCGTGGGCGGTAATTTATGAAAAATTTCAATTTGTTTTATTGCAAATATTATTCAATAACAGCTAACAAAATTAACTTAAATTAGTTTTTTTTCTTATTTTATAATTATCAAGACATAAGTAAACAATTGTAGAAAAAATCTTTTTTTTCCATGCTCTATTTTTTCCCTACTACTACTAGTACTAGTCCTGTAGCTTCCATTAGCGTCTCGCTGCTTAATTTTCCCACTATCTTCCTCACTCCCAACACGTAGTAGTATATTTTAAAATAGTTGATTTGATTGATAGCAAATTATTGAAACAGATGTGGGAATTAATCAGTTAACCTCTAAACAATTAATAAATTTCATACCGAAACACATATTTGCTTATAATTTAATTACACTCCCTTACAATAGATGTAAACAGGAAAGAGCTGTAAGTAAGGGTAACATTTTGACGCGGAGAAATATTAACGCAGCACAAACACTTCCGAACCCCCGCCGAGCGGTATTTTCCATTATGAATGTGTGGCGAAATAATTAAAACTAATACCATGTAATATCATCCGTTTATTATATGCTCAAGACAAATGCGGCCGGTATTTAATATTAAACCTGCCTCCATCGTGCAGAAGTTATCAGCTGTACAGTTTAATACACATAATTTAATATAAATATTTATTATCCTCTAAATATCATAAAATATAAATTTAAAATTAAAATTAAAATTAAATCTATGAGGAAAATTTATTGAACAGAAGGTGAACATCTTTTTTCTGAAATATTTCTCACCTTAACTAGTTCTCTAGGACCGGCTCTGGTTGTATATTATAAATATTGGGATTTTAACAACACCATGTGTAGAATTATAAATTAATTAAAAAAACATCTGTAATGATAATGGGATGATGTTTGACATGAAAATAATAAACAACCAGTGTGTGGTTTCTAATTATATACGAAATCATATAGCTATAAAGTATGCAGCAGCAATAATTAGCGTGATGTTAATTGTCATTAATGCCATAAAGCTTCATGTACAATTTTAGTTTTGCGTGTGTTTGTTTTCGTACTGCCATTAAAATTGCATGCTGAATGGTAACAGTGGCCACACGGAAAAGCCTATTTAATAATGGAAATTCTGTAAACAAAGCGTATCGGTCACTCTATTTTGCCCTCCACATATAATCCCATTTGGTGGATGGTTAGTAACAAATGTATTTTTATTTGTTATATATATATATATATATATATATATATATATATATATATATATATTTATAGTTAATTCTCAGATGTATGTACAGTAATTTTAATGTGTTTTATTTTATCTATTATAATTTTTTTCTCTTTAATTTTTGTATTGCTGTTCCTGTTCTTGTATATACAAAAAACACATACATGAATAAATCTATCTATCTATTTAATTTATCATACATCTGAGAATAAAAACATAAAAAACTAAAATACATTTAATACATTAAAAAATTGATGCAATAGAGTGAAGTAAATTTATTTTTTTATTTATGTTTTTATCAGTAATTTTAATGTGTTTTATTTTATCTATTTATAATTTTTTCTCTTTGACTTATGTAATACTAAACACAAAAAACAAAAACAAAATTTTATTTATTTTTTTTATTAGTAATTTCAATGTGTTTTATTTTATCTATCTTTATTTTTTTCTCTTGGACTTAAGTATTGCTAATCACAAAAAACATTTTTTTTTAAAAACAAATTTTTTCTTAGTGTTTTTTTAATCTATTTTTAATTTTTTCTCTTTGACTTATGTAATGCTAAACACAAAAAACAATTTTTTTTATTTATTTTTTTATTAGTAATTTCAATGTGTTTATTTTATCTATTTTTAATTTTTTCTCTTTGACTTATGTATTATTGCTAAACACAAAAAACAAATTAAAAAAAAAAAATGTATCAGTAATTTTAATTTTTATTTATTTTTTTATTAGTAATTTCAATGTGTTTTATTTTATCTATTTTTATTTTTTTCTCTTTGTATTATGTATTGTTAAACACAAAAAACAAATAATTTTTTATTATATTTTTTTTATTATTAATTTTAATGTTTTTCATTTTATCTATTTTTATTTTTTTCTCTGTGACTTATGTATTGCTAAACACAAAAAACATATACATGTATAAATCTATCTATCTAATATATACTAAATAATACAACTTTCCCTGTAGAAGAAAATTAAGTAAAATTTACCCGGCGCATCCACCAATATCTCGCGCTTATGGGGGGGTTACTCTACTCCGCCGGGCAGACGAAGAAGCAAGAGAAAATAATTTATTAATAAAATATTTAAAAATTTAAAATTAAGTTACAATTACAATAAAGAAATACATAAATGTTAAAAAAATTAAATTAACTAATGAAAGTATAATGCTATCTGGTGTTAGAGGGAAAGTTGTATTATTTCATAACACTTATGTCAGTAAATTTGATCGATCTGTATCAAATTCATAAGTAATTTTTTGTTTTGGAGAGTTTAGTGGGAAGAGATAAATAGCAACTGATTGTGGAATGAAGAAATTGGAAATATTGAATTAACGACTTTTGTATAAAACGATTACAGGGAAACATTTGGGATTGAATTAATTTGGAATTTGCCTTTTTAAACATATTCAATATCTTTGCATACTAATATCTGAGGTATGATTAATGTAAAAACAGTAAAATAAATTTTAAAATAACCCTAACGCAGGGGGATGACGAAGTTCTGTCTCTAGACCAATGAATGTTTTACATTTACGGAAATTGATAGACCATTATTTTATTATACTCCGAACTATTTCCGTATCGCAATAAATTCCAATATTTCTCCAAGCGTATCGAATAATATTTACACTATTCTATTATTTCATGAAGAAAATAGATTGTTGTTGCATACTGTTTGTTCTGGTTTTTATCTACGACCGAGAAACGTAATTCTGTTTGTCCATCGGATGCTGCGGAAAATATCCGGTGTGCAGGAATCGCCACTTGTGGTAATGTTTACTACGCCCCTCACAGATGTCCTGCGGACAAACTGTTCTCACAATCGACAAAATAGCCCCGTGATTATAATATAAATACATCTCGCAATCTTAATACAAGTCTATAACTATGTTGTAATGTTTTTATGATACTATAGTTTTTTTTTTCGTTCAAACTAATAGGAACGAGGACAATATTGAAACTCATATTTTTCTTTATGTATAGCATAGAGAAAAATATGACGATTCATGAAATCTGTATGTTTTATCAAATTTAATTTCTTCAATTTAATTCCATCTATCCTAAATTAGAACCGATACAATCAACTACATTTTGGATACCTTTATAATGTGCTAAAGCTAATGCGAACTTTAATTAACATGCACAAATAAACAATATTGCTGTGTTTGCGAAGCGGAATTATGTTAGGATTACCGCATTTAACTTTTATTGCTGATTGAAACGCATTGTTTTTTCACGCGAGAGCTCGTAATCCAAATGGGGCCGTGTATTATTTGATTATGCAATTTGTTGCAATTATTTCAATATTTTTTTCTAAAAACTAATAATAAACTTTATTTCTCATAAATTGTAGCACAATAATAAAATACATTTAATGCAAGTTCAATATAAAAACATAAATACCACTACAAGCCCAACATGAACGAATAGTACTCTTCCTTGTAATAAAAAAGTAATCATAATTTTCATACACAGCAGAAGGACAAGTCGGTAGCATGTTATTAATGTAACAATTACAATAATTACTACACATTATTTTCAGACGAAAATATAGTTTTAATTCGTGGCTATATGATGTTGTACATCCTCTATCTTTGACTATAGTTGACTATATTTGACAATAAAATAAATGCTCAAATTGTGCACCATTTACAGTCTGACAATGAGCTAATCCAAGAACAAATTCGTTTTCAACAAATTAATTAATTTACATCCTGTGCATATAAAATCAACAGTTAATCTATGTACAAACATATAATACATACCTGCAGGAGAATTTTACATATTACACAAATAAAATTATACGATTTAGTGAATCTATCCTTTTACAGATAAATGCTAGGGTAATCCCTGAATCCGTTAATATAATTTTGGTTCCAAAATACGAGTCGGTTTTTCACTTTTTGGCTACATTTTTAGGATTTTTCCTGAGATGCAAATCTAAGTTTTCGACCTCGTCAGCACTCCGAAACACTTTCAAATATCTTAAAAACTACTAAATATTTGCATTTTTTTTTGGTTTCTTCCCAATTTGAACATAAAGGAGCACGTTTCCGACAATTACCATTCTATGCATTTTTAAAATATATTAAATTTTCTACAATTTAAGATCAGGATGGACTCGGTAGCCCTAATAATTTCCAAGATACAGCTTTTCAAAGGTTGTCAAAATCTCCAAATTTGAAAATTGTATGCTAATTTTCATGTTTCATCATATACAATTATAATCAATTATGCAAAAAAATATAAATTTTCTATAAATTAAAGTTGTGATAATTCTGATTTACTACGCCGCCCAATGTATTTTATGAATAAATGGTGAATTTTACTGTATGTTAAATAGATTCAAGAATATATGGATTATAGGATACTTTTATTAGAAAGGAATGAAATTTCAACTGCCACTGTCTTTCAAATTCATCTATCTTGAACATGGACAATGTTATGAAAATATAGATAGGATATTTGGATTCTACATTCATTTTTATACAACATAAGTTGTTTTAATATTAAATAGATTCAGGAATATATAGATTAAAGCAGTTTTGCAAGGAATCACCGAAATTTCAGCTATCACTGTCGTCCAAGTCAATCTGTTTTGAAAACGGGCAAAGTGATGAAAAAAATAGATTCAATATTTGGATTTTACATTCATTTTCATACAAAATAGGTGTTCTTTGAAAAAAATGGATTCAATATTTGGATTTTACATTAATTTCCATATAAAATAGGTGTTCTATGTTAAATAAATAGATTCAGGAATATATAGATTATAGGACACTTTTATAAGAAAGCAACGAAATTTCAACTACCATTATAATAATAACAAGATAAGTTCAGTTTATAACCCTGAAGTGTTTTTAATGGCTTCAAAACTCATTGGATGAATAAAATAATAGTATGCTCTTTGTCGAAAACCTGCTCAAAATAGGAAGAAACCGAAAAAAGACATTCAAGAAAAAAAAAAAATGTCTAAACCACTTATGCTGCATAAAAATTAATATAGAATCCAAATATCCTATCAATTTTTTTATAAAGTTGTCCACTTTCATCAAGATATATGCACTTGGAGCATCATCACACAAATACAGACATTTTCCAAAAAGAATCTTATTTCGACTAGAAATAAATCAAATAATTTACATAAAAAAAATACATCATGATGAATAGGTATTTATGCAGGAATATGTGACAATACAAATTTTCAACTTATAGAAGTCATATCTTTGAAGACAATGAAGATATCTCATTAGCAATTTTGAAATTCAGTTCATAATACATTTTTAAACAACTGTAACAAAAAAAATTCTAAAATTCGATAATGAGGAACCGTTTTTCTTGCCAGAAAAGACTGATAATATAAATTTAAAATTTAATAAGCCATTTCTTTGAAGATAATGAAGATATATCATTAAGGTCTTTGTAATATAGATCTTCATACATTTCTGAACAATTATAACACAAACAATTCAAAAATTTCATCATGATAAATCCTATTTTTAGGAGGAATGTGTGATAATATAAACTTCAACTTTTACAAGCTATATCATTGAAGATAATGAAGATATCTCATTTGAGATTTTAAAATTGAGTTCCTAATATATCTTTGGACTAGTGTACCAAAAAAATCCTAAATTTACATAATGCATAATGAAAAACCGTTTTCCTGCAACAGAAAAGATTTAAAGAAGAACTTAATATAAATTTGAAATTTAATATAAAATAAGCTATATCTTTGAAGACTATAAAAATATATCACTAAAGTCTTTAAAGTTTTTAAAATTGAGTTCTTAATACGTTTCTTAACTAGTATAACAAATAAAAAGTGCGAATTACATAATGAGGAATAGTTTTCATTAGTAGAAAAAAATGATATAAAATTAAATAAGCCATATCTTTGAAGATAATAAAGATATCTCATTGGGCTCTTTATAATTGAGTTTTTCATACATATTCAGACAAGAATAACATAAAAAATCTTTAAATTGCATCATGTTAAATAGGTTTTTTTGCACGAATGTGTGATAATACAAATTTCAAATTTTACTATCCATATTTTTGAAGATAATGAAGATACCTCATTGGAGTCTGTACAATTGAATTTTACATACAATTTTATATAAGAATAACACCAAAAAATCTTAAAATTGCGTCATAACGAATAGACGTTTTTGCAGGAATGTGGGATAATACAAATTTCAACTTTTACAAGCCATATCTTTGAAGATAATGAAGATACCTCATTGGCGTCTGTATAATTCAATTTTACATACAATTTTATATAAGAATAACACCAAACAATCATAAAATTGCGTCATAAGGAATAGGCGTTTTTGCAGGAATGTGTGATAATACAAATTTCAACTTTTACAAGCCATATCTTTGAAGATAATGAAGATACCTCATTGGAGTCTGTATAATTTAATTTACATACAATTTTATATAAGAATAACATAAAAAAAAATCTTAAAATTGCGTCATAATATAATAGACGTTTTTGCAGGAATGTGTGATAATACAAATTTCAACTTTTACAAGCCATATCTTTGAAGATAATGAAGATACCTCATTGGAGTCTGTATAATTGAATTTTACATACAATTTTATATAAGAATAACACCAAAAAATCTTAAAATTGCGTCATAAAGTATAGGCGTTTTTGCAGGAATGTGTGATAATACAAATTTCAACTTTTACAAGCCATATCTTTGAAGATAATGAAGATACCTCATTGGAGTCTGTTTAATTGAATGTTACATACAATTTTATATAAGAATAACACCAAAAAATCTTAAAATTGCGTGATAAAGTATAGGCGTTTTTGCAGGAATGTGTGATAATACAAATTTCAACTTTTACAAGCCATACCTTTGAAGATATCTCACTGGAGTCTTTATAATTGAGTGTTTCATATATTTTTGGATAAGAATAACACAAATAAATTTAAAATTGCATCATGATAAATAGTTGTTTCTGCAGGAATGTGTGATCATACAAATTTCAACTTTTACAAGCTCTATCTTTGAAGATAATAAAGATACCTCATTGGAGTCTTTATAATAGAGTTTTTCATACATTTTTAAATAAGAATAACATACAAACATCTTAAAATTGCATTATGATGAATAGGTATTTTTCAGGAATGTGTGATAATACTAATTTTAACTTTTACAAGCCACATCTTTGAAGATAATGAAGATACCTCATTAGAATCTTTATGATACATACATTTCTAACAAGAATAACATACAAAAATCTTAACATGGCATCATGATGAATAGATATTTTTGTAGGAATGTGTGATGAAACAAATTTGAAATTTCACAAGCCATATCTTTGAAGACAATAAAAATATCTCATTGGAGTCTTTATAATTGAGTTGTTCATACATTTTTAGATTAAAATAACACAAAAATGTTTAAAATTGCATCATGATGAATAGGCATTTTTGCAGGAATGTGTGAAAATATAAATTTCCAATTGTACACGCCATATCTTTGAAAACAATGCAGATACCTCATTGGAGTCTTAATAATTTAGTTTCCCATGCATTTATAGACTAGAATAACATAAAAAGTCATAAAATTACATCATAATAAATAGGTACTTTTACAATGTGTGATAAAACAAATCAAAAAAGATTATCCAAAATTGTATTGTATGCATTAATGTATGCTACTATTTTCAAAAGAAATTATAACATTTCTTTTGAAAATAGTAGCAACTTAATGGAATATTATTCCATATAGGGCACTGCCCGGTGATCCTGATGGCATGGGCATGTTAACGGTTATTACCATATGGATGTGATTACTAATTGATGTGGTGCCGCCAGATAGCGTTTAACTTTCTTTCTAGGGGGTCAGTTGTATCATTATGAGGCGCTTTCGTTTAACATGGTTTAGCATTATTAGTCGCCCCGTGGCGTGCAGTATCACGTTCGTGCGCAGCCTGTTATAAGGGTCGAAGTAGAATTGTGTGCATCGGAAGCGACAAATAGAAACAATAAGCCCGTACCAGCCCAGGTGTTATAAACGAAAGGCGCTCTATTCCCGCACATACACATGTTTGGATTTTTTGTTTTTTGATTATTTGTAAATAATATTTTAATATTATAGTTTCCTTATATAATACTGTAGAATTCGAAAGTATCAGGTAACTAAGAACATTCAGTCCAATTACAATTAAACATTGCACTGTATATACTATTCACATACCTGCAGAAGTGCTACAGTAGTGTTATTTGTGTGTTTCTAATGGATAAATTAATTATTAAGGTATAGAACAACAGCACAGAGCGAAACAGCGTAATTGTCTTTGAGATAATAATGAAATTAAAGCGGTTCTGGAAGGAGACGCACACTTTGTACGCTGCTCGCACGGGTATGTCATTCGTTCTAATTAAAGTCGACCGCACCTACCCCCCCTCGTACAATCCGCCAATTTAAATGATTTATCGGTGAATTAAAATCATCGGAAAAATGCCACTGGAACACGTATGCAAATTTCCCGCGGGAGCTGCTGCGCCTTTCAGCGCTGTTTTTCCAATTGGGGCAATTTGTCAAGTTTAAAAATAAACGAAAATAAATATCAATATAGGAACGGAGTACCTTAAAACAGTTTTAATAAAAACATACACCACAAAAACGATGTAAAGTTATCCAATTCCGATAATTCCGGTTGCCGCCCGAGTGTTGTTTGACGAGTAGTGGAGCATCAAAAAAATTGCAAAATGATTTTTTGCAAATATTATTCAATAGCAACCAACAAAATCAACATAATTTTTTTAAATTCTTATATTATGGTTACCAAGACATGTGTAGACAATTGTACAACAATATTTTTGATGCTCCACAACTCAAGAAACATAACCCGCGTCGCGAACTCGCGAAGAATTATAATTACAAATATTCAATTTCAGAAGATTATTTTGTAGTTGTAAGATATACAAACGTAATCAATTATATGATGCTAGACATGACGTGTCCTTGAAAATTGTTTCAAAATTAACATTGTTTTCATTAGTTTCGCTTGTATCTCGTTAGCATAACCAGCGTCCTGTTTTCGATTACAACTCAACCCGATTGCGCCCGATAAGTTTTCTAGTTCTCCCATATTAAAACTCGTTTCGTTCAGAAGGATCGTTTTGTTCGATAAGATGACATTTTAAGCATTCGATTTAAAGTGGGTTATGAAATATTCAAAGTTATATAACGAGGGAATATGATTTGCGAGAGCATCGGCTGCCGATTCCGCATAAAATCAATACAGACAGCGCAAACAATTAAAAACTTCCATTACTTTCATTTTACAATTCTTTCTGATATTCATTGTGTTTTTTTTATTCCATCCGGCTGTAATAATAAGATTCTTGCAAATAATATGTATACATTTTATGTCAGAAAATACAGGAAATGATTTGGCTGTGGTTTCAATTTATAACTAAATGGATGAATATGTTACGATTAGGATTACAACATATACAAATCTAAAACTATCGTTTTATATATAAGAATTGATATATTAAACTGTATAACTATTTCTAAATGGAAAATTAACATTGTGTATTACGGTGTTGTTATTGTTGAGTGAATTTATTATTATTCCGCCGCTATATAATTTTCTACATATGTGTATGACACTATGTAGTTTGTGTTTGCATCGAAAACGATATAAGAAATTAGATGCCATACGGGCTTAATGAAGTATATTAAAATTTCTAAATTACCTTGAATACTTTCTAGCAAAAATAGTATTAATCATTAGCCATATTATGAACCCTCACTGGAGGCAGTTGAAAAAGTAGTAAAACTTGAAAACTACGCGGGTAATAACCCGTAACCCCGTATTCTCGCAAACCCTCCGTGGCGGCCGAAATAAAACATTCCGCTTAAATCCGGCCGGTTGCACTCGCCTCCCCCGAACATTTTAATTTCGCAACGCGAGTTATGACTTCATCCGCCACCGTCGCCATCGTCCGGGCGCGTATTTTTTTTTCGTCCTCCACCCTGATCATTTCCTCTCGTGTGCATTTCGCTTTGTGTTTGCGGTCGGACGTATATATTATGGGCGGTTCGGTGTGACACCAATATACTTCAACGCGTCCCCAGGGAGTCGTACGTCTGCACAGTGACGCGGACAGGAATCCCCGGGTTTCAATGACTCCCGACCAGGATTGACTTGTCCTTGCTGATGCTGCTGCAGCAGCGCAGCTTACGTAACATTTCTATGGAGCTACGCGCGGGCGAATTGCATAATTTATGAAATTGCCGCAGTAAAATCGGAGATGGGGAGGTACTAATCGCAACGATTTGATAAATTCGCAACGCTGGGGATGTACCGTGAGTTCCTGGTTGTAAATTGGGGGGTGGAATTTTATCGTTTCGTCAGATGTGCATGATTTTGTTACGCGGAATATGTGTAAATCACTTTAAGGCCGAACACGATTAGAAAAATTTGCATCGTAAAAAAAATAAGACTATATTTTCTAACTAAAAATTATATATTTACTACAAATAGGTTCCTGTATTGACGAACTATTTTGTAGTAGAACATAATTATATGTTCTACTACAAAATAGTTCGTCAATACAGGAACTATTAGTGAGAAAATATAGTCTTATTTTTTTACGATGCAAATTAAATTTTGCTAATCGTGTTCGACCTTAAAGTAATTTACACATATTCCGCGTAACAAAATCATGCACATCTGACGAAACGTTAAAATTCCACCCCCCAATTTACAACCAGGAACTTACGGTACATCCCCAGCGTTGCGATTTTATCAAATCGTTGCGATTAGTTATATTTAGTTAATGTAAAATAAATAATACTCATTTTAAATTTATTCGATACAGTAACTCGCATAACTGCTATAGATACACGTCCCAACGGCAAGACAATGGAATTAATTACCCTGCGAGACGTAAGGATTTTATTATGCCCTCCCCCTTATACTCCTGTATGTATTATTCAGACCGCCACATTTGCTAATTGTTCCGAACACAATCCAGACCTATTTGGCGCATGAATTTCTTATAAAACTATAGAATTCGGTATCCCCCACCGCGCCATCCAATCAATTACGACCCTCAGTTTTAACACGAGCTAGCAGAATTGAATTGAAACCCATGGGAAATAGTTTATACCGTAAAATAATATCATTAGTAATGTAAATATTTTTTTTAGTTTCTAGCAAAAATTTACCTTTAAAATAGACAAATAGAATGAAACAGCTGAGAAAAAGCGTAGAATAAAATTAACATGGGACGACTTTGGTACATTAAGGCGAATCTCGGAAGATGAAATACGGTTCAATGTTGACCTAATCGCGCAGACTTTTCTTGTCAACATTTTATAATTTTCTGAAAATATGTGATATTTCTCCAGTCTAAGGATGATTTGATACGAACAAGTTTTTTATTTCGAAATAGTTGTAAAAATTCGCCTTAAAGCATATAACCAAGAATGAAGATATACCAATAAATCTCAAATCCAAAGAATATATCTAGGGTAGATATAACTGAGTTAACCAGGAAATAAACTGTTTTTAGGGAGAGTGTGGTGTATAGGTACGGTGACCATATATTTTTTTGGAAAAATAAAGGACATCTCGTCAGAAATTACAATATACCATAGTGCCTTTCGTTTATCACTCTGGGCTGGTACGGGCTTATTGTTTCTTGTTCTATTTGCTGCTTTCGATGCGCATAATTCTACCTCGGCCCTTACAACCGGCCACGCACGACCGCATGATCTGAGCGATACTGCACGCCACGGGGGCGACTAGTAATAATAATCCATGCTAAATAAAAGCACCTTATGTGTATGAACAGTGACTTATGTTCCAGTGAAGTCCTATTACGATACATTAGCGTTAAAAGAGTAATGATCGTGCAAAAAGGTTAATTTATGAAAATAATTTTTAGTAGTAATAACAAAATAGAAACCTACAATTGTAAATTTTACAATCGCAAAACAATAAATCATGTGATATTAGATTTAATAAATAAAATCAAAATGCATTCCTCATTTTCATATACATCACTTTAATCATAAAACACTCTCCCAGTGTATTTCATAAACTCGATTTAATTAACCGAAGTTCCCCAATTGCGGATGAAACCACTTATTTACTGAATTAAAACCATCGAGCGGTTCGCATTGAAGTGGCGCCGTTGCCCGGGGGGGGGGGGGGGGGGGGCATCGCGATAAATTCCCTCCCCTCATCCAAAATAACGTACCGAATTTTCGGAAGTTAGTTTTAAATGATCCGACGGCCCACATATATTTACATTTGTATTTGGGGCATGCGAGAGATCGTATATGTCGCGCGGAATATATTTATGGTCCTAATAGCGTGGCCCCCCTGGTGCCGCCCACCCTGTTTTGTTTGAATATATTTTTATTCGGGCTGCTCGCAGCAGTGCCAGTACATTAATTTTTATGCCCGAACCGCGCGCCGTGTTACCGAGGACAGCGCTCCGGTGGTGCAAATGCGACGAAGGAATGGAAAAAAGAGGACTAGACCTGCATTATGGGGCGTGTAAATCTATAACACCATTAGGGGTTGCATGCGGATTTTATTAATTATCTAATGGGACATGAATTGGTTAACACAATCATCACTTCATTTGTTCTATTTTTTTTTAAAATAATTATTTATAAAAATTAATTCACAAATATGCTATTTTTTTGATAGCTTCATCTATGGATAATAATAACACTAACCCTCTTTATATAGATATAATTTTTCACAAAAGATCAAACCTAGTTTTTCAAGCACATTTCGTGCAAATTTATCGCCGGAAAATCCTGTACAACTCTGTTTTCGTTTAATAAAATGCATAGTTTTCCGTTAAATTAGAGAAACTTGTGTCGTGCGCGCCCGACGAAATTCTTATCGCGACTCTGGTAAATTACACTCGCATGACTTATTGTAATTATCGCCGTGGCGGAAAGGGGGCAAAAAGTAAGTAAGTCGGCGCGAGTGAGTTTTGCAGCAGGGGAAAAAGTTTGCGAAATAATTGCCCGCGCATAAGAGATCTTATAATTACGTCGGAAATTGTGATTGATTTTGTCGCCCTCTTTGAGGAGGGCTATGCGCGAAAAATTTCATAGTCCGCAGCCGGCGCGAAAAGAAAATTGGCAATTAACACGCTAACGAAGGCAATTTTTGTACACGAATATAAACAGGCTAAAGTTAATTATCAGTGGGGAGTTAAAATAAAAATATTTCTGACGGTTTTCTCGTTAGGATTTTATGAACATCTAACAATTTTCTCTCCTCTAGAATTCTCAAAAAAAAATATAATATGAAATGTTTCTAGCCACTGATTTAGCTAACTGATATTTTCAAAATTAAGTATCATGCACATTTTGATAATAGAATCCTGTAGAATTCTCAAAATTTATATAATGTAAAATATTTCTAGCCACTAAAATGTAAGCATCGGACTATTTTCAACATTACATTTAAATAACTTTGAAGATATAAAAGATATCAAACTGCTGTTTTCAAAATTGAATTGTATGTACATTCTTATAATAGAATCACTTTGAATTCTCAAAATGTATTTAATGAGAAATGTTTTCAACCACTAAAATGTATGCAACTGACAATTTTTTGAAGTTTACATTTAAATAATTTGTAAGATATTGAAAATAGCTAACTGATATTTTCAAAATTAAGTTTCATGCACATTTTGATAATAGAATCCTCTGGAATTCTCAAAATTTATATAATGTGAAATATTTCTAGCTACTAAAATGTAAGCTTCGAACTATTTTCAACTTTACATTTAAATAACTTTGAAGATATAAAAGATATCAAACTGATGTTTTCAAAATTGAATTGTATGCACATTTTTATAATAGAATCACTTAGAATTCTCAAAATGTATGTAATGAGAAATGTGTTCAACCACTAAAATTTATGCAACTGACAATTTTTTGAAGTTTACATTTAAATAATTTGTAAGATATTGAAATAGCTAATTGATATTTTAAAAATTAAATTTCATGCACATTTTGATAATAGAATCCTCTAGAATTCTCAAAATTTATATAATGTGAAATATTTCTAGCCACTAAAATGTATGCAACGGACTATTTTCAACTTTACATTTAAATAACTTTGAAGATATAAAAGATATCAAACTGATGATTTCAAAATTAAATTGTATGCACATTTTTATAATAGAATCACTTAGAATTCTCAAAATGTATGTAATGAGAAATGTTTTCAACTACTAAAATATATGCAACTGACATTTTTTTGAAGTTTACATATAAATAATTTATAAGATATTGAAAATAGCTAACTGATATTTTCAAAATTAAGTTTCATGCACATTTTGATAATAGAATCCTCTGGAATTCTCAAAATATATAATATGAAATATTTCTAGCAACTAAAATGAATGCAATGGATTATTTTCAACTTTACTTTTAAATAACTTTGAAGATATAAAAGATATCAAACTGCTGTTTTCAAAATTGAATTGTATGCACATTTTTATAATAGAATCACTTAGAATTCTCAAATTGTATATAATGAGAAATGTTTTCAACCAATAAAATGTATCAACTGACAATTTTGAAGTTTACATTTAAATAATTTGTAAGATATTAAAAATAGCTAACTGATATTTTCAAAATTAAGTATCATGCACATTTTGATAATAGAATCCTCTAGAATTCTCAAAATTTATATAATGTGAAATATTTCTAGCTACTAAAATGTAAGCTTCGGACTATTTTCAACTTTAAATTTAAATAACTTTGAAGATATAAAAAATATCAAACTGATGTTTTCAAAATTGAATTGTATGTACATTTTTATAATAGAATTACTTAGAATTCTCAAAATGTATTTAATGAGAAATGTTTTCAACTACTAAAATGTATGCAACTGACAATTTTTTTAAGTTTACATTTAAATAATTTGTAAGATATTGAAAATAGCTACCTGATATTTTTAAAATTAAGTATCATACACATTTTGATAATAGAATCCTCTGGAATTCTCAAAATATATAATATGAAATATTTCTAGCAACTAAAATGAATGCAATGGATTATTTTCAACTTTACTTTTAAATAACTTTGAAGATATAAAAGATATCAAACTGATGTTTTCAAAATTGAATTGTATGCACATTTTTATAATAGAATCACTTAGAATTCTCAAAATATATGTAATGAGAAATGTTTTCAACTACTAAAATATATGCAACTGACAATTTTTTGAAGTTTACATTTAAATAATTTGGAAGATATTGAAAATAGCTAACTGATATTTTCAAAATTAAGTATCATGCACATTTTGATAATAGAATCCTCTAGAATTCTCAAAATTTATATAATAAACTAATATTTTTAAAATTGAATTCCATGCACATTTTGATAATAGTTTAGTTAAAAATTTTATATAAAACAAAATTTATGGGAAAAGTATACAAGTTACAATTAGATGTACAAAAGAGTTGTGAGCTGTCCTTTACATCTCTCTTGTACATCTAAAATTAATATTTTTTTAACATGTATTAGTTACATGTTGGTAACATTTCAATGCGTGCACATTTCAAGACACATAACTGTTTCTTTAATAAATCGTAATAAATTCAAATCATAGAATAAAAACTAATTGATGCTATAATTATGTCTGGCACAAATATAACTTAAAAATTAAGCTTTACATGTTAATTAAATTCTATAAATCTAGAAATATGATACAATTTTTGTTTGGAATATTAAAATTTCTGAAAAATAAACCTGTGTTGAAAGACTATGCAATAATAAGAAAATATACCACATAAAAGTATGCATTATTTTTATATCAAGCATCAAAACAAATGCCCCCTCTTGCAATAGAGCAATTTCAGCCGCCCCTCACGTACGCGATGGACATAACACACGGTCCTTCGTATTCCACCCACCAAAAGCCTTTTGAAGATACTGGGGAGAAAAGTAATGTTCTTACGTATGCACCCTGCAGCACTTTGCGGCGGTGATGCACGTCTGCACCCGGCGATACCGCCATATTATTCCGGCTGGGGTGCTGCCCCTGAGGCCGGCACTCCATCCATCCAAAAATTCCACTTTTATGCAAATTTCGCAGCCGGAAATGAGACGGTGCACAATCTTGCTCGGCCTGGCGGCGGCTACTCATGGTAAAGTGGTGCATTTTTTACCGCGCGCCACCGCCGCCGTTAGCGGTTGGGAAAATTGCCCGTTTCCGTATTCAATCGAGTGTGATTAAATTGGATGCAGTAATTTAATATTTGTGGGCGGGGGGGACAGGCGGTTTTATTATTTAATCAAAACGATCATTTTTAATAATTGACTATGATAATGTTACAGGTTTTTTAATGCAGTATAAGATAAATTAGAAGCTTGAAACAATGTAAGAGAATTTTTTTAAAATCAAATAATTAATTTTTAATAACACAATTAACATGAATTTTATGATATCACCAGTAATATATGTGACATAATAAGGAGAATTTGATTCTAAGGCAAGAAACAAAATAATGCAGCTTTCTCTCTAGAGATACAGTTTAACGCCATCTGGCAGAGTGTTCCTGATGCATGAGTATGTTGACGGATATTACCATATGTGTGTCCATTGTTAATTTGGTTGGTTACGGCAGATGGCGTTACATTTTCTCTATAGAGAGAAAATTCCATTACTTTCTATATAAACCACTCATTTCGCAATTAATCCATATTGAAGCGATTTCTACAGAGACAAGCTATCACACAAAGCCAACGAAGGATGTTAATACTACAATGCTCGAAAGTAAATATCGTTTAATTAAGTTTCTGAGTGTTCTATGACATGGAGCAGGACGAGGTTCCCCTCAATTCTTCCAGGCAGGACATATCATTATAAACATAATCAAACCTAAACATACTATAAAACAAATTACATCACCCTAATCTATCTAATGCATTACGCTTCGCACATAGAACCAGCCAACAAAATTCCTTTTGACCCTTTGCTACCCGCTCACAACCCACTTCGCCCCATATATTGACCATCCGATAAATATTAATGCGAAAACGTATTTACACCGCATAGTTTTCATATTGAAACGACATCCAAGGAATTCAAACGGGTGCATTAATGCCAGATGTTAAAAAGAGACATCGATGTCGCCTAAATAATAAATGCGAACATCAAAAAGTAGATATTAGCAAATCACGTGCCGTGCGAACCGTATGAATATGAAAAAGTGCATCTCGGCGACAAGTATATGGGGACCCGTTACAAGCCGTACGTGCCGCCACTGATGGAAAAACATGAACGGAATACGGCAAGTTCATCTACCTCCCTCGTAGTACTTGAAAGATGAGCAGTGCATCGTATGCATAAGTTATGCCTCCCACTGAGAGCGTCCGCCTCTTATGCACGCATTGTTTAGCTTTGTCCGATTTTTATTGTGCTCTTATGTCAGAAGGATTAATTTAAATAACTTCATGCACGAATACGTTTTATTTGCATCTATTTAGGTTCTTCTTTTTTTTAGTACTTCCAATGAATTTTCATACTCATATTAAAGTTTTATAATTTAATATTTTCTTTAAAAAATTGATTTACGTTATTTCGCAGTTTATTTATTTCTTGTAATAATAAATATGTATGTTTATGAATATGGCAAAGGGTTTGTAAATCCGAACAAAAGACACGGCACGGAAAATTAGTAGCGGACGTGGGATTTAAAAGTAAAATAAACGCGCTCTTAAAAATATGCAAATGAGATAACAAGGAGTTTAAAGTCGTCCAAGTTGTGCGTTTAATATGATAAGAAGAATGTCAACTCATCAAAACTTTGCAGTCCTTTATCGCGCGCCAGTGTGACGCTTAAAATTTTAATTGTTTAAAATATTTAAACCCGCACGCGAGCACTAGCACGACAAACTGAAAATGTAGAGGAAATGTTGCCCTGCTTTATATATTCATGTAAAATACAGTTTCAGGTATTAATTTGTATTACAGATAGGTACAGATACATTAAATAATAGTAGTAGCTATTGTATTTGTTATATCAGTTAGATATTTTTAATATATGCAAAATTATAATAATGTGAAGTTCATTACATACATTTTGCTGGCTAAAAATGCTATAATTATATAAATTTTGAGAATTCCAGTTTATTATCAATCAATATGCGTGCAACTTAATTTTGTAGACATCAATTTGGTATCTCCAGTATATATATATATATATATATATATATATATATATATATATATATATATATATATATAAGTTAGTAGATTGGAAATTTCAAAATAGTATAGCAAGCAGGCTTTTATAATTTATGCCACTGACTATTTTGAATTTTATATTGAAATAAATTTGAAGGTATTCAAAATATCCAACTGTTGTTTTGAAAACTCAATTGTCAGCAGGCTTTTATAGTATATCATCTAGAATTCTTAAAATTTATATTATGGGATTTTTTTATGTTGTATACATTCTAGTGGAACATTTTCAACTTTATATTTAAATAACTTTAAAAATGTTGAATATTGGAGACTGACGTATTCAAAATTAAGTTGCAAGGACGTTTTCATAGTAGTATCACCTAGAATTCTCAAAATTTATATTATAAATAAGATTTGTAGCGACTAATCTTATTCATAATATAAATTTTGAGAATTCTAGGTGATACTGCTATAAAAACGTCCTTGCAATTTAATTTTGAATACGTCAGTCTCCAATATTTAACATCTTCAAAATGATTTAAATATAAAGTTGAAAATATTCCACTAGAATGTATACAACATAAAAAAATCCCATAATATAAATTTTAAGAATTCTAGGTGATACTGCTATAAAAACGTCCTTGCAATTTAATTTTGAATATGTCAGTCTACAATATTTAACATCTTCAAAATGATTTAAATATAAATTTTAAAAATTCTAGGTGATACTGCTATAAAAACGTCCTTGCAACTTAATTTTGAATACGTCAGTCTCCAATTATACTATAAAAGCCTGCTTGCAACTCAATTTTCAAAACAACAGTTGGATATTTTGAATACCTTCAAAGTTATTTCAATATAAAATTCAAAATAGTCAGTGGCATAAATTTTAATGGGTCGACACGTTTCTCATTACATAAATTTTTTGATACTTTCAAGTAATTCTATTATAGAAATGTGCCTGCAACTAAATTTTGTACACATCACACATCTAATAACTTTAAAAATATTGAAGATATCAACTTCAATATTTTTAAAATGATTAGATTCATAAATTTAAGTGGCTAATGACCTTTTTCATTATATAAATTTTAAGAATGTTAGGTGATCTATAACGTCTTTGAACCCCAAATCTAATTTTTTTTAAATCAGTTTGAAATCTGTTATAAAAGTTATTTGAATGAAAATTTGAAAATAATCCATAGCATATATTTTAGTGCATTAAAACGTTTTTCATTACATATATTTGGAGAAATCTGATTGGATTCAATCATAAAAAAGTGTATGCAACTCAATTTTGAAAACATCAGTTGGATATCTTTAATATTATCAACAACATTTTAATTTAAAATTCAAAATTGTCAGTTGCATACATGTAAATGATTAAAAAAATTGCTTGGAATTTAATTTTGAAAATATCAGTTGCATATCTTTTAAATTAATTTAATATAAAGTTCAAAATAGTCAGTTGCATACATTTTCGTCGATGAAAACATTTCTCATTACATTTGAAAATTCTAAGTGATTCTATTATACAAATGTGCATACTATTCAAATTTGAATATCAGTTTGATATCTTTTATATCTTCAAAGTTATTTAAATGTAAAGTTGTAAATAGTTCGTTGCATATATTTTAGTGGCTAGAAACATTTCACATTATATACATTTTGAGAATTCTAGAGGAATCTATTATAAAAATGTGCATGGAACTCAATTTTGAAAATATCAGTTGGCTATTTTCAATATCTAACAAATTATTTAAATGTAAACTTCAAAATAGTCAGTTGCATACATTTTAGTTGTTGAAAACATTTCTCATACATACGTTTTGAGAATTCTAAGTGATTCTATTATAAAAATGTGCATACTATTCAAATTTGAAAACATTAGTTTCATATCTTTTATATCTTCAAAGTTATTTAAATGTTAAGTTGAAAATAGTCCGTTGCATACATTTTGGTGACTAGAAACATTTCACATTATATACATTTTGAGATTTCTAGAGGATTCTATTATAAAAATGTGCATGGAACTCAATTTTAAAAATATCAATTGGCTATTTTCAATATCTTACAAATTATTTAAATGTAAACTTCAAAATTATCAGTGGCATACATTTTAGTGGTTGAAAACATTCTCATTACATACGTTTTGAAAATTCCAAGTGATTCTATTATAAAAATGTGCATGCTATTCAAATTTGAAAACATTAGTTTCATATCTTTTATATCTTCAAAGTTATTTAAATGTTAAGTTGGAAATAGTCCGTTGCAAACATTTTAGTGGCTAGAAATATTTCACATTATATACATTTTGAGAATTCTAGAGGAGTCTATTATAAAATTTTTGAAAATATTAGTTGGCTATTTTCAATATCTTACACATTATTTAAATGTAAACTTCAAAATTGTCAGTTGCGTACATTTTAGTGGTTGAAAACATTTCTCATTACATACATTTTGAGAATTCTAAGTTATTCTATTATAAAAATGTGCATACAATTCAATTTTGTCGTTTGATAGGAAATTTAGTATAGATGATGGGAAAAATGTTGTTTCATTGGTTTTTGGTCTTATTTTGTCGGTATTTAATTTCCAAAGAGGAAAACACCAAAATATTGTAAAAAATGTGTACCGTTTTGGTGGTAAGGCTGAAAAAGTGAAGAAAATAAAAATAAAAATTGTCAAATTAAAATCTAATTTAGCACATTGGATTGACAATTTTGAGTCAAATAAAAAACCTTAGTACAATTTTTCCCGAAAACAAAAGATAAACCCGTCACAAAATTAATTTGAAAAGTGATAAAAATTGGTAAAATTTCCAAAACTTTCATTGGCAGTATAGTCTAGATGGCGGGAAAAATGTCGAGATTGTTGCAAAGTGAACCGGTAAAGCTACAGGGCTTGGCAAAGTTTTTTAACATTGAAAAATTTTATTTCTTGTTAGAAAGTGGTTTTTAGTCTCATTTTGACGGTATATCATTTCCAAAGAGGAAAACACAAACATATTGTGACAAAATGTGTACCGTTTTCGTGGTAAGGCCGAAGATGTGAAGAAAATAAAAATAAAAATTCTCAAATCGAAATCCACTTCAGCACATTGGATTGACAATTTTGAATCAAATAGAAAATATTAGTATAATTTTTCCCTAAAACAAAAGATAAACCAGTCACGAAACTAATTTGAAAAGTGATAAAAATTGGTAAAATTTCCAAAACTACCTTCCGTCTGTTCAAAATTGGAGCCGTCTCAGAGGTTGTATGGCCCTGAAACTTATGTCGTTTGATTGTAAATATAGTCTAGATGACGAAAAAAATATAGAGATTGTCCTAAATTGCACCTGAAAAGCTACAGGGCTTTGCAAATTGTTAATGCTTTGAAAATTTTATTTCATGATAAAAAGTGAATTTTGGTGTTATATTGTAGATATTTAATTTCCAAGAGAAAAATCCAAAAATATTGTTATAAAAATGTTACCGTTTTGGCGGAAAAGTCGAAGAAGTGAATAAAAATAAAATATAAATTGTCCAATCAAGATGAAGTTTAGACTGTTTAGATAATTTTGAACCAAATCAAAAATCTTAATATATTTTTCCTCTAAAACAATAGACAAACCCGTCACATGATAAATTATAAAAGTGATAAAATCGGTAAAAATGCCAAAACTACCGTTCGTTTGTTCAAAATTGGGGCCATCCTAGAAGTGGCATAGCTTTGAAACTTATGTTGTTTCATTGGAAATGTAGTCTAGATGACGGGGAAAATGTCGGGATTATTGCAAATTTAAGCAAATTTAAGTTATTAAAAGTTCCTTTAAGCTATTCTTAAAAAGTTAAATAATTTTCATATTCTATATATTTTTTCTATACCATAAAACATTTTTATCGTCGGTTATTGTTTTCATAATTAAACTAAAATTACTTGCGTTCTTCTTTCACCCTACTGATTAAATAACAGTCCATTCAATTACTCCATCCGTTTTTAATTATAATTAAATCGCATGCTAATTGAATTTAACTCAATAAGGAAGTGCCGCGAGAGTGGTAGGGGCCTGCAAAACAAATAAAACCCATCTGATGTTGGCATAAAATATCACAACAATTTTGATTATGTCCGACTTTCATCCGGTACCCAGCGCCGACGAGCACGGGGAATTTTTGCGGGCCGTCGTTGAGGTTTTGTTTAAGAATGTTGTGTTCGCCGGACGCTCCGACAAGGTCGTGCTGTGGAAGGACCCTGCCAGTTTGGAGAATTTGTTTGATTTCTCGCTGGGACAGGGCGGTGCGTCGCAGGCGAAACTTTTGGCGTTTATCAAGAACACTATTAAGTTTAGTGTGAAAACGGGTCATCCTTATTTTATCAATCAACTGTTTTCGGGGTGAGTTTTAAAAGGTGCTGACATTAAATAACGAATCAATTTTAAAGAGAGATATTTTGTTTTATATTGTAACAATAAATAATAATAACTTTAACAAGTACACAATTGTCTGAACATATATGGTTCAAAATATTTTTGAATGAGCAATGATGCAATGTCACCGGTCATTTATTTTTCAAATGATAACTCGATTTTTTATTGCGGATACTAAAAATGATTATTTTTCTGTGATCGGCGATGTATATTATGATATAAAATAAAAAAGTTGTATTAATTCTAATTCTAACAAAACAAACAAAAATGTTTATTTGCGTACGTTTTATTACTACAAAAATTAATTGGCGGTTAAATTAACAAAACTTTCACCATTAAAGTTTTTACTATCCCCATTAAATTTTAGCACTTGTTTAGCAACGCTTTATATAGTTCAGGGAAAACACATTGAAAGATATTGCATGTTTGTTTTTTCAACTGAATCCTTTATGGTATCGTTTCCTTTCCAATTTAGATTGGACCCGTACGGCTTAGCCGGACAATGGCTAACTGACGCCCTTAATGCCAGCGTATATACATACGAAGTCGCTCCGGTCTTTAGCCTTATGGAGACCCATATCATTAAAGAAATGTGCCGGATGATAGGGCACGAATGGGGCGACGGCATGTTCTGCCCAGGCGGCTCCACTGGCAATGGCAACGCTATCAATTTGGCCCGATTTAATTACTGTCCGGACATCAAAGTAAGAACTAATAGTATGTAGCTGTAGCTAGATATTTCATATATGCATAGCGGGTGAAAAGTTTAGAATTTGTTGGAACTAAATATACATACATGCCATTGGGTTAAGGTTAACTCAGAATTGAAATACAATTTACATTTGCAGTATCAAAAAAAGCAACATGTTTATTTAGAGAAAATAAAATACATTTACTAATAATAAATTGCATATGATTACAATTTTACCCTAAAAATAGATTTGATAGATTTATAGAACGTTGGTGAATACGGGGGTTAATGCCATAAAAACACGTTGCTACTTTTTACTTTCCGAATACATCACTGGTGTAAAAGAATGTATTGTTTTAAAATTAATTAAACCTTTTTGATCCATAGTATAAATTAAGTAATTATTTTAAAGACAAATGGAGTCTCCCATCTGCCTCCACTGGTCCTCTTTACGTCTGAAGAGTGCCACTATTCCATACATAAATTTGCATCTTATGTGGGAATTGGCGAAAATAATGTTATAAATGTGAAAACGAATGCAGTGGGAGAAATGGATCCTACAGCTTTAGATGGGGCTATACAAGAACAAATAACTTTAGGGAAAACGCCGTTTCTAGTAGTTGCAACTCTAGGTGAGTTAAAAAATCTGTTTTTAACTCACTGCACATACAATAAGCTTCTTAAATAAAGTGTACACACACACATACATATATATATATATATATATATATATATATATATATATATATATATATGTGTGTGTGTGTGTGTGTGTGTACACTTTATTTAAGAAGTTTATTGTTTGTGATCAAACATACACGTAACGAAAGCTACGAACCAAGAATGTTAGAGAACTAGACTAGATAGCACATAAGATATCATCATCAAGCTCCTACAAAGTAGACTATAGTGCCTTTCGTTTATCACTCTGGGCTGGTACGAGCTTATTATTTCTTGTTCTATTTCCATTCTTATGGTTGAGTTGATATAGTTTACCTTTTCAGGGACAACTGTCCGCGGTGCTTTCGACCCGGTAAACGAGCTAGCAGACATTTGCAAGAAGCATCAACTGTGGCTGCACATTGACGCCGCTTGGGGTGGTGGGTTGATATTCTCCCAAAAACACCGTGCTAAGTTAAACGGCATCGAGCGTGCTGATTCGATTGTAATTAACCCCCATAAGCTGTTAGCTGTACCGCAGCAGTGCTCGATACTTTTGGTGAAGGAGACGGGTATGTTGCACCGTTGCCACTCGAAAGACGCTGAATATTTATTTCAAAAAGACAAGTATTATGATCGAGCATTTGACCACGGTGACAAATACTTGCAGTGCGGACGGAAGTGTGATGTTTTCAAGTTTTGGTTGATGTGGAAGGCTAAGGTAAGAGTTGTTGAGGTGTGTACTGGGCGGTTTTAAGGTTGTTAGTTGCAGGGCTCTACGGGATTTGCGCGGCACGTCGACGCTTTAATGGACATCGCGGAGTACATCGAGGGGCAGATCCACAGTCGGCGGGACTTCGTTTTAGTTTCCAAGAGGCACTATATGAATGTTTGCTTCTGGTATTTGCCGAGATACTTGCAGGGAAAAAAGAACTTGTTGGAGTACTCGTCGCAGTTGGGGAAGGTAAGGACAAATATATCGATTCGGGGTGGTAAACTTTGTACAATTGTACGAGATCCGATTCTGGATTTAAATTAAATCATTTAAACGTGTCACGGCGATGTGATGCATAAAATTCCTGATTTAAATCCTCGCTGGACAAATGTATGGAATAATGGAAGTTTCGGCTTTATTTGCATATCGTCACATAGGATGATATAAAAAAGTAACACTGCAAAATTCACACGCTTTATATACCCCCGTATTCACCGACGTTCCATAAATCTATCAATAACTATTGAACCCACAAGTTTTTTATGAAACTTTCAATATATTATTTAGAATTCAACAACAATTATCAAACATATATTCGTGTATGGTTACGGGCTTTAGTTTTCCGATAATTTCGGCATCCCCGTGGGTTCACGCTGCGGGATATTTTTTCTCGGTGCATTGTTACTAAACGGAGTATACAAAAAAAAAAGATTTTTTCTACAATTGTTTACTCATGTCTTGGTAATCATAAATTAAGAAAAAAAAACAATTTAAGTTAATTTTGTTAGCTGTTATTGAATAATATTTGCAGTAAAACAAATTGCAATTTTTCATAAATTATCGCTCACGATTTTTTGTTGAAACTTTAAATAAATTGTTTAGAATTTAACAACAATCATCAGACATATATTCGTGTATGGTTATGGGCCTTAGTTTTTTTTTAATAATTTTTAAACATAAACATGTTAGTGAAATATTTTTAAAATCAATTTTTCTTTATAACAAATGCATGTGTCCATGTACCAATGTTTTTATTTGACCATTTTGTTTATAAGACATTACTCTAGTGGTTTCAAAAAAGTACAGTTAAAAAAGTTGCGGGATATTTTTTCTCGGGGCATTGTTTATTGTTTAGAATTCAACAACAATCATCATACATATATTCGTGTATCGGTACGGACCTTAGTTTTCCGATAATTTCGGCATCCCCGTGGGTTCACGCTGCGGGATATTTTTTCTCGGTGCATTGTTACTAAACGGAGTGCTCAAAAAAAAAGATTTTTTCTACAATTGTTTACTCATGTCTTGGTAATCATAAATTAAAAAAAAAACAATTTAAGTTAATTTTGTTAGCTGTTATTGAATAATATTTGCAATAAAACAAATTGCAATTTTTCATAAATTACCACCTCCGATTTTTTTTTTAAATTTTGAAAACTGCATTTTTCACACAAATCGAACCTAAACAGCATATAAAAATCGCCCTACGGATGGTTAATATCTGATCAGTTCATTAAATATTCGATAATAGTTATGCTTAATGGTATGAATTGCATAGAAAATATGTTCAAACCATTTCATTTGCCCTCCATCTCTGCTTCATTTTGTTCACTTGTAAGTTAATCCAGTGTTTCGTAGGTGGCGCCGCAGATAAAAGCTGTAATGGTAAAACATGGCTCAGTTATGCTCAGCTACCAACCACTGAAACAGCTACCGAACTTCTTTCGTTTCGTCTCGCAGAACTCTGCATTAACACACAGGGATGTGGATTTTATACTTGACCATATCTCAGATATAGGTAGAGCTGTGTTCGTTTGAAATATATTACATAAAAATAATATGTACTCACCAATTTGCATAATCACACCTTGAAGTAACTCTTAAAGAATAGATAACATTGATATTTTATGATGTCATAAATAAATGAATAAATACCAACTGTAGTTCTATAGGATATATAGAATTTTTCCTACTGACCTCTATCCACTAGTATACTACGACTAGTGTCCAAAAATAAATTAATAAATACCAACTGTATGTTCTATAGGATATACAGAATTTTTCCTATTGACCTCTAGCTACTAGTATGCTACGACTAGTGTCCAAAAATAGAATCCTCGAATAGGTATACATTTCAAAGTAATGTAATTTTCTCTCTATAGAGAAAGTTTAACGCCATCTGGCTGAACCAATAAAATTAATAATGCACAACCATATTGTAATATCCTCAGACTAATAAATAATTTTATATATATTTATTAGTCTTTTTGATACACAAAATCGAAGATAATTTGATATTATTTAAGATAAGTGACAAAAAGGTGTTTTAGTGTAGAATCGTCATGCTTTACATAATGCCGGTGGTTAAACTTGGGTGCCTATCGACATACCTATGGGGAAATTATAGGTTTTCAATATACCAAATTAAAGAAAATATCATATTCTTTAAGATAATTGAGAAAAAAGTTAAAAAAAAGTTTCAAGTTTTTTCAAATTTTATTGTTGAATCGTCGCGCTTTGTATAATACCGGTGGTTAGACTGGCGTACCTATATCGAGATATCTATGGGGAAATTTTAGGTTTTTTATACAGAAAATCGAAGATAGTTTCATATTCTTTAAGATAATTGAGAAAAAAGTTGAAAAAAGTTCTCAGTTTTTTCAAGTTTTATTGTATAATCGTCGTGCTTTGTATAATACCGATGGCTGGTCTGGCGTACCTATATCGATATATCTATGGGGAAATTTTAGGTTTTTGATACACAAAATCAAAGATAATTTCATATTCTATTAGATAATTGGGAAAAAAGTTGAAAAAAGTTCCAAGTTTTTTCAAGTTGTATTGTAGAATCGTCGTGCTTTGCATAATGCCGGTGGCTAGAAAGGCGTAGCTGTATCGAGATATCTATGGGGAAAATTTAAGGTTTTGATACACCAAATCGAAGATAATTTCATATTCTTTAAGATAATTGAGAAAAAAGTTGAAAAAAGTTCACAGTTTTTTCAAGTTTTATTGTTGAATCGTCGTGCTTTGCATAATACCGATGGCTGGACTGGCGTACCTGTATCGAGATATCTGTGTAGAAATTTTAGGTTTTTGATACACCAAATCGAAGCTAATTTCATATTCTTTAAGATAATTGAGAAAAAAGTTAAAAAAAAGTTCCAAGTTATTTCAAGTGTTATTGTTCAATCGTCGTGCTTTGAATAATGCCGGTGGCTAGATTGGCGTACGTATCGACATATCTACTGGAAAATTTTATGTTTTTCATACACCAAATCGAAGATAATTACATATTCTTTAAGATATTTAAGAAAAAAGTTTAAAAAATTTCTCAATATTTTCAAGATTTATTGTAGAATCATCGTGCTTTGGATAAAGCCGTTGGCTGGACTAGTGTACCTATCAACATGCCTATGAAGAAATTTTAGGTTTTTGATACATCAAATCGAAGATAACTTCATATTCTTTAAGATAATTGAGAAAATAGTTGAAAAAAGTTCTCAGTTTTTTCATGTTTTATTGTTGAATCGTCGCGCTTTGCATAATGCCGGTGGCTCGACTGGTGTACCTATATAGAGATATCTATGGAGAAATATTAGGTTTTTGATACATCAAATTGAAGATAATTTCACATTCTTCAACATAATTGAGAAAAAAGTTGAAAAAAGTTCCAATTTTTTTCAAGTTTTATTATAGAATCGTCGTGCTTTGCATAATACCGATGACTGGAATTAGGTACGCCAGTCCAGCCATCGGTATTATGTATTATCGAAATATCTTTGAAGAAATTTTAGGTTTTTGATACACTAAATCGAAAATAATTTCATATTCTTTAAGATAATTGGGAAAAAAGTTGAAAAAAGTTCTAAGTTTTATTGTTGAATCGTCGTGCATTGCATAATACCGGTGGCTCGACTGGCGTACCTATATCGAGATATCTATGGGGAAATATTAGGTTTTTCATACACCAAGTTGAAGATAATTTCGTATTCTTTAAGATAATTGAGAAAAAAGTTGAAAAAAGTTCTCAGGTTTTTCAAGTTTTATTGTTGAATCGTCGTGCTTTTTATAATGCCGGTAGCTAGATTGGCGTACCTATCAACATATCTATTTGGAAATTTTATGTTTCTCATACACAAAATCGAAGATAATTTTATATTCTTTAAGATAATTCAGAAAAAAGTTGAAAAAAGTTCTCAGTTTTTTCAAGTTTTACTGTTGAATCGTCGTGCTTTGTATAATGCCAGTGGTTAGAATAGCGTATCTTTATCGAGATATCTATGAATATAAATTATAAGTTTTTGATACACAAAATCGAAGATAATCTCATATTCTTTAAGGTAACTGAAAAAAAAGTTGAAAAAAGTTCTGAGTTTTGTTGTTGAATCGTCGTGCTTTGCATAATACCGATGGCTGGACTGGCGTACCTATATCGATATATCTTTGAGAAAATGTTGGGTTTTTGATACACAAAATCGAAGATAATTTTATATTCTTTAAGATAATTGAGAAAAAAGTTGAACAAAATTCTCAGTTTTCAAGATAATTGGGAAAAAGTAGAAAAAAAGTTCTATGTTTTATTGTAAAATCGTCGTGGTTTGGATAATGCCGGTGGCTACATTGGTGCACTTATCGACATAGCTATGTGGAGATTTTATATTTTTCATACACCAAATCGAAGATAATTTTATATTCTTTTAGATAATTGGGAAAAAAGTTGAAGAAAGTTCTCAGTTTTTTCAAGTTTTATTGTTGAATCGTCGTCGCGCTTTGTATAATGCCGATGGCTGGACTGGCGTACCTATATCGATATATCTATGAGAATATTTTGGGTTTTTGATACACAAAATCGAAGATAATTTCGTATTCTTTAAGATAATTGAGAAAAAAGTTTAAACAAGTTCTCACTTTTTTCAAGTTTTATTGTAGAATCATCGTGCTTTGCATAATACCGATGATTGGATTGGCGTACCAATATCGAGATATCTATGGGGAAATTTTAGGTTTTTGTTACACAAAATCGAAGATAATTTCATATTCTTGAAGATAATTGAAAAAAAAGTTGAACAAAATTCTCAGTTTTCAAGATAATTGGGAAAAAGTAGAAAAAAAGTTCTATGTTTTATTGTAGAATCGTCGTGGTTTGGATAATGCCGGTGGCTACATTGGTGCACTTATCGACATAGCTATGTGGAGATTTTATATTTTTCATACACCAAATCGAAGATAATTTTATATTCTTTTAGATAATTGAGAAAAAAGTTGAAGAAAGTTCTCAGTTTTTTCAAGTTTTATTGTTGAATCGTCGCGCTTTGCATAATGCCGGTGGGGCTCGACTGGTGTACCTATATCGAGATATCTATGGGGAAATTTAAGGATTTTGTTACACAAAATCGAAGATAATTTCATATTCTTGGAAGATAATTGAGAAAAAAGTTGACAAAAGTTTCCAGTTTTTCAAGTTTTATTGTAGAATCATCGTGCTTTACATAATGCCGGTGGCTCGATTGGCATACCTATATCGAGATATCTATGAAGAAATTTTATGTTTTTGATACACAAAATCGAAAATAAATTCATGTTCTTTAAGATAATTGAGAAAAAAGTTCAAAAAAGTTCTCAGTTTTATCAAGTTTTATTCTTGAATTGTCGCGCTTTGCACAATACCGGTGGCTAGAATGGCGTACCTATATCGACCTATATCTATGGGGAAATTTTAGGTTTTCGATACACAAAATTGAAGATAATTTCATATTCTTTAAGATAATTGAGAGAAAAGTTGGAAAAAACTAGTAACAACCAACCAAAGCAGAGAAAAAAAGCTTTATTGATAAAAATATTATATATACAAATAACAAAAATGTTATACATTTAACGGCAAAGAAAAGAAAAAATTAAAATTGCAAAGTTGAGTAGAACTAATAAACTTTTGAGATACCAACTCACAATTCCTATTAACAAAAAAACGTAAGCTCTTGAATAGAACAGGAAGAAATACATAGCTGCTCTTGATTAACAGTATTGGCCAGTCTGGTGATTCTGGCAAGTGGACTATTGTAGCCATAGTGTGTCCTTTGCATATTACCTCTGAAAATAAACTTAGAAGGTCGTCACATACCCTCCGATTGAATATAAAAATTTAACTTATATAGAAGATTGCTGCAAATAAAATCTCCTGATAATAGTTTCTGTAAAAACCAAAGAACATTCAATCTATGACGTATTACCACAGATTTAAGATTAAGACTACGCATAACATCAACATAATTTATGTTCTCCCTAGAAATTTATTATTTATTTATGTTTTTGATACACCACATTTTAATTTATGTATACATTGATTTCATTGATTGTAACTACGCACGTCGATTCACATAGTTATGAGATATTGCGTTTGGTAACTACCAAACGCAAATATCTCCTTTTCAAAACAATTTAAACGTGACTTACCCTACTTTCATACTCGGTATCGCATAGCGTCTTGGTGTGAAAGAAATAAAGAGGGCGGCATCGTTATTTTAAATCACAATCATCGAAGTTTAAAATACTTTTATAGGGCGACATCGAAATCTACCGCACAGTTCTAGTCTATACTGTTGATTTCAATAAACGCCTGATTAAAACCTCAACCATTTTAAAAAAGGAAATAAGGTTTGTTTTATACTGTTGTAATGAATAACTCAAAGCGTTACCATTCGATTGCCAATATAATATACGAAGCTACTACAAACGCGTCTGCCTTTGTGTTGTCTGCCCCCCATAAAACTAACATAATTTATTGAATATTAACGATTCCGTAATTAACTAGAGCATGGGAAGAGGGTACTTACCTCCACATCCGAGATACCCTATCAAATACACTACCTACACATTTAAAAGATTTTACGGCACGAAATTTATAGACTATAAACCAATTTTATTGGCTAACTTTTATTATTTAAGTTCTTGTATTTTCATGTCAGCAATTGAAAGCGCCATTTTTCTTATTATGCAATAAAATATTTTTCTTCTCGCGCGCTGCCCCGCGCCTCCATTAAAACCGCGGCAGCGGCAGCGGCGGCGGTGCCATCCGATCGGGGCGGCCGTAAATGATAATTTTTCGCAATTACAGAATTTTATTGGATAAGTTTCGCGGACGGAACGTTAAAATAACGGACTAAATTTTAACGCGTATGCAGATATGTTTAAATTTATTGGCCGGCAGTCGATAACCTTTTATTTCATTCTTGCCGGGGGCGTCGTAAAAATACTACAGACATTTCGTAATGGGACATAAAAATTGCACCTTGCAGGATTTGTGGAGACGGTTGTTGATGGACAATGTGTGTATTCATAAGTTGTTCATCAATAATGGTAGTATTTGATTTGAATTCATCCCTTGATTTTGATTCAGGATTTGATTCGTATAGGATTTAAGGTCGTTTTAGACAAGAGAATTTCTTGACTCAAAAGTTAGTCAAGATGCGAGACAATCTAAATTGTCTCGTATCATACAGCAAATTATTTGAAATATTCAAATTGGATGGTAGATCGAATGGAAAAATATAACGCGTTCTATTTGTCAAGGACAAATTGCATGGCAGGAGGATATATGAATTCATTTCTTGAACAACTTTTGGGCTAAGAAATTGTCTTGTCTAAAACGACCTTTAGGAAGCATTTGAAGTGGCTAATAACTTTGGTTAAGAAGGCGGTATACCCCCCACCATGATTTTATGTTACAATGTGTTGCTTATGGGGCGACAAGCATCAATTCTTTTGAGCATTTCTTAAGTTGTATCAAAGTAATATTTTCAAAATATATACTAATCAATTCCTGAATCATTGTAGTTAATAGTAAGGTACTTTAATTACTTGAAATATGGTTCTACATTTTGTATGTTATTGTTAAAGTCAGTACATGAAAAAATCGTATATGCTTTTACCAATGTACAAGTATATAGTTATATTTCTACATATTGCTCAGTCTCACTATACGCGCTATTACTTGAACTACATTTCCGTGTTATGTTTTTTGAAATTGGTCAAGTAGTTTTTGAGAAAGTCTCAAAATACTAACAAAATATTAGTAATTTTACATTCGAAGCAAATTCATGCAGAATTCCGCAATTATATCGAGATATTTGTTTAGCCGTTTGGCAATAGAGAGCGCTGAAAATATGGACCATGCAGTCCGCGTGACCTTGAATTGAGTATGCGATAGTGCAGCTGTGCCGATCTACGAACTATATTGAAAACGAACGGATAGATGTATTATTTTAAATACATTTAAAATCACAACTAACATATTATTTTAGTTTGTGATTTTCAATGTAATTAAAATCAACAAATAGCTTGTATTTGAGGGTAAAAATAAAATATATATATATGATTTAATGGTATATTTCAATTTCAAACTAAATAGACATTTATATAACATACATTATATAATATTATGTACATATAATTATTGAATGACATATGAAGCATATAACCCAGATATTATAGGTTTCATGTTATTCCTGCTCTCAGTAGGCTTCTTAAATACAAGACTGATGATAAACAACTGTACAAAGATATTTTGTTGTTAATATTTGTTGAAAGGATTTTCAAATTCACAAATATCTGAAAGAAAAGTGACAGGATTCCACTTCACCTCAGCTTAAACATATCAGTGTAATAATGATGTTTATATTACTTTGTATGGTCAGTTAAAGACCTTACAAAGTAATATGTTAAGCTGTTGTTGTAATGTTAAATACCTACAAAGACCAAAAATATTAACAAACTGAGACATTTTTTCCGTGTGTTTTCTTGCTAAATGATATAGTCTAATAGATAGGTAACAATTTGCTATTGTTTAAATTAATATATGATAATGGTTCCATTCAATGTCCATAGCCAAGTAATGGCTAAAAAGGTGTGGAATTATTTGCCGTTGTGTAGCGACTACTCACGGTAAGTAAAACAACTATAAAATTGATTACTAATGTTTTACGAATAACAATGTGCAATTACGCTCATGAAATGTTAATTTATATGGCCACTGTCAGACGCTATATGAGGAAACAATTTGTTTCAACTAGACTTATTATTTTGGAAGTGTTAAAAGTTACAAGTTTATTTATTTAACTATAATTAGTACGAACACTCTGGAATTGAGTCAAAAATATATTTCTTGCTTCCTCATATAGTGTCTGACAGTTGCCTTCTTGTAATTTATACAATGTTCTCTTGGTCATTATTGGTATATTTAATACACTCATCATTTCTTCAGTGTGACTGTAGCACCCTCCGATAGATAGTGTTCCCCAAATAATAGCTTTATTCGCAACCTTAACTTTCTCTGATTGTATATGTTCAGATATATGACATCCACTACATTTCAATATGAATGTGCTGCTAATTCCCTTCCGTATTTAGTCCAGTTGTAATGAACCACTAGTGCAATATGTTCTTGTTGCAGAATCAAACACTTCTTAAGGAAATAGTCAATTTCCACAATTCTGTATCCTTCCATGGTTTACAGTATTATTTTCATTCTCCACGCATAGAGGGTGATTTTGAATACAAAAATGCAATAAGTAGCACTCATAACTCAAAATTTCACAGGGACACATTTCACACTACTTTACGTATCATAATAATCTTGGAATTTTTGTTGTTATGAAATATGATTTTATTTGTAGGATTTTTATAATTTTTTAATGTTATGAAAATCTGTATACGTGCCTAATATTTAAGTCTGATATATTGATTAAATTATCTATTCTCGAAATTTTCAACAACAAAAAACATACTGTACCTAAATGGAATGTATATTTTGAAAAAATGGCACAGATAACAGGTGACATTTCAGTCAGCGGTACATTTTTTCTTTCTAATAAAATTATTTATTAAGTATTTTGTACAAAACATAGGAATATTTTTTCAAAAGCGGAAAATTGCAGTTGTTAATCTAAAGGTCGTTTTAGACAAGACAATTTCTTAGCTCAAAAGTTGTTCAAGAAATTAATTCATATATCCTCCTCCTATGCAATTTGTCCTTGACAAATAGAACGCGTTATATTTTTCCATTCGATTTACCATCCAATTCAATATTTCAAATAATTTGCTGTATGATACGAGACAATTTAGATTGTCTCGCATCTTGACTAACTTTTGAGTCAAGAAATTGTCTTGTCTAAAACGACCTTAAGTCATCTTATAACAGTAATTAGTTTGACAATTCAATAATAATGAATTTACTTACGTATTCGAGACATATACAATCACCATTGTATTGAACGATTTAAATATACCCGGGAAAATATGCATTTATAAATTGTGTTCGACGGTAAAAATTAAATTTGATACCACTGGAGATGTAAAGAATCTTAAGAAGAAAAAAAAATTCATGATGATAATGATGCAGCAATATTGGTAGCTTTGAATTCGGTAAGAGATTAGACAAAAAACGCGCAGGGAAAGTTAAAAAGATTTAAACATAAGTTATTTGCAAAAAGTTTTATCTGATGTAAAATTTCATCTATATAAAGCAATAAAAGTACATATGCTTGAGGAAAGAGATTATGCCCTTCGTCTAGAATTGTGTCTGTCTATAGGAGAATTAATTATGGACGATAGATATTTTTATAGAATTCTTTTTTGGGAGGAATCAACATTAACCACGAATGGAGTTGTTAGTTCTCAAAATAATAGTAGTAAGTGTACAGGCCTTACAAAAACTGCACTTTCAATAAGGTTGTCTTGCGCATAGTGCAATTCGTATAGAAAGTGACCATAATGATTCGAATACATATGATAATGAAATGTTCACTGGGCTCATCTTCCTAATTTTTATTTTGAGTCCAGTGAATATATATATATATATATATATATATATATATATATATATATCCAATTCGCATAGCACACGCGTAAATATATATATATATATATATATATATATAAAGAATTATATAAAATAGTATTTCTTAAAATAATATTCTTTCATTATTATGATAGAAAGAAGGAATGTGATATTCATTCGTAGCCGAAGCTACTAATTCGTCCACAAAACAATTTATTTTCCTTTTTTTGTTTATGGTATTTTCGAGTTGCCTGACTTTGTTTTGATCGTTTATTTTTTCCAAATACAAACGACATATTAACAATTATTTATATATTATTTTTTTTCTAATTCGCATTTAGAATGGTTACTTTGTGAAACTACTTCCACAAAAGCACGCTTTAAAACAATGTATCGCTCTTAAAGGTAGTTCACGGGTCTAAACCTCTTAAAGAACTAACACATAATTACATTATCCAAAATTTGTGAACTACGTTAAATGGTGGTGGTAAAAATATATTCAGAGGGCTACACTCAATTACCAATGAGATGTATTAATGATTAGTTGGGCGGAAATGTACCCAAGATTTTAATGGTGGTACTTTCTCTCAGTTTCTAGTATTATTATTGTTTGCGCTTGTTTATGGTTTTGGGGATATATTTTTTGGGGGCACGAGTGTGCGCTAGATGCAAGGTACAATATTCAGATGAAACCGTTTAGCGCATTTGTTTATTATTTACTATATTATCGATATTGAAGTGAAATAAAGGATTTCGGCGGTTTCTAGGCTATAAACCGACCCATCGCGTGTCCAGCCTGTTTTAGGCGACCACATCGGTACCCATATCGAGGGGAACGCTTCGAGGGATGTAAATATTAAATAACAATTTCAAAAGAAAACTGCGTAGTTGCAATAAAGCATTATTAAATTAACGCAAAACATGTTGCAGCTATCATTCATATAATTCTTATTTTCATGCGACATCGGTTTAGGTAGACCGAGATTTAGATAATTTGATCCCAATTTATTATTACTAGCGAACTTTTGATTAAAGTTCATAAAAATATATTTTCTGACGCATCTATGTCATACTCTCCTACTTCGTCAACGATTGCCGAGTAATATGCAAATATTTTTTTATTCTATTTTCGATATAATTCAAATAGCAAAGTCGTCCGATAGTGCGCCCGTCTGCAGCTAGCTAATGAATTCACATTCTATAAATCACATGTGGTTTTCGTCTGTTAGCGGGAGGGGTGTGGTGGGGTGCGTTACGATGCGTAAAAGCGTTTTCTTCTGCACGTGCAATACCTTATAATCGTAATAATAGTACTCTTATATAGAGGGCGCGGTTTCTATTTATGTATTAGTTCCGTGATTATTCACTTGTTGAATAATGTCTCTGTCGATATTCGGCGCTCTTAATAACTTTCTTGTGAAGGAAGACAAACATAAATAATAGTTAATATAACGAAAATTATAAATGGACAAACGACTCCAATGATAATTTGTAAAAAAAAATGCAGGGCCGTCTCTGGTAGTAACCTAGTACATCATAAGTTGCATCAAGTGAGGGTAGTTTGTTACGTTTTTTTTTCTTGTATGGGATGTGCCTGAGATTCAGAATCCAAGTTTTCGACCTCCGCAGCCCTCCGGAATATCTCAAAAACAGCTAAATTGTTGCACTTTTTTCGGTTACTTTCCATTTTGACCATGAAGGGGCATGTTTTCGACTAGACCTTTTTAAGCATTTTTAAACTAGATTAAATTTGCTACAATTTGACTCCTGGTGTCAAGCTTTTTTTTACGGTGAGTACAACCCCCGCCCCTGGGCTGTGTGCACTGCGGCCCTTTCCGGACCTATTGTGCCTCATACAACGTCCATGATATGCTAGCCGGGAACCACGAACGCTCCGTACGCAATGGCTTGAGACCATCGCCTTAGACCACTGCGCCACGGACCGCCGGATGAGCTTAGTAGCCCTAATAGTTTCCGAGATACAGCTTTTCAAACCGTGGAAAATCTCCGAACTTGAAAATTGTATACTAATTTTCTTATATAACATGAAAATTAGCATGCAATTTTGAAGATTTTGTCAAAGTTTGAAATGCTGTATCTCGGAAACTATTAGGGTTACCAAGCACATCCTGGTGTCATATTGTAGCAAATTTAATCTAGTTTAAAAATGCTTTAAATGGTCTTGGTGGAAAACGTGCTCCTTCATGGTCAAAATTTGAATAATTAGGGCTATCAAGCTAATTATCTTTATATCTTCAATAACCTGTCTAACATGAGTCAGTGAAGTAAACATTTATTCAATTTAACATTTTGAAGGAGATGAGGTAAGAAGGGGTGGAAGGAAGTTACTGTTCACAACCAAATTTAATACTTGCGATATTTTGTACTATACTACATCATATATCGTTTGCAGCTGGATTGCTTTCAGCCGATTTTTCAATGGACCGCCCTCCTCTCACTCCCTACAGTGGAAGCATTAAATTTCGCAATCAAAAACGTTTAGCACCTTGCACACAAAGAGTTAAATCGGAAATTGTGCTTTATATTAAATCGTAAAGTTGCTGAAACGTGCAAATTGCCACCGTTTAAGGGGCATTTTTATCAGGAACTTGCCTCCGCCGCATGACTACGGATTATTTTTACGTCCATCCTCCTACGTGCGCATTATAATAATTCGCAATGTCTGAGTAGACTATCGTAATAAATTATTTATTCACTTTGCACACAAAGAAGAACTAAGCAAGTCAGTCATAGATAGAGCGGAGGGTTTCATTTGCATGGTGAACACGCGTTATCAATTGAATTTGAAAGCTGTTTTATACTACGCGAAACTATTTTTAATTAATATATTATAAATGTTCATTAGATGCAAAAATATTTTAATATTATGTGATTTATATATCGCAGGGTTTAAGGAAAAGGCAAATTACGAAGAAGAAAAAAAAACATAAAATATTATTGGATTGTTAAGGCGGGTCCAAATAATAATACCCACGTTTATAATTATAACACTTTGTTTTAGTTTGCTCCACAAAGTAGACACCATAACACGGTGCTGACAGTATTTTGCAATCCGATATTCATAATACAATATATAGAAATATCTATATTTAAAATCCCAATAGTCAATATCGAAATATTGTGATTGATAATACCGAAAATGTGTTTTTTGATTGTCGGTATTTTGAATGCCGTTATTTTAATACTGTCCGTAATACGATTTCGATACTGATAGTATTTTGATACTGATCAAACATGTATAAGTGACTCTTACCTGTTGGAATACAGTCCCTTGATGATTTTCTGAAAAATCACCTACCTGACCACCGTAACTAAAAAAAGGAACATATTTTTATACAGATTTTTACACAATCGCAGCAAATTTTAAACATTAGATAAAATATTATTCCTTCAGTCAGCTCAGTGGTTGAGTAATTAGAGGCGTCGTCCGTCTCGTACTAAGCATTAGGAAACTTGACTTCCAACCCCATCGGGACGAATTTTCGCGAATCACCTTTCACAGTTTTTCAGAGGTTTTCTGTGAAGTTAAGCTCAATACCGGGTGATTAAACTCATCTCATTAAACGACAGAAAAGCCTCACGCCTGATAACCCTATAAAAATATTTTTATTCTTAAAATGAATTATCACAAAGTAAACACCTTAACAATCCAATATTTTTTTATTCCTTAAAAAAACTCAATGGAATTGATTTATTCTTATATTTGCGGATACAATTGTGAGTTCGCCTCGCCAATGATCGCAATGTTTTTTTTTTTCGATGGATACAGAGATTTTACTCTGTTTATTTAAAGTTCAAATAGATACCTTCTGTATTTTCGAAGATATGCATCAGTAAAGTTGAAAATTATGGTCATTAGCCAATTTGATTATAAAACTAGTCACTACATTGGGGTACCATGATTTATTTAGGTGATTCTTATTAAAAAATGTATCAGGAATTCAGATATTGATAGTACAATCAGATATCTTTATAATTTCGAAAAATATGCTACAGTAAATTTGAAAAATACGCTTATTCGCTAATTTCACTAATAAAACTAGTCACCACATTGAGGTACTATTGGTTATCTAGGTTATTCTTATTGAAAAATGTATCAGGAATACAGATATTTAAAGTTTAAATAGATATCTGCAGTTTTCTCGAAGATATTGGATCAGTAATCTTGAAAATTATGGTTATTAGCTAATTTAATTAAAAAAGTAGTCACTACATTAGGGTACTATGATTTATTTAGGTGATTCTTATTGAAAAATGTATTAGGAATTCAGATTTTAATAGTACAATGAGATATCTTCATCATTTCCAAAGATATGCTTCAGTAAATTTGAAAAATACAGTATTTCGCTAATTTCGTTAATTAAACTAGTCACCCCACTGTGGTATTATCAGTTAAGTAGGTTATTCTTATTGAAAAATATATCAGGAATATAGATATAGAAAGTTCGAATAGATATCTTCAGTTTTTTCGAAGATATGGATCAGTAAATTTGAAAACTATGGCCATTAGCTAATTTAATTATAAAAGTAGTCACTACATTGGGGTACTATGATTTATTTAGGTGATTCTTATTGAAAAATGTATCAGAATTTCAGATATTAATTGTACAATCAGATATCTTCATGATTTCCAAAGATATGCATCAGTAAATTTGAAAAATACAGTTATTCGCTAATTTCGTTAATAAAACTAGTCACACCACGGAGGTACAATGAAATATCTAGATTATTCTTATTAAAAAATATGTCAGGAATATAGATATATTTAGTGCAACTATATATCTTCACTATTTCCAAAGATATGCATCAGTAAAGTTGAAAATGATGGTTATTAGCTAATTTGGTTACAAAAGTAGTCACTACATTGTGGTACTATAATTTATGTTGGTGATTCTTTTTAAAAAAATGTATCAGGAATTCAGATAGTAATAGTACGATCAAATATCTTAATTATTTTCAAAGATATGCATCAGTAAATTTGAAAAATACGCTTATTCGCTAATTTCACTAATAAAACTAGTCACTACATTGAGGTACTATGAGTCATTTAGGTTATTCTTATTGAAAACTATATCAGGAGTACAGATAGTTAAAGTTCAAATGGATATCTTCAGTATTTTCGAAGATATGCATCAGTAAAGTTGAAAATTATGGTTATTACCTAATTCAATTATAAAAGTAGTCACTACATTGAGGTACTATGATTTATTTAGGTGATTCTTATTGAAAAACGTATCGGGAAATCAGATATTGATAGTACAATCAGATATCTTCATGATTTCCAAAGATATACATCAGTAAATTTGAAAAATACAGTTATTCGCTAATTTCGTTAATAAAACTAGTCACACCACTGAGGTACTATGAGTTATGTAGATTATTCTTATTGAAAAATATATCAGGAATATAGATATATTTAGTGCAACTAGATATCTTCACTATTTCCAAAGCTATGCATCAGTAAAGTTGAAAATTATATTTATTAGCTAATTTAATTACAAAAGTAGTCACTACATTGGGGTACTATGATTTATTTAGGTGATTCTTATTAAAAAATGTATCAGGAATTCGTATATTAATAGTACAATCAGATATCTTTATGATTTCCAAAGATATGCATCATTAAATTTGAAAAATACAGATGTTCGCTAATTTCGTTAATAAAACTAGTCATCCCACTGAGGTACTATGAGTAATCTAGGTTATTCTTATTGAGAAATATATCAGGAATATAGATATTGATAGTGCAAACAGATATCTTCACTATTTTCGAAGATATGCATGAGTAAAGTTGAAAATTATGGTTAATAATATAAAATGTGGACCTCTGGTAAAAGCAACAGCTAACACATGTCGTAGAGGGTTTATAATTAATATAAACTGTCTACGACATGCGTTAGCTGTTGCTTTTACCAGAGGTCCACATTTTAATATTTAGTTGAAACAGCTAAAAGAAAACCTGTGATATTGCATTTTTCCACTGTTCCGTTTGGTTTGCATGGCGTGGCTCTCCTCCCGCGCATATTTGAAAAACTTGTCATTTGCACATTCAAAAATGGTTGAAAAAAATTGACACTTTCATTGAAAGTTGTCAATTTAAAATCAAAAATCGACGTGTTCGAGCAATTTTTACTAAATTCCTAAATAAAGGTTTTATCAAATTTATTCCATACTTTAGGGAGAACCTTTATATCAATTAATTCAACCTAAATTTAACTAAAATTTAACAACTAAATTAAGAACTGAAATAAAATCGTTGTTTCATTCGTCATGTCAGCAGATTTTTCTAGAACAATAAAAACGACGAGTGTACCAGGGAAAATACAACTAATTTACGAGTGTTAAAAGAAACATAACTTTTTTATTGAACTACACATTTATCTTACGTTTTATATGTATATACTTAAAACTACAGATTTCTACATATTTATATTACACGCGCATCATATATTTATAACCATACACATGATTTATTTTTATAGTGGTAAGAATATTAAGAGGACAGATAGTTATCGATACAGCATAATAAAAACAATAATTGTACATATTTATAGAACGAAAAGAGATAAAAGAAATATGACGTGAAATAAGTACATGTTTTATATCATCTACAATGAAGAGCTATTTATCGAGTGTTCAATAAAATATGTATAGTAACATCAGTTACCAAGAAATCCGTCTTATACACATGTTATTTAATTGTGCGTCTAGATATGAAATATCGGTGCGTCACATCACGCCGGGTTTATACAGTTCGCTTGTATTCGCGTTTAAAACAATAAGGGCCAATAATCGACTAACCCATTTACGGCCACTGAAGCGTAAACGCATCGTTCTCTTTATTTTTTTTTACAGATTTGATAAAATCTATTCCATTTATTAAAAATGTCTATATATATAGGATAGTAATATCAAATAAAATACAATAAATTTATTAAAAATGTCTATAAGGAAAGTAATATCAAATCAAAATTAAATATTTACATAATATTCAATATTAATCTATTTATTGATTAATATTCAATATTAATTTATTTATTGAATGATATTCAATATTAATCTATTTATTTTATTTAAAATTTTGAATGAAAATTATTAAATAAATAAATAATATTTAATTAGAAATGTCTAGAAAATATAGACACAAATTGCACCTAAACTTTTTTGTATTTTGTTAGTAAATAAATAAACTAATAGTATTCAACTAGAAATCTCTAGAAAATATAGACACAAATTGCACCTAAATTTGTTTTGTTTTTCATTAATAAATAAACAAACAAATTTCAAATTTTCAACTAGAAATTTGTAGAAAATAAATTTATTAAAATTTTCTATAAGGATAGTAATATCAAATAAAAATTAAATATTTACATAATATTCAATATTAATCTATTTTGGATTAATATTCAATACTAATCCATTTATTGATTAATATTGAATATTATAGGCGTAGAAGATAAATTTTGAAATGACCAAAAATTAAGATACCTGACAGCGTATAAATATTTAATTTTTTTCTCGAATAGCGCCAAGTGGATATTAATATTAATTTATTTATTGAATGATATTCAATATTAATCTATTTATTTTATTTAAAATTTTAAAGGAAAATTATTAAATAAATAAACAAATAATATTTAATTAGAAATGTCTAGAAAATATAGACACAAATTGCACCTAAACTCTTTGTTTATGATAGTAAATAAATAAACAAATAATATTCAACTAGAAATCTCTAGAAAATATAGACACAAATTGCACCTAAACTTGTTTTGTTTTTCATTAATAAATAAACAAACAAATAATATTCTACTAGAAATTTCTAGAAAATAAATTTATTAAAAATTTCTATAAGGATTGTAATATCAAATAAAAATTAAATATTTACATAATATTCAATATTAATCTATTTATTGATTAATATTCAATATTAATGTATTTATTAAATGATATTCAATATTAATCTATTTATTTAATTTAAAATTTTGAATGAAAATTATTAAATAAATAAATAATATTTAATTAGAAATGTCTAGAAAATATAGACACAAATTGCACCTAAACTTGTTATGTTTTTTATTAATAAATAAACAAACAAATTCTACTAGAAATTTTTAGAAATTAAATTTATTAAAAATTTCTATAAGGATAGTAATATCAAATAAAAATTAAACATTATATTAATATTCAATATTAATTTATTTATTGATTAATATTCAATATTCATATATTTATTGATTAATATTCAATATTTATATATTTATTCATTAATATTTAGTATAAATCTATTTATTGATTAATATTCAATATTAATCTATTTATTGACTAATATTCAATACTAATCTATTTATTGATTAATATTGAATATTATAGGCGTAGAAGATAAATTTTGAAATGACCAAAAATTAAGATACCTGACAGCGTATACATATTTAATTTTTTTCTCGAATAGCGCCAGGTGGAGAATATTTTTCTCTTCAAAATTTTAAAGAAAACATATTAAAATAAACAAACAAATAATATTTAACTAGACATTTCTAGAAAATATAGATAAAAATTGCACCTAAACTTTTTTTGTTTTTCATTAATAAATAAACAAACAAATAATATTCAAATAGAAAATATTGAAGAAAAATTGCACATATTTTTTGTTTGTTTTTCATTAATTAATAAATAATAAAAACAAATGCGCTCGAATTAAGTGTATTTGAAATCGAAAAATATAAATAATTTGTTCTTTTGAAAGTGGTTTAATATTTTGGCTGTAAATGGGTTAATATAGCATTGACCAATGTAAAATAATTTCGTACCAATATTAAATTACGAGCTGGGACGAAACATCCTTAAATCCCGAGGTGAAGACTAAGGGAGGAAAACAACAGTAGAAGACATAAATAATAATTAACATTAAAGGATATTCTAAACGCTAGCTTAAACTGAGTTCAACGCTAAACTAACTTTAAAGCGACAGTGATCCCACATATACCAAAATTTCAACATAATTTTTACTCTATGAAAATCACCATAGCCCACTCTTATTTAATGAACACTCGATATCTTATCCACATTTTAGATACACAAAATAAACTTAAAATATTTTTTAACAATTGTATTAGATAACATCTTAATAATTTTGTTCATTAGGTGCTTAATAATGTTTAAAAACTGTTTCATACGATCACACTAATCACACTAATAGAAACAACTACTTTACAATTGTATTTAATGCAATACTAAGTACAGATTTACAACTACAAAGGAAAAATGCAAACGCTTTATTAGATTATTATTTTAATTTTATATGTATATATATATATATATATATATATATATATATATATATATATATATATATATATATATATATTTCTTCACGATAACTATTTTAGGCTTGTTTGTACAAATTTGGGTAAATAGTAAACCGTGATTAATTTGATAGATGTTTCCAAAATTATTAGTAACTTTGCATTTGATAGGCTCACACATATCTGTTTGCATCTGGCAAAGTTGCTTTATACGCCAAAGTTGTCAAAATGAGTTATAAATAAAGTAATCTGCTATGTCGATTAAAACAAATACCAATAAATGACAATGAGAGAAAAAGAGAAGAGAATGATATAATACAAAAATTTATATATTTATATACTAATTTATTCTTTTGAGAGTGATTTAATGGCTTAAACCGAGTTCAACGCTAAACTCTGTTTAAAGCGACAGTGGAACCTCCACAGACAGTACTTTTATTTCTAAAATGGCTAAGGCTAGTAACACACGGACGACAATATCACCAGCCAGTGAAATTATAGCCTTATGTCCTTGTTTCTCGGAAGTGGTCGCTAAAAGCGGCCGCTTTTGAAATAACCGTCGAAAATAATAACGTCGGCCAATGAAAATAAATAAACCCAGCCTTAACTTTAACTTCCCGATACTACTGCACTGCTGTATTCAAAATCATTTTAATATTACTTTAAATTAACGTCTAATTTTATCAAAACCTCAGGGGTTCACATCTGGTGAATACGGGAACTGGCACTCCCGAGGTACCCTAGCCGGATCTCGCTTTTTTTCAAATACTTTAGGGCCAGATCCCTCTCTTTCGTCTTTTAAACTATTTAGGCTGGGTTGTATAAACCATGGTCAGCTTAATTAAATTCTGCTTCGCTATTATTGCCACAACACTCGACAGAAAATGGATTGTTTTTTTAGCTGTGCTATAAAGTTTATAATTATTGATTACAAATATATTTATTCACTGCATTAAAAGTAAGTAATTGTCTATTTCTGTAACTAAAAAACGGCGGACAGTTCGCCTAGTAACTAATAAAGCGTTTGCAATTTACTTTTTCACTACCCAAAGACTCACACTCCTTTCAACAATAATTCGGTTCAGAGAACGCACAACTTTACAAACTATCATCATATATTTTTTATCACAAGGTCCAAAGCTACATCACCAACCTTATTTAGACCACATAACATCTATTTACAAAATTGCATAGAGGTGTGAGGGGAGCGGTGATAACACGTGTATTTGGCATGTATATAATATTTTTTTAGTTAAAAATAACCATCACTGTTATGTATGTACAAGAATGTATTCTTAAACTAATCTACTACATCTAGATATAGAATTTTAAATTTAATTATTTGTGATTGTTCCATTTTTAAATTCGCTCATTAGGAACATTCAAGTTAAGTGAATTATTGTTCGGGTGGCGCTGAATAACTACAACTACATATAATAATAATAAAGATTGCTAAGAGGTGGATTCACTCTTATATATCTTATATATATATATATATATATACACATATATATATATATATATATATATATATATATACATATATTTCTAGTTTATTAGGGTATTGCAGCAATTAAAACGCTATTTTTACTTGAAGTACACTTTACTTCCTTTTGCCAATATTTCGTAGCTTACATAGCTACTTCATCAGGGCACGGAGTATGTGAATTAGCTATTGATACAGCAAAATAAATATTTAATCTATATACATATATATATATATATATATATATATATATATATATATATAAAATGTAAGCCTTTACTAAAACGTTTAATATGTAATATTCTTTAGTAACAATTGTCCTCATCTCTATCATAAAAATGCACACGACTCGCAATTTATATTATCGCGTAATAACGCACGGTTGCCCCGTGTGTCATTTTTTAATTATGCGGCAATAAAACATCTGCAATTAATAAATTAGCAATTGACCGTCGATCAAAACTGTTAAGACCGTAATTATAGGCAATCAATTGTTTAATTAAACGCCGGATTGGCTATAAATTTTATAATAAATTAAAGAAATATTAGTTGGAAATGATTACACAATTTATGAATGCGAGAGAAGTAATTTGCAGGTTTGTTTTAAAATAAAAATGCATTTTTAACCATAAATCATAAATTTGCAATTTTTTCAAAATATAAAATAGATTTTCTTCTATATAAATATAAAGGGTTAATATAGTTTAAATACTTTTGCTAATAATGTAAATAATATTAATAAAGAAAGGCGGAATGACCCATGTATGGGTCGATGGACAAATAAAGATTGATTATATATATTTATATATATATATATATATATATATATATATATATATATATATATATATATATATATATATATATATATATATATATATATATATATATATATATAATTTAATGTAGTGTAATATATTAAGCGCCAACCAAACTGTCCTATAAAATAGTCACAACATCATTAAAAATTATCTCACATAGATTTCCATGGCACATAAAATCCTATTAAATTATTATCATTACTATGTACACAATCACACGTTCGTCCTACAAAGTTCTTCACCCTTTGTACAGGTGCTAAAAAAATATTAGTGTCGATATCACAAACGAAATTGGTTAAAAATTCCGCGCTACTTGGGGGGGAGTGTTCAGGACGTCCACGGGGTTTGTGTAAATTTCAAATGTCTATGAAAATAATCGTTTTGGCTTTATTGTTGTTTCGGGACGTTTTGTTTTGTATGGTGCGTTCTGTTTGCAGACGGATTCGCGTTGCCTTTGTTTTGCGGGGATACTTACTTTAGAATAAATTAAAGTGGCGCAAGAACCTGGAATTCGGGTGGGACGTTTCAGCTTTGAGGAATCTGTAAAGAAACAGAGAAAATAATTAGTAATCATTTCAAATGACAATTTTATCTTTATTTTTATCTTTATTATTTTAACTTTATCTAATTTAACTTTGTATCACCGCCAACGTAACATTATTCGATATAAATAATGAAGAATGGATTTTCCTAACTATATCTTTCCTATTTCTGAATTCCTTATATAATTTTCTACAAGGATTTCGATGAAAGCAAATGCACGAATTTATATTCACCCTAAATTCGCGCATTTCCTTTCATCGAAACCCTTATAGAAAATTATATCAGGAATTCAGAAATAGGAAAGATATAGGAAAGATATAGGAAAGATATAGGAAAGATATAGGTAAGATATAGGAAAGATATAGGAAAGATATAGGAAAGATATAGGAAATATATAGGAAATATATAGGAAAGATATAGGAAAGATATAGGAAAGATATAGGAAAGATATAGGAAAGATATAGGAAAGATATAGGAAAGATATAGGAAAGATATAGGAAAGATATAGGAAAGATATAGGAAAGATATAGGAAAGATATAGGAAAGATATAGGAAAGATATAGGAAAGATATAGGAAAGATATAGGAAAGATATAGGAAAGATATAGGAAAGATATAGTTAGGAAAATCCATTCTTCATTATTTTCAAAGATATGCAACAGTAAAGTAGAAGATACTAATTGCTATTTTCGCTAATAAAACTAGTCCCCATATTGGGTACTATGATTTATCTAGTTAATTATTATTGAAAATTATATCAGGAATACAAATATTGATAATACGATTATATATCTACATTATTTCCGAAGATATGCATCCGTAAAGTTTAAAATCATGATCGTACATATTCGCTAGTTTCACTAAAAAAACTAGTCACCACATTGAGGTACTACTAGTTACCTAGATCATTCTTATTGAAAATATATCAGGAATACAGATATTTATACTACAACCAGATGTCTTTATTATTTCCAAAGATATGCATCAGTAAAGTCAAAAATTATGTTTATTCGCTAATTTCATTAATAAAACTAGTCACCCCACTGAGGTACTATGAGTTATCTAGATTATTCTTATTGATAATTATATCAGGTATATACATTTTGATAGTGCAAACAGATATTTTCAGTATTTTCGAAGATATGCATCAGTAAAGTTGAAAATTATGGTTATTAGCTAATTTAATAAAAGTAGACACTACATTGGGGTACTATGGTTAACCTAGGTAATTATTATTGAAAAATAATCAGGAATTCAAATATTGATAGTACAATCCGATATCTTCATGATTTCCAAAGATATGCATCAATAAATTTGAAAAATATAGTTTATCACTAATTTCGGTAATAAGACTAGTCACCCCACGGCGGTACTATGAGTTATCTAGGTTATTCCTATTGAAAAATATATCAGGAATATAGATATTGTTAGTGTAAACAGATATCTTCAGTATTTTCAAAGATATGCATCAGTAAATTTGAAAATTATGGTTAGTATCTAATTTAATTATAAAAGTAGTCACTATATAAGGGTACTATGATTTATTAGGATGATTCTTATAGAAAAATGTATCAGGAATTCAGATTTTGATATTACAATTAGATATCTTCAATACTTCCAAATATATCCATCAGTAAAGTTGGAAATTTTATCTACGTCATTCTTATTGCAAAATACATCAGGAAGAAATATTGATAGTACAAACAGGTATCTTCAGAATTTTCGAAGATATGCATTAGTAAAGTTGAAAATTATGGTTATTAGCTAATTTAATTATAAAACTAGTCACTACATTGGGATACTATGAATATTTAGATGATTCTTATTGAAAAATGTATCAGGAATTCAGATTTTGATAGTACAATCAGATATATTCATGATATCCAAAGATATGCATCAGTAAATTTGATAAATACAGTTATTCGCTAATTTCGTTAATGAAACTAGTCACCTCACTGAGGTACTATGAGTTGTCTAAATTATTCTTATTGAGAAATATATAAGGAATATAGATATTGATAGTGCAAACAGATATCTTCAGTATTTTTGAAGATATGCATCAGTAAAATTGAAAATTATGATTATAAGCTAATGTAATTATAAAAGTATTTACTACATTGAGATATTATGAATATTTAGGTGATTCTTATTGAAAAATGTATCCGATATTCAAATCTTGATATTACAATCAGATATCTTCATGATTTTCAAAGATATGCATCAGTAAATTTGCAAAATACATTTATTCGCAAATTTTGTTAATAAAACTAGTCATCCCACTAAGGTACTATGAGTTATCTAGATTATTCTTATTGAAAAATATATCAGGAATATAGGTATTGATAGTGCAAACAGATACCTTCAGTATTTTCAAAGATACACATCAGTAAAATTGAAAATTATGGTTATTAGTTAATATAATTGTACAAGTAGTCACTACATAGGGGTAGTATGATTTATCTAGGTGATTCTTATTGAAAAATGTATCAAGAATTCAGATTTTGATAGTACAATGAGATATCTTCATGATATCCAAAGATATGCATCAGTAAATTTGAAAAATACAGTTATTCGAAAATTTCGTTAATAAAACTATTCACCCCACTGAGGTACTATGAGTTATCTCGATTATTCTTACAGAAAAATATATCAGGATTATAGGTATTGATAGTGCAAACAGATATCTTCAGTATTTTCGAAGATATGCATCAGTAAAGTTGAAAACTATAGTTATGAGTTAATTTATTATACAAGTAGTCACTACATAGGGGTAGTATGATTTATCTAGCTGATTCTTATTGAAAAATATATTAGGAATTCAAATTTTGATGCTACAATCAGATATCTTCATGATTTCTAAAAATATGCATCAATAAATTAGAAAAATACAGTTATTCGCTAATTTCGTTAATAAAACTATTCACCCCACTGAGGTACTATGAGTTATGTGGATAATTCTTTTAGAAAAATATATCAGAAATATAGGTATTGATAGTGCAAACAGATATCATCAGTATTTTCGAAGATATGCATCAGTAAAATTGAAAATTATGATTATTAGCTAATTTAATTATAAAAGTGGTCACTATATTGGGGTACTATGATTTATTTAGTTGATTATTATTAAAAAATGTATCAGGAATTCCTATTTTGATAGTACTATCAGATATCTTCATGATATCCAAAGATATGCATCAGTAAATTTGAAAAATACAGTTATTCGCTAATTTCGTTAATAAAATTATTCACCCCACTGATGTACTATGAGTTATCTAGATTATTCTTATAGAAAAATATATCAGGAATATAGGTATCGATAGTGCAAACAGATATCTTTGGTATTTTCGAAGATATGCATCAGTAAAATTGTAAATTATGGTTATTAGCTAATTTAATTATAAAAGTGGTCACTATATTGGCGTACTATGATTTATTTAGGTGATTCTTATTGAAAAATGTATCAGGAATTCAGATTTTGACAGTACAATCAGATATCTTCATGATATCCAAAGATATGCATCAGTAAATTTGAAATATACATTTATTCGCTAATTTCGTTAATAAAACTAGTCACCCCACTGATGTATTATGAATTATTTATGTCACTTTTATTTAGAAATAAATCAGGAGTATATATATATATATATATATATATATATATATATATATATATATATATATATAGTTCAAACAGATATCAGTATTTTCAAAGATATGCATCAGTAAAGTTAAAAATTATGGTTATTAGATAATTTAATTATAAAAGTAGTCACTGCATTGGGGTACTATGATTTATTTAGGTGATTCTTATTGAAAAGTGTATCAGGAATTCAGATATTAATAGTACAATCAGATATCTTCATAATTTCCAAAGATATGCATCAGTAAATTTGAAAAATACAGTTATTTGCTATAATTTCGTTAATAAAACTAGTCACTTTACATAGGTACTGTGAGTTATCTAGGTAATTTTTATTGAGAAATATATCAGGAATATAGATATTGATAGTTCAAACAGATATCTTCCGTATTTTCGAAGATATACGTTAATAAAGTTGAAAATTATGATTATTAGTTAATTTAATTATATAAGTAGACACCACATAGGGGAATTATGATTTATCTAGGGGATTATTGAAAAATGTGTCAAGAAATCAGATATTGATAGTACAATCAGATATCTTCATGATTTCCAACGATAAGCATCAGTAAATATGATAAATACAATTATTCGCTAAATTCGTTAATAAAACTAGTCACCTCACATAGGTACTATGAGTTATCTAGGCCATTTTTATTTAGAAATATATCAGAAATATAGATATTGATAGTACAAACAGATATCTTCAGTATTTTCGAAGATATTTACCAGTAAAGTTGAAAATTATGATTATTAGCTAATTTAATTATAAAAGTGGTCACTACATTGAGGTACTATGAATATTTAGGTGATTCTGATTGAAAAATGTATCAGGAATTCAGATATTGATAGTACAATCAGATATCTTCTTAATTTCCAAAGATATGCTTCAGTAAATTTAAAAAATACAGTTATTCGCTAATTTCACTAATAAAATGACACCACATGATGATACTATGAGTTATCTAGTTTAGTTTTATTAAGAAATATATTAGGAATACAGATATTCATAGTACAGTTACATATCTTCATTATTTCCAAAGATATACATTAATAAAGTTGCAAAGTTTACATTTCTTAGTACTTTAATATTTTAAATTCTGTAGCTCGAATTAGAGCACGGGATTTTTCTTGAAAATGTCAAGATGTATTAATTAAACTTTTTAAATAAAAGTTTAATTAATAAATAACAAATATATTTTTTTAATTTACTATTTTAGACAATTTTTATAAAATTCATTTCTTTTTTAAACAACTTCAATTTTTCTATTATCACATTATTTAAAGTACATTAATTCCTGTAATTTCCATGCAAATCCCCGCATAGTTTAACCCTCTAATGCCCAAGTTTTTTATGGTCGCGCAAAAATCTTTCTCATGTAATTAAAGCTGCTAATGAATGTATGAATTAATCTGTATTTTACTACAGATTAATTCAACTACTAACTAGTTTGGCTATCGGTATACTGTTAGTTTCTACACCTAGTAAAGTTATGCCCACCTTGAGGCGTTGGGCATCGAAGCTATACAATATTTAAATACATTGGTATATGTTATTAAGCGTGGTCCGCCTTGAGGTGGAGTTGGGTATTAGAGGGTTAAATTACAATTGAATGAAAACAGAAAATAGCTACATCAGATATTTTTAAGACAATTTAATTATTAACATGCATGTGCACTTTTTATATTTATTGCCGTGAATTGTATATACTAACCGTATGGCAGAATTTGTGAACTTTCTTTAAGCTTTTTGTAAAAACTACGCAAGAGACGTTACAAGAAGCTCAAAGAAAGTTCACAAATCCCGCCATACGGTTAGTATAGACGTAGTCATATAATTAATGAATATTAATAGTTTGTATGCATGATATTTTCACAAAGCTAAATATAATTTTAAATTAGTAGTTAAACTTGTTCATCTTAATCAGTCGTGTTGGTCGTTCCACACAACAAATACGCAGTTTAACGTTCTGCTTGAGTGTATGTTTCATTAAAGACACATTAAATTATTTATTATTTACTTATTTTATGGTAATTACTTTTGATTGCATCCATACGATTTTAATTTTATCATTTAAAATCCATGTGAGTGTTATATAATGATCAATTTTTATTTAAATACACGAAGAGGTAATAAAAAATAATAATGTTAAACAAATGCTTTCTATAACTTGTTTGTGTACTTCGTTGTAGGCACGGATATTGCTTGTTATAATGTTGATTATTTTTCCATTTTAATTTTAATTTAACACTGGTACACGTTTGTTGCAATTTCATGCTACAGAGCGAATGAATTATCAATACGAAAACAGTTTTTTTTGAAGACAACTGTCGTTACTTCCAAAACAGTTTTTTTGATAAATGCATTTTAAAGATTGCAGTAGTTTTACCGTATATAATGTTATCTATATTTTTTTTACAATAATAATTTGGTTTATTCTAAACGTAAAAAAATGGATTATAGGAGCGTTAATATATATATATATATATATATATATATATATATATATATATATATATATATATATATATATTATACCATCAAAACTAAAAGCAAAAACCTGAAAATTTATTTTGGAAGTTACGACACACGTCATCTCAAGGTGCGATATTAGTTTATTACAACAGTAAGCGGAATGATGAAATGGAAACAAAGGGAAAACAATAGAAGAGGAAGACCTAGGACAAGGTGGACAGGGAAAACAGAAGAGGAAGACCTAGAACAAGGTGGACAGATAGTATAGAACAAAAACTAGGGGTCCAAAACTGGAAAGAAAAAGTACAGAACATGAAAGAATGGAGGAAGAGAGTTAATAAATTACATAAAGATATATCCATCCCTATAATATCGACAAAAACACATTTTTCAAGTAATCGATTTGAAATTTTGCATAAATGTTATTCAAAACCCAGGTCAGTGGCCGAATGGTTAGAGGCATCGTCCGTCTCGTAATGAGCATTGGGGTGACTGAGTTCCCCAGCGTGGAGCGAATTTTCGCGAATCACCTTTCACAGTTGTTCAGAGGTTTTCTGTGAAGTTAAGGTAAATACCGGCTGATTAAACTCCTCTGAGCTTCTCCCTTGACCGGCGGAAAAGCCTCTCGGCTGATAAAGAAGTTTTTTTTTGTAAATCAGAAACAGTTAATAAACCACCCCTGGGGCTGTGAGGCCTACAGAAGAATATTAGTTTATTATGGTACATAACAAGTGTCAAACGCGAGTTTTACAAATGTGAATATCCACATTACAATACAAGTTTTTGAGTAGTTTGGTTTGGGAACCTCTGGTATTAATACAAATATTCAAACGATTTCTCTCCATATAATCCTTAATTAGCCTACTTAAACAAATTATCAGATTAAAAAAAACGTCGCATCAGTCAAATAATTAAATACCAATTTGAGTAAAAGTTAAACTTTATATGATCCCGACGTTATTAGATGTTGAACGATTTAATCGCTTTTAAACGGACGGAGGAGCCTATAAAAAAAATCGCCCCTTAATTTATGAATCGTTAACTCGATACGAAAACGGCGATTTTATAGGCCGAAATGGGAAAACTGCAACTGTGCGTTCCGATTGAAATTGAAGCGCGGATTTTAATAATAGTCTGTGCGCGACTGTAATAAAACGGTGCAAAATTCAGCCGTCGCTGGTGTGTTTATTGCCCCGGCTTTAATATTTTTGCTTTAATGACTGTATTAGCGCGTGCATCTTTGAAACAACATGTAAAATCTACCCGCAAAGAACATTTTTAACTACCTGGAACAACTTTTAAAGTCGTCGTTATGGCGCGGCGCAAGTTTTAATATAATTACGTTTAATGAACGCGAGCGTCTGTTATAAAGCATCATCGTCTATTCCGTTTTGAATTTATAATGTAATAAATTTTAGATTTACAATCGCCGATTGGCAGGATTTTTATAACGGCTTGGGCGTAAATGCCTGACATTGCCCGATTTTGTCTTAAATATCCACGAGAGGGGGGAACACGCGCGCGATTGCCATTTTTAGTTTAATACCTGATAACTTTTTTATTGCTGCAGGGCCCCCACGACAAACATTATGTTTACTGTTTAGTTGGCCTTATACATATTTTTCCGATCACTAAACTTTTGCTTTATGGGCGTTCGTCGTAAAATTAGGATTGCACTGATTAAATGTTACGAATAGAAATTTTCATTTTATGTTAACTCTTCAGGGGATGCTAAAAGTAGGAGACCTGTTTGCCCCCTATAAATAACGTGCACGCACCCCTAAACGGCAGTCAGTTCTCCCTCACCAAGACTCTGAGCACTGATTCATATTACCCGACCATCGCTTTGAAACCGATACTTGAATTTAACTTTTTACCTTTGGTAAATCGATTCTCCCTCACCAAGACTCACGAGGATCAATTTATTTCCTTACAGCTATCAGCTTACACTGATAATAGTGCCCCATGTTCCTCTTATGACGGTTTTCCCTCGCCACGACTCAGAGAACCGTTTCAAGAACATCCTCGACACCCATCTGGGACCGAGTATCATCATTTCACCGAAGTCTGACCCTGGCCCAAAGAGCTGAATTCAGTCATTAACCGAGAACCGACTTCCGAGAATGTTAATGTTTTAAATAAATCGTACTAGTATAGGAATAAACGTATCTGTTAAAGTACGCCGACTTCTTCTTCGTTTTCTCTCTTTTCAGTGAGGTCGTGATTATGGTTTACTCTTTTGCTGTCGCTCTTCGTACAATATCCCGCCTTCTTTCCCTGTTCCCGGATTCCTTCGTTGCTTGTGTTATCGTGCTGTTGGTTGTTGCCTTAATAGTGTCGGTCCACCTCATCGGCGATCATCCTCTTGACCTTTTTCCTTCCATTTTCCCCTGTATCACCAGTTTTTCTAGGTTGTTATCATCTCTTCTATTGATGTGGCCGAAGAATTTTAGGATTCTAGTAAAGACAATCTGCGACAGTCGCTGGGGTTCATTTATTTCTTTATTAATAGATACGTTAGTTTTGTGAGCTGTCCATGGGACACGTAGTATCCGCCTCCAGCACCACATCTCACATGCATCAATGTTTTGTCTATCCTGTTTTTTAATTGTCCAAGATTTGGAACCATATAGTAGTATATTCCCAGTACGTGTAAGTTCTTCTGCAGTTCATGCTAGCAGGACAGTGTCGTCGGCATAGCGCAGGTTGTTTATGGGTGTTCCTCCTATAAATGTACTTCTTCTTCTTCTTCTTCTCCGTAGCGTTACAACCCGGGGTGGGTTTTGGCTGCTATAAATATACCTGCATTCCAGTTTTCTAGAACTCTCCGTACGCCGACTAGGCAACACATATTTTGAATTTAATGCCTGTGTATAAATAATCAGGAAATATCTGGGGTTTTGCTTCTCGGGTCTCGGTTATCGGTACTCGATACCTTCGAAAACTGTTTTCGGTTCTCGATTTTTAGTACTCGAATCCTGAATGTTCTCGAGAACGAAGTTCTCGATTCTCAAAAGTACTGGATTTTCCCCATCGCTAGTAATAACAGACACCCTTATCGGATGCCTTTTTAAATTTCGATCTCCTCTGAATGTTCTTCTTAGATGTGCATGGATGCTGGTTGATAACAATATAAGTTAATTAAATTTTCAAATCCTGATTCTCCAGTCCTAAAAAAAATCTTTATAGGGCTATCAGCCGTGAGGCTTTTCCACCGGTCAAGGGCGAAGCTCAGAGGAGTTTAATCATCCGGTATTTACCTTAACTTCACAGAAAACCTTTGAAAAACTGTGAAAGGTGATTCGCGAAAATTCGTTCCCGTCTGGGGATCGAACTCATGCTCCCCAATGCTCAGTACGAGACGGACGACGTCTCTAACCACTCGGCCACTGAGCTGGGTATCTCTAGTCCTATTTCTGCTAATAACTCAAACCTGTTCATGCTGTACATTGTCGCCTGTTGAAAATCGATACGTGGATATCGTAGTGGAGATCTTTGGACAATAACTTGAACTGTGAACTGTGCCGAAAGCGTTTATAAAACCTAATTAGGTGCGGCTTATCGATTCTTCGCATACTAAAATCTAACTTTACAATGCTGCGTAAGAAACCCAGCACATAGTACTTAACGACTATCGATATTATCAACCTTTGCGCCATCTATTAAAACTATTCCTGAAGATAATACACCAGAACATAAGCAATATTTGGTGTATTATTTTCAGGAATAGTTCTAATAGATGGCTCAAAGGTTCTGTCGCTATCATGATAGTCATTACAGTACTTTGCTGTGCTGGGTTTCTTCTTGCGAAACTTGTTCAGAACTATATACGTGTAATATAGTTCTGAAAAAGTTTCACGATTGCTGGTTTAAAACCTTCTAAACATAAATCTGGCTAAGATAACAACGGTAGATTTAATTAAACAACTAAAACTTTCAACATACCGGCATGCCGTGCAAAAGACCACAAAGTGTCCGCTAATATAATATATTTAATTTAAATACCCTTTTCCCTCATTAAATCAGCTGTTTAATGCGCGGGCCGACGATAAAACGAGCAATTCGCGATAATAAAAAAATTAAGCAACTCGTCGATTTACGGCCGGTCTGGGGCGTGCGTTAGATACAGTTTAACTCAAAACTAAGGCCAGATTTGGTTTAATTAGCCCGGAGCGGATGCAAAAATAATAAATTTTAACTGACCGAAAGGGAATAACTCGGCATAGCCATTCTACGTACCGCAACATTAACCGTGATCGTAAAGCGCGGTTTATATCCGTTTTATGGCATTTGTAAAATATTGCATTTCAAGTATAATATATGCACTTGACTATGGCCGGCGGACGTCTCGAAAATCCCGACTGTAACCAACGGCGCCCTCGTTAATCTGACTAGTGTTTGCGAAAAAAAAATGATTAAAAAAAAGGGTGACTGACTGGTGTAAATTCGCACATCTTTGATATATCTGTTTGTAATTGGTCGTTAAATGATTACACAGTGGCATTAATCAGGCTGTTTTATTGGGAGGGATAATCGGTGTTTGAAAAACATACTAGACCCATTAATGCATGTTGTAAATGTAATTTAGATTGTAAAAGGCCTAAAATCATTACGTAGGGCTCGGTTTTATATAAGCAAAGTAACTATAACCCGTGATTATATTGGTAGATGTTGCAAAAAATATTATTTCATGACATTATATGCCAGTGAAGCGCTTGTTTTGGTATCCTGTGATTATTCATTCTTTATACATATCTGTACCCTTTAAATTGCCTGCCATTTATTTCTTCAACGATGGTTTTCTTCACTTTCATAGTCTTTAGTATCACCTCATTTCTTATTCTAGACAATCTGGATATTCCCGTACCTCACAATTGCCAACAATTCATTTCTCTGTTTTTGTTGTTTGTTTTGTTATTGTTGAAGATCTATCGACAACAACAAAAAAATTTTTGGCGATGATGTGCGAGAATATCCAGATTACATTAATTTCTTTGTTTTTGTTGTTTGTTGAAGAGCTATCGACAACAACAAAACAATTTTTGGCGATGATGTGCGAGAATATCCAGAGATTACATAGAATAAATGAGTTGATACCGATGTCGGCGCCATAGCAGGTGGGATATATTATATAATATCTATACGAGTGTATTATAGAGGGGAACTCTTATAAACAGTAGATAAATTATTCGATAGTCCTGAGACTAGTCAATATAATTTTGTTTTTTTTTTTAAAGCAGGTTCATATATAAAATATAAATGAAAATAAATGTATGTGTATAGACAACTCAAACGTGCCCCCCCGTGCAAAAATATTTACGGAAACTAACTGTGATAACATTTATGTATCGCATCCGACCAGATCTTATTATTATTTTAATATTTAACACTTATGCAGCACAATCTATAACTTTTATATGCAAAGTACACTTTTAGAGCTCCTAAAATTTGCATTCGTAAACCATCCCGGCACACAAAATGCATCATTTTACATATTACTAAAAATTTTACACCGGCTATATTATGCACGGCAATTTCCCGGGGACCGCCACCGCCGCCGCCGCCGCCCCCCTGCCGGAAACTCTTATTATTTGTTGTCTTATAAATTCAATACGGAGCGGCGGCATTACGGCCGCCCATAAACTATGTTTTACAATTTCGTCAAGTGGGGCGCGACATAACGCACCCATGAATAAAGGATGGGGCGGCTGTAAAACGGGCGCTTGTTGAATCGAAGTTTATTTTTATGCGCGCGGATTTGAGAACGGAATTAACCCTTGAAAGGTATGCCCGCGACACGTTTAATGATGCAATAGCGTTGCCAGAATCAAATGCCTTGGTGGGTGATTTATAGAAATTGGGCGGCGGGGTTTTTACGATGGCTAAAGTAAATGTTGCATTTTGTTTATGTTTAACGTGCTTAATCAAAAGTTGTGGGGATTATTTGGAGAATGAAATTAATAAAAAGTTGACTGTGCAGCTAGAATGTAAAAAAGTTCTTACTAATAAATTTTGTAATACAATTTTGGCGATTACAATAAAAATAGTGTAAAAATATTATATGAATTTTGACGTGTTTCGTAAATAGTTCTATTGCCATTACGTTCGATTTAAATTGACTGCAGATCACCCCGTTTCCGATGATTGTATCACATAAAGGTTTTATTGTCGGCGCCATAGCGCAGGTGGGGTATATTATATAATATCTATACGAGTGTATTATAGAGATACACACATTTTACATCGCTCGTAAAACAAACCCCGAGGGTCGTAATTGACAGTTTCAATGTGCGAAACTTGGACTGCTGCAGCAAGTACCCGCGGGGGTGGTTGCGGTGCGACGTTATGTTATAATGCACAAGTAGGACATAAACGAGCGACTGAGAGCGCATAAAACGTGGCATTATAATTAAGTTAAGCATAATTATAATTCCAAAGACTCTCTTGGAAAGGATGTTACACTTAATGTAAGTAACTTGAGTATGGAAATGACAATAATTGTAATATTTACTTATACAAATATTAAATACCTATTTTCAGGCGTGTTGTTTGAAAGTAAACATAAAAATAAAACAATAAAATTACTTTGTGAAAATCCCGATTTGCTCTTACATTTGCAAGATATAATATACTAATAATTGGATAGTGTATTGATAAGTAAAGGATGGAAGGTGCTACAAAAGGAACTACAAAATTATTACATAATTTTGGATTGTAAGGCGTCTATTTTGTGATATTCATTTTAAAGGATAAATAAAACAATTTTGGTTTTGTTTTTATCATCCTTCAGTTACACTTTGCAACTAGTTTCGGTAAGCTCTAGCCATTTTCGAGCTCCTCCGATGACTGAAAAAATTGTGTCAACGGAGGAGCTCGAAAATGGCTACAGCTTAGCCGAAACTAGTTGCAAAGTGCAACTGAAGTGTGATAAAAAAAACAAAGTAAAAAATCGTTTTATTTATCCTTAATTACATAATTGATCTAATTTGATATATTGCACCTTATCCAAAACGACAACATACATGATTTACATTTACATTTATTTGTTAGTTTTTTATTTTTTGTGTAGATTAGTACACCTCTAATCTACACAAAAAATAAAAAACATACTCAGTGTGAGTAGAGACTGTAGTGTCGTGTCACTTGGTATGGTTTTGAAATCAATTCCTTTCATTTGTTGCTGATGATGTACGAAATTTATTATTAACTTATGCTTGCTATGTTCTTATTCATTACCTTGATCAGATCGCAGTCTAGAGTAATTAATACAATAAACTTTTTATAATACATGCTGAATTATTAATTAGTTATATGTGGAGTCTTCATATACTTACCTGCAATGTTAATAAAACTAATTATATTGTACAAAATTCGCTGTAATTGGCTTTGTGAATTACCGCAGGTAGTCGCGGGGCGAAAGGCGACGTTCGTTCTTATACCCGTGCTGCAATAGGACCGTATTTATCGCGATATAATACACGTACGGCCGTAAAAATCTAAATAAGCCGAACTCACCTTAAATTTCAGTTTGATAGGCAAGCCAACACAAAGGGCACGGTATCCCGTATCAGGGATTTTATTACATACTTGCGCGGATTTCAATTTTAATTGGAAATCGTACTCTTATATTACTGCAAGCTTGGACTTTGGTGCGTTTTTATTTAGCTGTGCGGCAAGAGTCAATAAAAAATTCCTTCTTTAGTAAAAACTACATAGAATACAGATTCTTCAAAACATACACTTTACAATTTATCACATAATCAGTGCCAAATATTATAGAGTTGTCTGATTTCTTCCTTATTTCTGTGATTTTTACTTTAATATGCATAATTTCCCTAGTAATGTTTAATTAATATCCGAAAGATGTCCAAAAAATTTTACCGGCAAAACCTTGGACACAAAAAAATCATAGGAATGTGGGTCAGTATTGACCCACCATACCATAAGCAGCTGAAGTAGTCACCATACCAACTTGCTAAACTTGTTAAAACTCAACATTTTTCGATGCTGCTTGTGATATATGATATATACGTATATGATATACGTTTGACATAACAACCTTCCGAGGCAGACTATGTCAGGCCCGCGAATAGAATAAGAGGGAGAGGCTAATCCTTATCGTAAAATGATTTATAATTTATGGCCGGCTGCGCGCACCAAAATAGCACAATGAAACATAAAATGTACTGTTTCTGAAATTTACGAGTGTGCATATGTTGGCGGACCCATTTATTAATCCCTGCTGCGGTTAACGCGTGTAAACTAATCCACCACTAACTGGTTGGTGGCATTCATCATCCACTGGATGTACCGATGTACCTTGTACCGGATAGCGCCGATATTTCTTATATAAATTACCCTGTGTAAAAACTATGCGCACTACTAGATTTAGATTTTCATGATAATATTCAGAAATTTGTATATTATTATTATTTTCGATAATAATTGGGCCGGAAAGGGTTACATCTTTCAGGGAAAAAATCAAAGGATATTACATTTTATACCTCAAATATAAAAAAAATCAAATCAACTTCTTAAAAAACATAGAAAATTAAAGAAAACCATAGAAAGTCATAGAAAATCATTTTAAAAAACATAGAAAATCATAGAATGCCATAAAAAATCCTAGAATATCATAGAAAATAATATAAAATCATAGAAAATCATCAAAAAACATAGAATATTATAAAAAATCAAAGAAAATTGCATAAAATAAAATAAAATAATAGAATATTATAGAAAATCATAGAAAGTCATAGAGAATCATAGAAAATCATAGAATGCCATAAAAAATATCATAGAAAATAATATAAAATCATAGAAAATAATTAAAAAACATAGAAAATCATAGAAAATCATAGAATATCATAAAAAAATCAAAGAAAATTGCATAAAATCAAATAAAATAATAGAATATTATAGAAAATCATAGAAAGTCATAGAGAATCATACAATGCCATACAAAATTCTAGAATATCATAGAAAATAATATAAAATCATAGAAATTCATTAAAAAACATAGAAAATCATAGAAAATCATACCAAAATCATAAAAAATCATAGAAATTTTATAAAATCAAATAAAATAATAGAATAATATAGAAAATCATAGAAAGTCATAGAGAATCATAGAGAATCATAGAATGCCATAAAAAATCCTAGAATATCATAGAAAATAATATAAAATCATAGAAAATCATCAAAAACATAGAATATTATAAAAAATCAAAGAAAATTGCATAAAATCAAATAAAATAATAGAATATTATAGAAAATCATAGAAAGTCATAGAGAATCATAGAAAATCATAGAATGCCATAAAAAATATCCTAGAATATCATAGAAAATAATATAAAATAATATAAAATCATAGAAAATCATTAAAAAACATAGAAAATCATAGAAATTCATAGAATATCATAAAAAATCAAAGAAAATTGCATAAAATCAAATAAAATAATAGAATATTATAGAAAATCATAGAAAGTCATAGAGAATCATACAATGCCATACAAAATTCTAGAATATCATAGAAAATAATATAAAATCATAGAAATTCATTAAAAAACATAGAAAATCATAGAAAATCATACCAAAATAATAAAAAATCATAGAAAATTTTATAAAATCAAATAAAATAATAGAATAATATAGAAAATCATAGAAAGTCATAGAGAATCATAGAGATCATAGAATGCCATAAAAAAATCCTAGAATATCATAGAAAATAATATAAAATCATAGGAAATCATTAAAAAACATAGAAAATCATAGAAAATCATAGAAAATCATAGAAAATCATAGAAAATCATATAAAATCATACAAAAATCATAGAAAATCATTAAAAATCATAGAAAATTTTATAAAATCAAATAAAATCATAGAACATTATAGAAAATCATAGAAAGTCAAAGACACTCATAGAAAATCATAGAATGCCATAAAAAATCATAAAATGCCATAAGAAATCGTAGAATATCATAGAAAATAATATAAAATCATTGAAAATTATTAAAAATACATAGAAAATCATACAAAATCATAATGAGTTTTTTATGAATATCATAAAAAATCAAAGAAAATTGTATAAAATTAAATATAATAATAGACTATTATAGAAAATTATAGAAAGTCATAGAGAATCATAGAAAATCATAGAATGCCATAAAAAATCCTAGAATATCATAGAAAATGATATAAAATCATAGAAAATCATTGAAAATCATAGAAAATCATACAAAAATCATAGAAAATCATAAAAAAATCATAGAAAATTTTATAAAATCAAATAAAATAATAGAATATTATAGATAATTATAGAAGTAATAGAATGCCATAAAAAATCCTAGAATATCATAGAAGATAATATAAAATCATAGAAAATTATAGAAAATCGTAGAAAATCATAGAAAAACTCAAAAAATCATATACAATCCTAGTAAATCGTACAAAAATATAGAAAATTGTTGAAATTTATAGGAAATCGCAGGAAATCAACGAAAATCACAGGAAATTAGATTGTATCGCTCAAATATAAAACGTAATGGACCTAAAACTTCTGGTCTCGGTTGTATAAAGCAAATAACTCTCGACTTAAGTTTTAATCCGTGATTCAAATATGTTGTCAACTTTGATGCATAATGCAATATTGTCACATATAAACATAGGTGCCTATGGCTCATCATATAAAATCATATAAATTATAGAAAATCGTAGATATACGATACCACTACATGCGTTCTATTTTACAACGATTTCCTGTGATTTTTCATAAATTTCTACGATATTCTATGATTTTTCTATAATTTTCTATAATTTTCTATAGAAAAATAATAGAATATCGTAGAAAAATAATAGAATATCGTAGAAAAATAATAGAATATCGTACAAATTCATGAAAAATCACAGGAAATTATTGGAAAATAGAACGCATGTAGTGGTATATTTGAGAGCTAACCGCAAACATCTACTAGGCAAGTAATCAAAGTACTCACTGAAAGTCCATATGATGGTACATTGCTTTTTTAGTAATAATAACGTATTCTTATAATTAATTATTATTACTGCCATTAAAACGAGAAAAGTACTTTGTATGAATACATAACACATATGCAAAAACAGAGACATATAAAATGAACTCTTAATATTTTGACTAAACCTGAGAAATTTTTAAAATTTTCTAAATATCAATAGAAAATTCACCGAATAAAAATATTTCAAAATCATCATTTTCTGAAGCTGGCAGATGGATGTTGCTATTATCGCAGTATCGTCTGCGTATCATATGTTATTGATAACTTGACCGTTTATGATTACTCCACCCGAGTCATCATTGATGGCTTATTTGAATAAGCATTCTGAGTACATATTAAATAGGACCGGTGATAGTATGCATCCTTGGCGGACTCCAATTCTTCAGAGTTATGTCCTTCAACATTTATTTGTGCTTTCTGATTCCAGTACAATTTTTTTATTATTCGGACGTATTATATTGCCATTAACCGATCATGTTTAACTTTATCGAAGGCTGTCTCATAGTCGATGAAGAATTAGAAATAAATCTACGTTCATTTCGAGACATCGTTGGATTATGACATTTATTCCAAATAGAGCCTCTCTTGCGCCTAGATTATTTCGAAATCCGAACTCACTGATATCTGTTTCTAATTTCTTGTAAATGCGGCTGTGATAGATTTTTAGAAAAACCTTTAATGTGTGACTCATCACGCTTATTGTTCTAAAATCTAAGCACTCTGTTGCGTTGTGTTTTTTTTTGGTAATAAAGAGTATGTAGATTTTAACCATTCTTGTGGTATGATTCCAGTCGTATAGATGGGATTATATAGATTTACCAAGATGCTAATATTGTCTTCCTCAATTAGTAAGAATGCTTAAGAATAATTAAGAATATCGACTGGTATTTCGTCTGGTCCTATTGCCTTTCTATCTTTTGAGTTCTTGATAGCAAACATTACTTCTTCGGCTATTATTCTTGGTTCTTGCGACGTTTCTTTTATCTCTATTTCATTTCTGGTGTCTTCAAATAGTTGTTGTATGTATTCCCCCCATCTTTTGATCTTTTTCTCTATGTCCACTATAATATTACCGTTGTTATCTTTTATTATACCAGTCTGTTTCTTCTTTCCCATGCCAGTGAATTATTTGACACTTTTATGTAAGTTAAATCAATCATACCTCAGCTGAAGCGATTCTATTTCTTCGCATTGGTTTCTCATAAATGTTCTTTGGCTTCTATAATTTTTTTTTTCGTATTTCTTGTTAAATTTCTTTGTCGTTATCGGAGGAGCTCGAAAATGGCTAGAGCTTAGCCGAAACTAGTTGCAAAGTGTAACTGAAGTGTGATAAAAAACAAAGTAAAAAATCGTTTTATTTATTCTTTGTATTTATTTGTATCCTTTTCTTTGTATTGTTTTCTCTTTTCTATTCTTGCCAAGAATTCATCCATTGTTCCTTTGGGGATTGGGAGTTGTTTTTTCTGTTTCAATTTATCCTTACTGCCGTCCCACAGAGCTCTTTTTATGGTCTCAACCACATCCACATTGGTGCCTATAACTTGTTGCATGATTTGTCCGAGATTTTCGTTGATGTTCGTCTTCACGCTTTGTCTTATTTCTTCATCTTAAAGCATATTGGTTTTTAATTTCTGGTTTCGACATTTTATTTGACACTTTTTTCAGATTGATTTATAGAGTGGCGATAAGGGGATTGTGATCCGAACCGACATCTGCTCCCGAGTATGTTTTGACTGTGCGAATGGAATTTCTATATCTTTTGTTAATTACAATATACTCTATCTGGTTTCGTACTATATTATCTGATCTATGCCTTGGGGATGTCCAGATGTATAGCCTTTTTTTTTGGTAGTTTGAAGTGTTATTACCAGATTTATAATCTGAGCGAATTCAATAAATTTTCCCCCTCTCTCGTTTCTTTCGCCAAACGCATATGGCGCAACACAATCTTCTACAGTTCCATTCCCTATTTTAGCATTAAAGTCTCCTAGAACAATAGTGACATCTACATA